>OX589596.1:15687042-16111491 GCA_951329385.1 Polia nebulosa
CGGGGCTTGAATTTGAGCGGTATAGATTCACAAGCTACCAGGAGATCGGAATCACAAAGTATATTCCGAGGCAGGTATTATGAGATGTAGAGATTCACAAATTACCAGGAGACTAGAAACACAAAAAGTATTCTGGGGCAGGAATCGTAGGAGGTAGAGAAAGATTCACAAATTACCAGGCGTACAGAATCGTGAAGAAGTAAAATTTCCGAGCGGTATAGATTCACGCATTATCAGGGAGGGGTTGGGATCATAAGAGGTAGCATCTTGAATAAGTATTTTCGGGGCTGGAATCCTGAGCGGTATAGATTCTTATACTACCAGGAAAACAGAATAATGCAGAAGAGAAATTTCAGACCTGCACGCAGATGAAGCCGCAGGTAAACTATCGGTGCCAAAATCATGAAAAAGTTAATTTAACATAACAAAACTTTGACGTCAAACGTAGATACAAAGGTGGCGGCGACCTCTCGCGCCCAGCCCTGGTTCTGGCCACGGTACGGAGCGAGAGGGAATGGGAAACAGTCTCCGCCTTCTGCGAAGCAGTAATGCTCACGAAGGCGGAGGCGGGACGCGTGAGGGAAGCTCAACGGAGTGCCCCTCACGGCCCCGGCCGCTACCATCCGCAGGAGAGGTATGGGGCGTAGGACGTCGCGAGACGATCTCCGGCCACCGTAGACCCGGGCCTGCGGACGGCGAGCAGTGGGTAGCTCGCCGTCCGATGAGCACTAGGCCCGTGAGTTGACGGTGCGCAGTGGTCTACACGCGCCTCAAAGAGATTATAGCCCAAGAGCCCACGACGGTCAGACCTTCATTATTTTATAAAAGTTGAAAGTTTCTCTGTAAATGTCTCCTATACAGGTAAGAACGACCAGCGACTATAGAGTTTGGGTTGTGGTTACCTGGGCAGGTAACAGGTAGTAAAGGTGTATAGAATAGTACTTAAAATTTGTTAGAGTATAAAGCTCAATTTTTTTATGTTTTCTTCGGGATAACTATAAAAATCTCATCATCCATTGCCGGACACTTATGACAGTTGCTACCCCCTGCCAGACACCCCCTAAACTTTGATAAATTCCAATTATACTTTCGTTATAGTATAAAAGCTAAATTTTATGTATGTTACTTGGGGACCTATAAAAAGATGTTACCTCAATAGCCGGACAGTTTTCATGGTTTTTATATCTTGCCAGACACATCGAAAGTCCACTGTAGGTGCGAGCGCGAATGCTTAGTCGATTACTTACTATTTTTTAAGATATCTAATAAAAAATAATTTTATTACGTTCATAGCCATGTTGTATAAAGTAAAAAATGTTTGTTAATATCATAAAAATATATAAAAAAGTATGATTACAAGTAAAAAAAATATTTAAACTTGTTTATTAATGAACACACCACATCACCAAATACAGTCCCATATCCTTTCATTACCCAATCACAGCGTAGATCATATCCTTGTTCTTCATTCCTTGCTATATCATTATTCCTTGACCGACTCTTAATCGATAACTATCTTATTCTATCGTAATGGAAAAATCACTGAAAAGGCAAATTGTTGATGCTGCAGAAGCTGAAAAGAAAAAAGTACGAAGGATGCGAGATTTTGAGACTGAAAATAAGCAAGTATTGGAATCAGTTTTTAGACCTGTAACAGAGTCTCTCAATTTTATAGCTAATACCAATAATCAAACTGACCTCTTGCGATCTAAAAAAGTTGAAGAAACAAAAGTTCCGTATAAAAACAATACTTTGCAGAAAGGACGTTCTAGTAACGAAGGAGACAGTGACACGGAAGAAAATGAATGACAGTGACGAGTCGTACCAACAAAGAGTATAATAATAATACGTACCAATCATTAGGAGAGAACACTCAAGAGCGTGACACATCATCCTGGTCAATATCTGCAGAAGCACTGACAGATATTCCATTTGGTGTTCGAGTGGAGCGAGGGCAATTGATGTTAGGTTCTGCTTTCATAACGATCAGCGACGATTATATCACCGTTGCTGGACGGAAATATCGAAGCACTCCCGGACTGAAACAATTATTATTGAAAAAGGACATAGATTTAAGCATGTTAACAGAGTCTGATATGCAGTATTATAAAATGATGTTGATTGCCACAAACGCACATCGTCGAGACTTTGACTCAAACAAACCAATAAAAAGTAATAAGGGACAAAAATATTTGCAAGTTATAAAACCTCTTTTCAAACTACCAAGTACTATTCAAAGCAGTCAGTTAAAAGGAAAAGGGCTACCCTTGACAAAAATGTGGAAAAAAAATGTAGATTTTATATATTGGGATGATCCTGGGGACCCCATCGTGCAACACCTGTTAGGGCACATCCCTTAGGAGACCGTAAAGGGATCTCCCCTGAGAGCCTCGCTGTGCACGGCAGCACGTGATCACAGTGCCGCCGTATTCCCTGGAATCTTTTGTTGGGCAATCAGAATCCCCAATCTGAGCGCCCGAGATTCCAAAGTACCGCCTGCATTAAGTGATGCAGATGGAGTTTCGGCGTGTTAGGCGTCGAGACGGTTGCCTCCTCGACGTCTTCTTCTCCGAGTGGGATCGGCCCTCTCACGATCCCGCTCAGCGGCATCCTTCTGGACCATCACGGTCTCATAGAAGGAGGCAACTTCCCTTCAGTTTTCTGTATCTGCGAGCATAGCTTTCACTACTGCTGGCAGAGACAGGTCTCGCCCGATCCTCCGCTCAGCAGCCCAGGCAGGGCACTCCTCGAGTGTGTGCTGTGCAGAATCCAGGTCGCCTCCACAATGGTGGCAATTTGCCGTGGCCTCTCGCCCAATCCTATTCAGCTACTCACCGAAGCAACCGTGTCCGGTCAGCACCTGCGTCAGCCTGTATATGCGCTCCCCTCTTTTCAGCCAGGCTTCGAAATGCGGCAGGACGGCTTTAACAACGCGCTTGCGCAAAAATTGCGGCTGCTGTAGCCGCTCGCGCCAACACTCGAGCGCGTGTCGCCGTTCCTGCCACCTCAACCTTACGACAATTCCTGGCAAGCTTTCGCCACTTTGGCGGATGGCACAAATCCGGTTATATACCTTCGCGTCCATATCCGCCAGGATGTCCAGTGGTGGAAAGCGTGCCAGGAGAGTTGCCGCCTCAAAAGATACCGTTCGATATCCACGTGCGATACGAATGGCCATTTTCCGCTGCAGGCTGTTGATTTTAGTCCTGCAGCGCCGGACACCCGAAAGTCGTTTTGACCAAACAGGTGCCCCATAAAGTACCATCGATCGCAGGATGCCTGCGTAGAGGCGGCGAACTTCTTCCCGTGGGCCCCCAAGATTGGGCAGCAGCCTGTGCAAAGCACCCATTGCCTTTCAAACGCGGGGGACCAGGGGCTCGAAGTGCTCTTCGAAGCTCCACCGTCAGGAAGTACCCTAAGAATTTTGATGATCATCAGTGAGTCAGTGACGATATCGGGGTTTTTTAGATATCAATAAAATCTATTCTATGAGCTAAGCAATTGAAACTATAATATGTATAATAAGTAGGTATAATCCAAACCCTAGTTATGAGGGTTCAAAAAAAAGACGAAGCGTTTCGAGAGAAGGTAGATAGTGCTCTTGCGCTTCGCTTGGCTCGTCCCGCTCGTCTTGGCGGTTTTTGATAACTTATTACAGTGAAATGAAACGTAGTTGTATTAATTTGTGAATCTTTATTAATGCATTTAAATACACAGGAATTCTTAACCTAGTCCAATAAAAGCACTAGAATGCTTTTCACTACTACACACTTACCAAGATACAAATTTTGGTAAACACATCAACACTGAAATCTGCATTTTAGCTGACTATCCAATTAGAACAATATTATTGTTCCATATCATTTTATTTTCCAAGTGGAATAACTAAATAAAACCAATTACCTACTTGAAAAACTTCTTAAAAAAATAGAATCTAGTCAAGATCACACTATCATTATTTATTTTATACATTTAACATTACTGATCAATTTAATTAATGCCATAATAACTTTTTGTATGGATTTTTCGTTTTAGCATAGCATTAAAGGTCAGTGTCCGAGAATAGATAAAGAGAGAAATGAGTACATTAGAGGTAGTTTAAAGTGGCGCCAGTCACAGAAAAGTTGAAAGGGTATGCTTATCTTGGTATGGTCATGTAAAAAGGAGGGATGAAATACATGTAACTAAAAGAGTCATGAATATAAATGAGGATGGGATGGATGGAGAGGGAGAGGGAGGCCAAAGAAAGGATGGATGGATTGTGTGAGGAGTGATATGAAAGAAAATGGAGTTAGTGACAGCGTGACGGCTGACAGGACAGAATGGAAGAAAAAAACGTGTTGCGCCGACCCCAAGTAACATGGGATAAGGGCAGGAAGATGATGATAAAGGTCAGTGTCCTTTCCCTTTTATTTCCATACCGCTATTGCTCGTCTATTCCAAATTGAACTACGCTGACGTGCGCGGCCACTTAACCTATCCCATAGGTTTACTACGCCGAAATTAAAAGTGGACTCAAGTGGATTTGTCGGCTGTCACAATATTATTAGCGCAGTAGAAATTAAACTGCATTATTAGTTCAGCAGTCACCTCGTGATCGAGATACAATTAATATCTATTGTGTATGCTAATTTGGACGCGCAAAGGGATACCGCGTATTTTTATTTTAAAAAAACCCCTTTCGATCCTCATACAAATGTAATTATTA
Source organism: Polia nebulosa (assembly GCA_951329385.1). Lineage (NCBI taxonomy): Eukaryota > Metazoa > Arthropoda > Insecta > Lepidoptera > Noctuidae > Polia > Polia nebulosa. The sequence continues at coordinate 15,691,751 of OX589596.1, forward strand.
TAATAATCATAAATGCGGGTCAAAAAATAGGTTGAATATTATAACAGCAGTACCATGTTTTGTTCCAGACATTTTTGGAAAAAGAGGAATACAGGATAGGCAATGTAATAAACCCTAAACCAGTACAATTATGTATTATTATCATATTTAAAGACTTGGGTACTGAAATTGAATATATTTAAAGTTAACTTATCATTGAATTAATAATAATTATGAACTAAGAGAGTGACCTAAACAAGACATTTCAACTACCACAATGAAGTTTCACTCTATTGAATATTAAAACAGTTCTGTAGTAGTACCTACACTTGAGTAAAGTGTTGAAAACTCATACAGCTAAAATACAAAAAGTTCGTGTTTTCATGAGACAGCTTATTCCTTATCATCTAAATCCATATTTTCCGCCGTACTTATTTCACTTTCTTGTGTTTTAGTGTCTGCTTCAACTTTTTCTTTTTTGTCCTCTACCTCGACTTTGTCCTCAGTTTTTTGTGGTGGCTCGGCAGCGACGGTAGTTTCCTTTACTTCTTTCTTTTCTTGTTTTTCAGCAGGCGCAGATGTTTCTTTTTTTAGTTCCTTTTCCTTTGCGTTTCTGTAAATCAGTTTCCGTTCATGAGTAAAATGTTTAATTAGTTGGGGGAATTGTGAAAATGTTAGTAAAAAATAATATATCTTACTGAGTGGCTGGCCCGTTGACAATTTCCACGACATCGTCATCTTCATATTTTATGTTGACTACAGCTTCGACTTTAGACTGGATGCTCTTCAAAGCTGAATGGAATATTTTTGAGCTAGCCTAAAAGTGGAAAACAAATAAACAGTTAGTTGGACACGGATTGTTTTGAAATTCTCATTCAGAGACTAGCTAGATGATATAATGATTGTAAGCACATACCGTCAGCGAGGCAATCCTAGCACGAGCGGCAGAGAGGCTGGCGCTGAGGTCGGACACCTGCGTCTGCGCGCCGCGCTCGGCCTGCTGCGTGGAGGCGGCGGCGGCGCGCGCGGCCCGCAGTGCGGCGCGTGTGCTCTCCAGCGCCGCCTCCAGCCGCGCGCGACCCGCCGCACTGCGCGCCTCCGCCTTCACCAGCGCGCCCACGTCCACCAGGCGCGACTTGTACATCACCATGCCTGGACCGGGAAATAATACTTATAATAATAATATTTATTTATTCAAGACAGCTTCGGTCCAGTCAGGTGTTAGTAATACTTATATAACTATGTTAGTTCCATCAAAAGATGTAATTTTTAAAACATGTAAAAAAATAGTGATCGATTTTAAAATAACATTAAAATTAAATAAGTAAATAATAAAATTAATAGTCAAATGTAAGTAATAAAATCAATAAATTAAAATCTTTATAAATCAATTAATTATTTCGCTTATGGTCAGCCTACGTCGATGATCTAGGGGTCGCAAGTTGACAACGTAAGCTAACGACTACATAATTTTATTTGTAGAGCGCTCTGTGAGCTAGCGTGCTAAATTTGTATCGTGTAAAGGCAGTTGGTGATCCAACCTAGGACGATCGTATGGACTCTGCCATGCTTGCTCATCTAGTGTACTAAATTCAGCGCTCTGCAAATTGGATGGGGGAGTGCAACGGCCGTTGTACTCCACAACCCAGTAAGGCCGGGACTGCACCAAAGCGGAGATGTGTGCGGTGTGCTGTGCAAGAAGAGATGTTTTTCAGCTTGGGGGACTCCACCAAAGCGGAGATATGTGCGGTGTGCTGTGCGAGAAAAGATGTTTTTCAGCTCGGGTGCGAGGTGTTGAGTGCTCAGTACGCATTCTGACACGAAAGATAGACGATATATAGCGCGCGAGAAGGCGGAGGGTGAGTGGTGACATCAAAATCAAAAGTCGTTTATTCAAACTAGGCTGAGAACCAGCACTTTTTGAACGTCAAAGTTCTACATAAAGACAGTCCCCCAAAAAACGCTCGCCGTCACCACTTCCTAGTGTTTTAGCTGTGAAGAAGAAGTGGCCAACAAACTCCCCAGCAACACATCTGTCTGTTAAGTTTTAAGAACTTGAATCTATATAATTATATGCAACAATCTTAACATTATGTAAAACAGAGAAATAAATATATGTCGTCTAAAATATAATCATAAAATTAAATAATCCGCCACTTGCCAGCTAGCACACTCAATCATGCCATTAAAAACAAACTCAAGCATAAACACTAAACCAAATTAAAGAAGCCTCCATACATAACTGGTGTGCCTGCTTACAAGAACAAAGATAGAAACTATCAAAGGGCTGTGATTCGAAGCCACAAGTGATGAACTAGGGCCATCACACTAAAATTAGTAGACAATTATTATATGAACTCATATAATCTGTCATAACCATAAGCTAAATATGGAGAAAGAACATCAAGTGTAACATTGTCTTGCGTTCAACACAGCAACCAACTATTATTATCTTCTAAATAGTCGTTGATGGAATAGTATGCCTTCGAACAGAGACTAGATTTAACTTTAGTTTTAAATGCATTAAAAGGCAAGTCAAGAAAAGAACGGGGTAGCTTATTGTAAAATTCGATACCGAGACCCTCAAACGAACCATGAACCCTACGAACACTGAAAAACTGCCCGAGTCCACAGTTTCAAGCACTTCTTTATTTAAGATGACATTAGGTCCTAGATTTATAACATTAGGTAAGGCAAACTTTATACATTTAGTTTTCTTAGCATTAAGAACTAAGTCATTTGTCGTAAACCAATCCGTAATCATTGAGAGAGCGCTATCTACGTTATCAAAATCATTTCTATTCCTATCTACTTTAAAGATAAGAGAGGTATCATCTGCAAACAGTACTACGTCACAGATACCCTTTAAAAAATATGGTAAATCATCGAGCCTTGAGGCACACCTAAATGAACTGGTAGCCCGGCAGACTTAACACCATTGATATCTACACATTGGAACCTATTACATAAATATGAATCAATTACATTTAGAGCTTCGTTTTGGAGACGCAGCTTACGCAAAAGCGTGTCATGGTGTACGCAATCAAAAGCTTTGGAGAGGTCACAGAAAACTCCGATTGCATTTTGCGAGTTCTCCCATGCGTTGAATATGTGTTTTAGGAGAGCAACACCCGCATCTGTAGTCGATCGACCTTTTGTAAAGCCATATTGATCATTATGAAGGAGGCTATTTACATTAAAATATGTTAGCAACTGCTTCAGTATTAGCTTTTCAAAAATTTTGCTAAATGCAGGCATGATGGAAATAGGCCTGAAGTTGCCTATATCATTTTTATTGCCTGATTTAAATAGAGGTATGACTTTACTACACTTCATGAGATCAGGAAAAGTGCCTGAGTCCACGCATTTATTAAAAGTTACAGCAAGATAAGGCGCTACGATGCCTATTATATCACTCAAAAGTTTGACTGAGATGCCCCAGTAATCACCTGTGTTTTTTGATTTTAGAGAGTTAAAAACGTTAACTACGTCAAGTGGTGTTACATGCTCAAAACTAAATGATTGATTGCACTTAGGTACACTACCGTTCAAAAGACTTTCAGGTTTAGACGGGGATGAATTTAAGAAGCGAGTTATGAGTTATAGGTATGTGGGCAAATAACTCATTAAATGCCTGAGCTACGTCAGCTGGTTTACTAACTAATTTGTTTTCGAATAGAATCTCTAGCCGATTTACTTTTTTAACCGACTTTCCCGTTTCATTATTTATTATTTTTCAAGTGGCTTTTACTTTATTATCAGAATTTTTAATTGTCTGGCTCAAGAATTTTGATTTAGCAGCAACACAAATCTTCTTAAACAATTTAGAATATTTTTTAACATACTCTAGAAAAGGAGTATCGAACCTATATCTTTTTAAACCGTATAACTCGTATAGTCTCGCTCTACTTTTATATATACCAGCAGTGGCCCATTGGTTGAAGCCAATGGAGGTACCCGTAACGTCTATAGTTTTAGACTTAAAAATGGCTTGGTACTCTTTTTGCACAACATCAAAAAGGGCTCTATAGATTTCATTAGGATTATCGTTTTCTACTAAAGATGGTGTAAGTTTATTTGCTATATTATTTTTAAACTTATTACAACGGCTTACCGTATAAGGCCTGCATTCTATTTTAAGCGGCTTTTTATTTTGTGGCATAGGAAAGCTAACTAATAGTCCACAGTGGTCAGACGTTAAGTCACTTAACACTAAATTTTTTTTTTCTCTCACTGCGCGAAGCTCACATCTCACGTCTCCACTGCGCGTCGTCCGCGCACAGCTCACATATCCGCTCGCTTCCATCGCGCCATACAAATATTACACATCTCCGCACAGCGATCTCCACTGAAGCTGAGCGGAGAGATGTGTTATAACACAATTCTATCGGTTGTTTAAAAAACATTTCCTCTCCGCTCGTCTCGTCTCCGCTTCGGTGGAGTCCCGGCCTAACTGGGTAACAAAATACCCCTTAACTGAACTCCTATCTGACTACTGCTTAAGTGTCTACCAAATTAACACAGATGTTGTTACAAACAAATTAAAATGTTACCTGAATCACTGACATCCCTCGTTTCACCAGACTGCTCTTCAGAGTCGTTATCAAATGCATTGAAAATTGGCAGCAAATTGCGGTTACCTGCTGCAATCGCTTCTTCTAATTCTGCAATCTACATAACATATTTTCTCGATTAATAATAATAATAATAATGATTTATTTGTCAGATCAGTACAATCCATATTATAGTTAGTAAGAACATAAACAACTTACAAACTAGTGTTAGTACATAATAATAATTTCACCTATGTCAAGTATTACATTCAAAAAACATGTCCGATATCAATACACATGTCAGAAATAATAATAATAATATGTCAGAATAATAGTAATAATAATAATAACACACAGTAACAACACAACGACACACTATTTCTGGGCACGGTTTGTAGGCAACACTTGGGTCCTCGTCCAGTGTTTTAATATGAGGCCATCAGTCCTATCCGCCACAGTCATCAAGAGACTGTTGGCGCTGCCCCGCACCCGCCACATCAGGGAAGCGACACGCTTACGTATGATTGCATAGAAGTCATCTATACGTGCCTCAGCGAACATCCCTGATGCACTGCAGTATCGCGGCAGCCTCAACAGTGCCCTGTATGCGTTATTGTATTGGACTCGTAAGGCGCTGTAAGCCCTCTGCGTGTAGTCGACCCATAGGTTCCAGGGGTAAAAGATTGGCAGTATGCCCTGAACAGAGTCACCTTAACATCATTTGAACATTTTGCAAACCTACGGAAACGGTAAATAACGTATTCAGTCAATTTATTTTGTTGTTAGATAACTTAGCATGTTGAGCGATGATTCACTTTCAGATGGAATACTTACATGTGTTGGCACTTCGCTGGTCATAATTGTGCTGTCTAGCGGGAAGTCTTGTATCGCCTCTGGCGATCCTGATGCAACATCTCTGATTGTTTGAATTAATGACCTTAAAAACATATTTATTTTTAGTACAGACGCCAGATCTTTAAGAAAGGGATAACCAAATCCATTCAACCCCTATATTAGAGTAAAATCACTATTGGGCAGATAGATACCCCCTTGTTTCAAACCCTTGGTTAACCCTTCAAAATGAATATTTCAATAAGTCAACTTACTTGTAATTAAACATCTCCTTGACGCACACTTTCTCGAGCACAGCTCTGATTTGTGAGCGTGACAGCTGTAGCCCCAGGCTCATGAACAAGTTCTGCAGATCTTTCTTAGTCATGCTGCCACCGCGCGCCGTATCGAAGTACACCAGTGACAGTAGCAGGTAAGGGTCGGGCGGCAGCTCCACGCCGCGGCTGCGACGCTTGGGCGAGCTGCTGCGCTCGTCATCGCTGGGACTGTCCTGCTTCACAAAAGATGGAGGGATTGTAGTAATAGCAGGCCTATAATATTGCACTGGTACATTCCGCTCGAGATAAGTACCTGCAGCTCGCAGCGCCCTCGAGACGTTAGTCAGTCAGGCTCTGCGCCGTCCGCGGCGCCGCCGACCGAGCGCGTCGTTTTTATTTTATTTTTGATTTCGTGCACCCTTCGTTATGGCATCAAAATTAAATCGTAAAACTAGTTTTTGTTGTGTGTATGGATGTTATAATAAACTGAATAACTCGGTTATCTTTTTTTAAGTCACCAAGCGATTGTGAAACGTAAGTTAATTCAATTCCATAATTAAGATTACGATTGTGTATTATGCTATAATATTGTATTGTATGTACATACTACTCAACAGTATACAGCTGACACATGGTCAAGTTATCGTAGGTCATGAGCAGGACTTAGTGAGTGTGACATGAGTAAAATAAATTAGTAGGTGTAATAATCTAGACGTTTTAATTTATTCATCACAGTATTTATTAAAATAATTTGTAAGATTTAGAATTTTTGCAACATTGAAACTTAATAATAGGTACTTCAGAGAAGGGAAAAAATTTATAAGACTTTACATTAAAGTGAAACAAGTCTAGGTAGACTACTCATAAATACATTAGAAGTATAAAAAGATGTACTGTATTTTATTTTTCTTGCCGGACAGTCTTTTTTCTTTAGGGTTGGGATATCATTCAATGACTTCTCCTGCTCTGGGTGAAGCGGGAGGGCGTGTCAGACTTTTACTGACTAAAACCCACTCCGGTTCCTTCAGTTGCCCGTGCCAAGGGGCGTGGTGACTCTTTCAATTTATCCACGACCCCTTTTTTTTTTTTGGGGTTTGGGAAATCATCCAATGACTTCTCCCGCTCTAGGGTGGAGCGGAAGGGCGTGTCAGACTCTTACTGACTAAAACCCACCCCTGTTCCTCCCTGCCCTGAATGCCCAGGGGCGAGGTAACTCTTTCGAATTTATCCTCAACCCCTAGGCAGATCCACGACCCCTAGGCAGGCATCGACCCTGGCGGGCCCCGTCAGTTATTGCTGACATCTCTGAGGCGCGCATGGAACACTACGCGCCGTCTACTCTCGGGCCTGATCCTTATCGGACGGCGAGCTACCCATTACTCGCCGTCCGCAAGCCCACGCCTATGGCAGCCGGAGATCGGCTTGCGACCCCCGATTCCGGACAGCCCTAAGGGTCAACTCACACCGAAAGAGCGGCGAAGGGCAGCGAAGCGCAGTCGCACGGCTCCGTTTATAGAATTCGCCGGAATTCCCGCGGCGCCGCGGGCATCCGCGCGACTTCTCATACGATAATAAGTATTGTAGTAATGAAAATAAAGCTAAAATTCATATGACACTGAAACTGCGCTGCGCTTCGACGCTCTTTTGGTGTGAGTTGACCCTAATACTCGGTCAAGCGGCGTAGGTATGCTATGACGAAGTACACAAAGTAATAACAACTCTCAAGCGCGGCGATTAAGTGCAATTTAGCTTGCGCGTCGAGGGGGATGTGATTTTGTAGGCTATTTATAAAAGCAGCTTTCTTCAAGACCAAAGGAGTGCAACTTCTGTACATAGTACTATTATTTATTCTGTGGTAATAGTAGGAAATGGATCAATGCCTTGAGGTTTTATTTCTTACTTATGATTGGTGTTGCCAACTTTTGATTTAGTTTTGCAAAAGCTAGCAATATTTGATATCATCGTTGCCTGCATTGAATTTAAAACACACATAGACATCAAACTATTTAAGTGTCCCACGACTTAAGAGCCGTGAGGCCTTTTTAAAAGGAATCACGCATTTTTTTTTTAAATTCTATCATGACATACCTTTCTATCTCGCCTGCGAGAATCTCTCTTATCATCGCGTCTGTCCTCTCTTTTGTCATCCCTCTTATCCTCCCGTTTTTCGTCTTTCTTTTCTTCTTTCTTCTCCTCTACTTTCTTATCAGCCTTATCTTCTCCTTCTTTTTTCTCTTTGACCTCTTCTGCCTTTTCAGGTAGTGTGTATAGTGTCTTGTAAATGTAGAATCCGAAGTCCCGCATCAGCATCTCGTTGAATAGCTCCGCGAACACGAATAACTGTGTCAGACAAGGTTTTAAATATGTTGAGTTTTGGTGGGAAGATGTACTTTTGACTTTGTTTGTAATGATTCTTACGTTAGTCAAGGTTTTAAAAATGACAAAAGTTTCTAAAAAAGATAAATGGGCATAAGGAAAAAGTAATTTTGTTTTTGCTCCATCAACCAGATCATCACTTGATAAGTGTGATAGTGGTCAAATTCTAACCGATCGGTAGTTAAAACAAATCTATACTAATATTATAAAGAAGAAAGATTTTTCTGTTTGTTTATACCGGCTCCGAAACTACTGGATCGATTTTAACAATTTTTTCACCAATAGAAAGCTAAATTATCAGCGAGTAACATATGCTATTTTCTATCCCGGGGAAAATAACAGTCTCGCGGGATAGGTCCCGGGAGCGAAGCCGCGTATATGCTAGTAGCTTATATTTGGGATGTTTTGTAGAGTACTTAGCAGTCAAACATATGACAAGCATGTATTCAAAAGAAATGTATGGTTACACTGACTTTATTCATGAATATGTTAAACTTTTATTCAGTGTTCATTAATAGGACCCCTTTAGAAAAATAGAAATTAAAACAAACCTCAAAGCTGTGTTCCCTAGTGTCAGTGATACGATAGTCCAACAACAGTGATAAAGTAGCAACATTGCAGTTGATCTTAAGTATGGTTACACTGACGTTCTTCATGAATATAACTTTTAGTTCATTAGTAAGATGGTGCTTAAGTTTAAATTTTTTTTAGCAATTTAATCAAACCTCAAAGCTGTGTTCCTTGTTGTCAGTGATACGATAGTCCAACAACAGTGATAAAGTAGCCACATTGCAGTTGAACTTGCCGCCCTTAGCCGAGTTTGACGGGTGCACCAGAATGTGAGGCGTGGGCGGAATGTCGTAGCGATTTTTACGTAACTGCTTCTCTTTCTCGAGCTGTGGAATAAAAAGATTTGATGTTTTTGAAGCATATAACAGCATGTGTTAATATCAGGCAATGTATAATAGCTAACAAATACTTTAACATGAGACCACTCAGGTCCCGCGGCGACCCGGGCCGCCAGTACGAAAATGTCGTTTGCCTTGCCAAAAACCCGATTCACGCGTTTTAAACCTCTATTATTACTAGTGGACGTTTGACGCGCGTGGGACCTGAGTAAATTCACTAAAAAAAATGTGTGAAATGTTTTAGTACGGGCCCTAACAGAATACCAGGCGCTGCGTTGTTTATTGCTTTATTGCATAAATATCGCAGCATAACGCTGAGTTAGGAGCATTTTTGGCCTCACACAGTCTTTTTTTTGTATTTATAGTTACTAAGTTCTTGTTGTGAGGTACAAATAAATATTGTTTCTTTCTATTAGATCAATATTAGATTAACTATGTCACATAATAGTAAAGTTCATTCAGTAGTGTTTTTATGGGTTCAATATGCTTACAGAAGACACCGTTTGATCCATAAACAAAACTGGGGACACTGTTTGAAAATGAATGAATAAATAAAATTAGTTGTATTAGGCTAGTGGTGTCGTTCCACCTGCTTACAAAGTAAAAACCGGGCAAGTTCGAGTCGGACTCGCGCATGAAGGGTTCCGTATCATCGTACAAGATTATATGCTAGACGCATACTTGTTGCCATTATTAAAGATAAAAAAAAAACACGTTTCTAGAGCCCACTTTAATTTATCTTTTGTCGGTATATTAGCGGCAACAGAAATACACATTCTGTGAAAATTTCAACTATATACCTATTACGGATCATGAGATACAGCCCGCTGACAGAAAGACGGACGGACGGACAGCGGAGGCTTAGCAATAGGGTCCCGTTGGTTACCCTTCAGGTACGGAACCTTACCAATCAAGGAAAGAACAAGATAAGTTATTAGAAAAATAAAAAAGCCACTATTAAACACGCTTTTAAATTCATACACAAAATTTCTAAGAGTTCCTTTATCTGGAGCTAATCCTGAATGGCGTCTCTGCTCGTATCTTCTATAATTTAAAAATCTCGTGTCACGGTGTTTGTGGCTGTACTCCTCCGAAACGGCTCGACCGAATTTAATGTTTTTTTTTATTGTATATTTGGTAGGTATGAGAATAGATGTCGTAATGTATTTTTCACTCTCCTACCCCACCCCCCATTTTATAATCGCGATTTTTATATGGGAGAATAACGTTTGCTGGGTCAACTTGTAAAAATTCAACTCTGTAGGATAAGAGGAAGTGGTTCATACTCAGCTTCCAAGATTTGACCTGAACAAACAAACATTGCAAGTTAAATAAAAGCCTGTAAAATGTGTCATACCTTTCTTTTTTCCTCTTCAATTTCTTTTTCAGTTTTCTTTTCTTCAACCTTTTCTTCCTTCTTTTCCACTTTATCAGCTTTAGGTTCAGGTTTCTTCTCTTCCTCCTCATCTTTAATTTCAATTTTGTCTTCTTCCTGAGAGTCAGTCTTTTTCTCTGACTCTTGTTCATCATCTTCAAGTTCCATTACATCATCGCCTTTCTTATCATCCGCCGCTTCTTCGGTTTTTAACATTTTTGATAGACGAGAGACAAGTTGAGCTCTTAGTCCTGATAAAAAGTATTTAACAGTGAAATAATTATTGTATGCCTACCAAACAAAAATATAAGTTATGATATGATTTCTTTTTTATTTCTAGTAAAAATCAATTTTCTATGTTACCTTTACAACTAACATTCCGCGCACGTAACTCTTGCCTTAACTGTTCAACTTTAAAAGTTTTTAAATCAATTTTTGAATAATGTGTTGGTTCTGGTTTTTCTTCATCATCGTCATTCTCATCAATTGTTATGGTGGTACTATCCAGATCTTTCTCCTGAAAATTGTATAGTAACATTAGTATTTTTGTCAGGTTCACAATAGAGAACTCAGGGGTAAGGTCATATTAAAGCTGAGTTTACAAGTAAACTTTAAGATTTTACTTTAGATTAAAAAATTAAAAGAGGATGTTTTTTATTTTAATGTAATTCTGTGAAGAATAAAAGGTAGTGATTATAATAATATTATCTATTTCCAGGCGATGTCAGCATGGCAACACTGCTTGTCGTAGGTAGCACTGGCACGTTGCTCTTCCAACATTTTAGTAGCGAGCAGCCGGAATCTTAACTAAACAAAACTGGGAACAAACAATTTGCGATTTGTCCGCCGCAGGAGTGTCGGCTGTTGCCGTCACTTGCTGCTCGGCCTTGCTGGACTCCGGGAGATCGCCGTCGAGTTTTCGGATGGCCACGTCGCAGGCTGCCTTATACTGCTCCTGTACGGTGGTCCAGTCGATACGCGACGGTTGCGCTGACCACACGTCCGGCAGGAACAACACCACACACTCGAGCCGCGACTTGCCGCCGCTGCCCTCGCGCCAGTAGTAAAACTCCACCATTCGGTACCTGCATGGGTAATACAGTTATAGTGGTATACTCACAGCGCATCGCGCGCGCCGCCCACCCGACTGCACACATGGAAACGACACATCCGCTACGAGAGCAAAACAAACTGCTGTTTTGGTACGTGGTACATCGAGTCTGCATCCAATGAGTTGCGCCATCCAAGATGTACTAACGCCTCCATACTCTCACATAAGGAATGTGTGTGCCATGACTAATATAAGGAACGACGGTGGGTTAAAGCTTCTTCTGTCAGTTAGACACAAGCCAATCAGTCAGTAGGGGTTTGTTATAATACTGCACCAACAATTTCAAGAAGCCCAGAAGAAACTCCGTCCCGTCATAAAAAGTCTACTTGAAAAAATACCAGCATAGCAGGGCAGATAGTAGACCTAACAATGATGATAGGACACTTACCATTGTGTACATGAAGTCAAATCCACCCCTGTGAGGGCTTTGCAAGTACGTATTGCAGTCTTTACTAAAACCTTTGGATCTGACTGAGGATTTTCACCATCTAAGGAAGGGCTCCAAGGTCCACCTATAGCAAAATTTTCACCACCTTTCCCTTTCTGACCCACAAGGAACTTGATCAGTCTGGTTGGATGCAGTGGATTTTTACTGGAGCGTTTATCCTTTTCATCAACTTTTGTAAGTCCACATTTCTGATACAGGACCTCCAATGTAGGCATGCTGATTAACATCACCTAAAAAGTATTATTCAATGTTTATTTTGTATCTCTTATTCATATTATTGTTTAAGGTGTCAGGTACCAGAAAAACGGACACAATAAAAAATTTATTGTTCAAATTACGCCAATTTTCGTACCTCACAGGACTAATGACGAAAAACAAAATTACATTGTACAATTTGAAACTATCTAGCTTTATACATAGATTTTTTTTATCAATCTATAAATAATCTTTTTATCTTACAGCTGCATATCTGATCTTCCAAGTATAGTAGTAAATAAGAAATTACCTTAGCTGAAAACCTGTAATCTGCATCTGGTGGTTCTAAAACTGCATCATTAGTATTGGGATTCTCCACTTCTTTGTTCATGATATGATAAGCACATGGGTTGTTGATGGAAAATGGTGTCTGAGGTGGGAATGTTTCACCCCATTTCACTTGAGCATTGAAGAAGTCAGATGGCACATACAAGTTTGTGTATCTTTGTGACAAGGCAGGCACATCCATTCTGGTTCTAAAAGAAGAAAAATAATAGTTTAACAGTGTTGAGGAAGTAAGGAGATAATAAGCAAAAAGTAACTATGATGCATGCAGAGTAGATAAAATACTTTATTAAATATGCAATGTAATACAGAACGAGATATATAAATTATACCAACAACTTACATATCAAGAGGCATCCTAGGTACTCGCACAACATATTTAATTGGTGAGGGTTGGTGTACGATGGGACGCTTGCGCGGAGGAGAGTCACGACGGCTACGGCTGTCACGGCGATCACGTGAGCGGGAGCGAGTCCTTGACCGTGACCTCTTTTGTGCGAACTAGACAAACAAAATAAAGAAAAACATTTATTAACAGACAAGTTAACAAAAACCTATTTTTTAATGAAACAGGACCTCAATAGATTATGAAATAGGCATACAACATACAAAAAAAAATGCAACAAGTACACTAACTCACAAGTGGCAATGTGCATTTAATAAAGAAATAAAGTTATTTAACTTTTTGAGTTGCTCTATGCAGTTTTAATTATTATTCTGAGAAAGCGACACATGCTGAAATCCAGTGCTGTAGATTCGTGTCTGCGTGCATGGCACATTGCAAAAAGCTGATTGTCAGACGTTTCGTGTGGTAGGGACGCATATTTCCATCTAGTTTTAAAAAAAATGTAAATTTATGTACGTTATTTTTATGTGAATAAACAGTTTTTCTTTCTTCTATATGTGAAAAATGGTAATTTTTAGGAAAACAAAAGAATAAAAATATTTATATATAAACCAGGTAACCTGCCAAATTCAAATTTTCTTACGTTTTTTGCAATTTGTAGGTCAGCATCAGGTTGTATGTTGATCAAAATATGATTTGCAGCCGTAACAAGTAAATATTTACAAAACAGTAATCATCAACTTCTTAACGTTCATATTGATGTATGGAATGACTATTTCATGAAATTTTAATGATTATAATTATATAAATACATACTTACTATGGCCGTGAATCATATTTGCTATTTTGATCAGACTAATAAGGCTACTGATAAAATTATATTTATTTGTATTCATTTTAGATGATAATTTGGTCAATAACAGAAACATGTTCATGTCATGTTTGCAACATATTGAGAAGAACTTATTATTAAAGGAAGATATTATTTTATAAAGAAAACCTTTTAGCTTGAGATTACTTTGCTTTCTACACTACATGCAAGTTACTCTGGGCATTATTATGTTTTATATAGCTGTTCATTCTCTATATTGAACTTTAGATATAATTAATTACATATATTAGATCTAATCATTACATATTGCCTTTGGTTATGCAAGTTATGTCTAAAGGTCATGACTATGCAGGTGTGTTAATTTAGTGGAGTGCACAAATGTGTAATTCTTTAGACTTAAATTGCCTTGATTTCTTCAATCCTACTTCCTACGAATACTATAAATGTGAAAGTTTGTAAGGATGTACAGATGTTTGTTACTCTATCACACAAAAACTACTGAACGGATTTTGATGAAACTTTAAAAGCTTATACCTTAGAATAACACATAGGCTATAATTTACAGTGGGGGAAGTACTAATACCAGTGAGGACGCTGGCAGAAGCTGGCTGTAAATAAATCAGACTATGGCTGAATGTTGTTCAGTCAATAGTATAGTATACATTTGCAATTTCAAATCTTACCCTTTCATCTCTGCGAGGGGGACGATCATCACGGCGCGATGGTAATGACTTTTTGTTAGCCGGGGGTGGTACAGCATTGTAATTGTTACTCTTTTGAGCATTATTTGATTTCTGGTTAGGCCCAGTTTTGGGAAGAACTTGTACGCGAGTTGCATTCCATTTAAATGGCATATTAGGGTTGTAAGTTGCTTCAACAAGTACTCGGTCATTTACTTTAGGGATGATACCTTTGGCGCAAACTGATGTTTGGTAAAATACATCATGGTCAACAAAACCAAAATCGTTGTGAGTTTTGGTCACAGTGCCAGTAAATACACGCTGGTCCGTGTTGTTTGATGATTGGTTCGATTGAGAGTTCTGATACATTCCGGGATTCATAGCACGAGGTGTAGGGTACGCCACAACGTTACCAGGATACATCTGACCTTGAGCCATTTGGTTCATCGGCATTTGTCCGGCCATTGGCATCGCCATGCCGCTTTGTGCTTGCATCATACTAGGATTAAACACAGCCTGTGTTTGTTGAAACTGCATCATCCCTTGTTGCGTCATCATTGCATTTGGATCCATGATTTGCGGGTTCATGCCGGTCATGTTTGTGTTCACATTTGACCGGGCCCATGGCGGATTTTTTGGTCCACTTCCTGATTGCATACTACCACTTGTAACGTAAATCACAACATAAACACAGAAATAAAATTAATTAATCTTTGATACGCGCACAATTTCGTTGAATTGACACTTTTAAGCAACAAATTCGTCTCTCTAATTCTTCGTCTACAAAAGAGAACGAAAATTGATAATTCAGATTCGCAAATAATGGCGGACGGCGTCGTCGACGATGACGGACGGTATTTTTTTTTTCTTTGGCTTCGTACGGTTTGTGCATTCAGCCAATGTCACGTCAGGTTGAGGGAAACCAAAAAATAAAAAATATTAAATTGAACGGAATTGAAAGAATAGATATCTAAGATTAGTTCATTTCAATGGTGATGATATGAAAATAGTGAGCAAATATAATGACGAGAAGTACAGCGTAATATTATATAAGGTGATGAATGAAACTATACTCAGGACCAGAAGCAGTTATTATTTAAATAAAAATAAATGACTCATCAACCAAGAAAGTTTCATTCCTTAAAACGTTTTACAATAACAATAAAATACGTTCCTACTTCTACAACATTATAAACACAATCCTTGAATAACATAATAACGAGACTAAAATACGTCAGTCACGTCCGGATCCAAACGAAGAAGAGAGCTCGTACTGAGAGCGCTGCGCCTTTTTCACAGCACCGCTCGGCCCAGACTCGGGAGTAAGGGAGCGTGCTGAGTGGGGAACTTGCTAACAATACATATAAACACATGTAAGCTATTTGTACAAAGTAAAGAAAGTATTGAGGTAGGAGGATCAGCCAGTTGCCAAGCTGAGCAGTCGTGTCCGCACGCTGCTCCTCCGCTCGGTCCGCTCTCTTCGCCGGTTCTCCCTGTGTGCTGTCGTAGGTGCTGGTTTCGACTGGCACTTGCGGGAGTGCGCAGGGGTAGCCGCCCCGTCGCTGCCCAGTGGGGTAAAACCCATTGTTGCGGTCGCGGAGGTCACATACTGTTTCGCCTTCTAAAACAATACATGTCCTGTTTCTACTATCTATAAACATTCCTGTTTCGTACGCCACTCATCATGCGGACGAAGGGGAGGTCCGGTGCCCGTCGCTCTCTGGAGCAGAGGGCCGGGCCGTCTCCTTCACCACCGGATCGTCCGGTGACGGGCGCCGCCGCGTCTCGCGCACCGCTGCGCTACCAGCTAGGCCGGTGCGTAAAGAGGAGCCCCGGATTGCCACGTCGTGCCCCGACGTGAGGTCGCAGGCGCCGCGCATTGTTGCGCGGACTGTGAGTACTACCGTGCCTGTACAGCGCGCCGTTGCCGCCGCCACGCCGAGCGCGCCCGCATCCGCGCTGCGCCCGCACACCGCTACCCCGTGCTGCCTGACGTCGAGCTGACGCCCCTCCCCGTTGGCTCCATCACCGCAACCGTCACGCGTCGCCGTTCACGCCGCAAGTTGTGGCGTGCTTTCACCGTCGCCGCCCAGGGGCTCCGCCCAAGACTCCCCCGCGATGTCGGCATGTTTTTCCCCTCGCGAGAGCGAATGGTCAGACATGTCAGTGTCGGAGGGCGAGACGGAAGCAGAATCCCTGGCTCGATTTATCCTGGGGCCCACACTCGGGAAGAAACGCGGGTCACCCGCGACTCGCCCTTTGCGGAGACCCAGGAGCCCCGACGAAGAAGAGGTAGAGGAGGAGGCCAAGCGGCGCCAGCTGCGGCGCACATTGCGCGAGCGCAGCGGGGCTGAGCAGCCGTCGTTCGCCTCCGTCGCGAGCACCTCGTCACCACCAACCACCCAGCGAACTCCGCCCGCGACAGCCGCCACGCAGCGTGGCAGCACTTCGGGCCAATCATCAGCACCAGCACCGCCAGCAGGAAAGAAGCCGCGATACCCGCCGCTGGTAGTAGAGAGGATGCCGGACTGGCAGGTCCACTTAACGGCCTTGCGAGGTCTGTTGGGCCGCCCACCGACTGCCCGCCCTTATCAGGGCGGCATTCGATTCCTCCCCGGCAACGAGGAGGAGTACCGGGTGGTCCAGCGGTACTTGTGCGGCTTGGAGAAGGAAACCGGCCTAGTCTGGTTTTCCTATTCGCTGCCAGCGGAGAAGGACTTTAAGGTCGCAATCAGAGGACTGCCGGCGGACACAGACCCGGCAGCGATCGAAGAGGAGCTCCGCAACCTGGGGGTCGAGCCGCAGTATGTGCGGAGCATAAAGGCCCGCCAAGGACGCCCAGGCTGCATACACCACGCGGTGCTTAAGTACCAGCCCGACGTACGGCGAATTTACGACATCGACTGCCTGCTGTTGATGGGAGGCGTCAAACTCGAGCGATGGCGCGGGAAGAGGGGTCCCGCGCAATGCCATTGTTGTCAGCAGTTTCGGCACTCTTCACATCAGTGCCACCGTCCGCTCGCTTGTGTGCGATGCGGGGCGGGGCACGTCGCAAGCGAGTGCCCCCGGCCCCGTACGGAGCCGGCATCGTGCGCCAACTACGGCGGGCCACACCCCGCGTCGCACCGTGAGTGCCCTGTATTTCGCAGGGAGCTCACAAACAGGCTTGCGGGCACGGTGGCGCTGACGTGCAGAGTTATACGGCCTGTCAATGCCGTGGCCGAGGCCACCACCACGGACGACCACGAGGCCCGCAGCACCTCCCTAATGGCGGCTGCAAACGGGCCCAGCACCAGGACAGCCACCCTGCCGCAGGAGGAAGGAGGAGAGGTGGGAGGAAGCCCCCGCTTCCCACCACCCAGCAGCCCCAACAAGGCACGATTCCACCCGGGGCGGCCGCCACTACGGAGGTCGTCGACAAGGTAAAGGTTCCGACCATATGCCACACGCAACAACTGGTGCCAGAGGGCGCCACCACTGCAGTTCGCCATCAAGTTGCCGCCGTTCAATACCACGCGCCAGAGGGCGCCACCGCAGACACCATCTCGCAACCGGAGCTCAACAGGCGGGCCACTGGCCTCCTGCTGGACCTAATTAAGGCCATTAGGAGGGGCCAAGACCCGCTCATTACCGTGCTGGAGGGCATGGTGGCCATCCTGGCCCTGTACCAGGGCGGGACCGCCACCAGCAGACAGCCGCCAATCGACGCCGAGTAAGTCGTTTTACTTACACGCGACCTACTCGCACAGGAACACTTTACAACAGTACATACGTTGTGCGCGACTAGTGTTGCCCAAAATCGGTCTTGGTCTTGCAGTCTTGATCTTGTTCTTGCATTTTCGCAAGACCAAGACCAAGACCAAGACCGCCTTATTGTAGCAAGACCAAGACCAAGACCGAACCCTGCAAGACTTGAGCAAGACAAGACTTAAGCCTGCAAGACTCTTGCGTCTTGCAGTTAAGACAAACTGAGATTTGGGCGTTATTAAGTAGATATTTGGTTTCAATCCCGATTTTGAGAGACGTTCCCCAGTATCAAAACCGTAGGTATCGTCATAACACTAAACTAAGGGCTGCAGTTGTATCTGCAGTTGGCAACGTGCCGCTCGTCTGAAAGAACCCTAAAAGCTTGTATTGATTAGGTAGGTAAGTACTTATTATGTTTCAACTATTTATTAAGTAGGTAGCGTGTTAATACTCACAAATCTGTTCCCATCATCCCACGTGATAAAATGTACCTAGAATATCTTTTTAGCAAAGTTCATACCTTGTAGGTAGATCTACCTATAATAATATATTATGCTTGTTTATGTCTAATGTGCAGATCTAACGTTAGTACTCGTAGGTGTAGGTATGTGCTTAAAATTATAGCCAACAAAATTATATAAACATTATGTAGGTACCTACTTATGTTTCAAAGTTTATATTATTCTTCTATTCAGCAAAATTTTAAAAACAGCGAGTCGAGTAGGTCTAGTAACAGTTTCTACGGCAGCCAATGTTTGGTACAGACGCCAGCACATTAAGCTACTACAATCTGTCAAATTTCTTTAACAGATTTTCAACTTTATCCCTAAAGAATTAAGGTTCAAGGTTGATTGGGAAAATGTGACGTTCTGCGAATAAACTGTTGGTCGGTCGGTGTATTTTAGACCTACTTATTTGATAATTTACCGACAAAGACGCCGCGGTTTGCAACAAGTGTATCACAGCATTTGACACTGTTTGAGCGCCGCATTCGCCGACAAAGAGTACGGACAGAGGCACACAAAATTGTTACCTATTTTGGTAGGGTTGGTACAGGATGATAAAATTAAATGACCTTGAAGATGTCTCCGCAGTAAGTAGGTATAAATTGAATGCTCTGAGTTTCTTGTATAAATACATTCACACTGGCTCGAATTCGAACACTACAGCGTTTAAAGCTGTCGGGCGAGATGATAATAATTAATAACTAAGTAGGTATTGCATCTATTGAATTGCGAATATTTTGATTTCGAAATAATCATTGTTAACGGTAAATGATAGATAGTGAGTGATATACCTAGGTACTAAAATGTGAGCAGCAAGATTGAAAATTGATATTCAAAGGTTGAGGAATGAGTTTGACCTTGAAAAAGTCTTTTTTTTTTTAAATAATTCCTCCACCTTTATGAACTTGGAGGGTTGTATTGATGATTTTGATGATTATAATTCTGTAACTACATACGTTTTACAGCGCAAATCATAATCTAAAATCTAAACTAACGTGTTCAATAAATAGCAATAGGCTAATAGGTATTTGCAAGACTTGCAAGACTTGCGAGACTCTTGCTGCAAGACCAAGACCAAGACCAAGACTGAGAGCGCAATACCAAGACCAAGACCAAGACCAGGTGTATTGACGCAAGACCAAGACCAAGACTGGCCTAAGTCTCGTCTTGGTCTTGCATTTGGGCAACACTATGCGCGACGTGTTCTAAGTTAATATAGGCACGTCGCGTAACATAAGCCATACACTCACGACTCCACACACATGTGTACTCACGAATTGTATGCGGGGCTTGTTACGCGCATACAATGCATACATGGGCGGTGTTACACAGTCAATACCGCCCACACATACGCCTACGGCTCCGCGGTCCGGACGGCAACCGGCTAGCTCTGGAAACCAGGCGGACGGGGGCCACTCACTAAATGCTGTGGGCTCACCGTAAACCGGCGGCCTTGTGCTGGTCGTCATCCGCTGGGCCTCCTCCAGGGAACTGGAGGTCTCACCCCGGGTGACAGACCGCCTAGCTGCCGTGAACATACGTTTAGAGCCTACAGCATTATACATAGCAACACACATGGGTGATTGCTATGAGAACCTCGGCAGGCGTTAATCGCTTGTTTGGCAGGTTATTGTATGCAGTCACCCTAAAACCGCCGCACCTATATGGGACCCCGACGAAAAACCCGTTTTCACGGGTGGCAACAGATCCCACGATGAGAGGCTATGCCTATTTCGTCCGCCGCGCCCCTTACGGGGTAGCAGCGATTTCCCGGAGTATTGAGGTAGGAAAAGGAATACAAAGGGACAAGAGGTCACAGAGAAAGGAAGAACTATCATGTAAAGGACAGGAGAAAATATGTGATCTAAGTTACCTACGTCTGTGCCACACGAGCAATTCGGTGAATGACATGAAGTTTGGCAAGATGGGCTGGAGGGCAAACATGGCCCAGTCTCAACCGTATCATAATGGAGGTCTCCACCTTGCCAAACTTTGCCATGCCAAACCACGGTTTTTCTGGAATCTCGGGTTGAATATAAGAAAAGTAACGGCCCTTGGATTTGCTGCTGATATCCCAAGCCATCTTTCAAGTGTCCCGAAGAAAATTCTTTGGCAGCGTCTCGAGGTCATAGCTGAAGTTCTTATATGGAACTAAGTCCCCACATTGCACCGCATCACCAGCGAGTGCATCAGCTACAACATTGCCATGGCTTCCAGAATGGGCCGGAATCTAGGCAAATTGCAGTGTGTTACCCTCAGAGATGGTTTTGAACTTAAATTCTCTTATCACATAAATTAAAGGAGATTGTAATTTGTGTTCGAAAGGGGATTCACTAGTGGCTAGAAGAGCAATCTGTGAATCGGTAAAAATTATCGTCTTTTTGAGCTTATAAACACGCACATATTCTAAAGCTTTTAGAATTCCAAAACATTCTCCCATAAAAACGGCGGTCTCCAGAGGCAGTTTTATTTTTTGCAAGATGTATTGAATTGAGTATGGTAAGTACCAATCCCAACACAACCCGTCGGAGAATGCTTG
This sequence comes from Polia nebulosa, assembly GCA_951329385.1. Lineage (NCBI taxonomy): Eukaryota > Metazoa > Arthropoda > Insecta > Lepidoptera > Noctuidae > Polia > Polia nebulosa. The sequence goes on from OX589596.1 coordinate 15,712,800, forward strand.
GCAGCATCTGTAAAAATATGGTGGAAGTCTGAATGTTCAATCAGAAATATATTAAAACTTAATTGGCAACCTGGATCTGATTTACTTATACAGTTATATTTAGGAGTCAGGCGTATTTAATTATCGTAACAGATAGGTACAAATCACAGGTATTCGTAGATACTAGATAACAGTTTGTTCCTGCAGTTGACTCCGATTATTCCGTACATCAATGGGAGACACAAACAGGGATATGAGATCGTCGTTTTAATTAAAGCAACATGAACAATAAAGAGCTGACGAATTGAGAGGATATTTAAAGATTTGTAAACATTTTTTGTGGGATGACGGAAAGGAAGAGATAGTGCAATTTTTAGTACCGCCATTTGAGCCATTTCGAGAGGCAAAAGGTTTGTTTTAAATGTACACAAGAAGTAATGCAATATGTCAATAGCGATTAACACAATGCACAATACACAGATAGTAGCTGCTTGGAGTTTAGAACAGACTCCCAAAAACATATATTTTGCGAATTCTACCAGTGAGACAACTAATATGAGCCGCAAAGGTAAGTCTAGAATCCAAAGTAACACCCAGGTATCTAGTAGTGTCGCCCTTCTGCAGTTTGGGGCAGGGGCAATCACTGTTAAGGGGAAAAGGACAGATGTGAGCATGTATTGTGTATGATTGGACGGATGGCTGCTGATTATTTTTCAGTGTAAAGGTTATGAATTTTATTTTTTCGGAATTTAAAGTGAGAAGTTTATTTTTTAGCCAATCACTCACAACATTAAACCCAGTTTGAGCATAGTGATAAACGTTATCCCACGAGTCTGCTTCAAAAAGAAGCGTCGTGTCATTTGCGAAATTAATTAAGCGGCCATTTTGAAGATGAAGGTTCCAGAGGTCGTTTATATACACCAAAAATAATGTAGGCCCCAGGAAGCTGTCGCTAATTTGACTGTTAATTTTAACAAACTGTGTCCGGTTACTTAAATAATCTTTGAAAAGCAACAACTGATTTCCTCGGATACCAAGGTTTTCGAGTTCATTTTTTTTTTATTTTTTTTTTTATTAGTTCATGTTGCAAGATTGGAACCGAAACCGTGTCAAAGGCTTTAGCCAGGTCTAAGAAGATATATGGTCTTTTTTATCATCCAAATGGTAAACAATGAAATTAGTTAGCGCGTGGACAGCCATGGCCGTCGACTTATCGGCACGAAAACCAAATTGGGACTGCTAAAGTGGGTGATTTGACTAAAGATATTTTATCAATCTGTTGTTTAAAAGCCGTTCCAGTATTTTAGATAAGGCGGGCAAAATAGCTATAGGTCTGTAGTTATTAACACAGCGTCGGTCTCCACTCTTGTGAATAGGATGGATGAGTGCTTTTTTAAAAGCAATTGGAAAGGTACCGGATTCTATTGCCAAGTTGCAGACATGGGTGATGGGAGTTACTAAAAGATTAATATGAGTAATGAGAAAATTTGAGGAAATTTTGTGCCACTCGATGGCACAATCGCGTTTCAGGGAAGAGATAATCGAGGCTATTTCATTTTTATCAGTGGGCAAAATAACCATGAAATGAGGAAAAGTTGAATTGGTAGGGGGGTACACGTGAGTATGTTGTTGAGTTGCTATTTTTTGAGCCAACGTTGTGCCAACGCTAGCAAAAAACTTTGTTAAAAAAAAACAACCGACTTCCAAAAAAGAAAATACACTAAAAACTTTAATTTCGGAAGTCGGTGTTTGTATTTTATTTCTTCGTTATTTGACACCGACTTCCGAAATGAGTTATTTTTAAATTTTTAGTGTATTTTCTTTTTTGGAAATCGGTTGTGTTTTTCGAAAAAAAAAAATTTTATTTTTCTCTTTTTAGTTGTTATAAACCAGCACTAAAAACCCCAATAACATGGAACGTGGAATTTAAACATAATCGTAATTGGAGAAAACCAAAACGTCATCTAGGTACACGTATCTTTCGTTTTTGTTCAGTTTCTCAAAAAGCGCTCAAGCAATTTCGATAACATTTATTTGGGACCACCTCGGGAGTATATTCTTTCGGATAAGAAAAGAATTTTGAAAATTGGTCCAACACTGGCGGAGAAATCGGTGGACATACATATAAAAAAAACATACATACAGTCGAACATAGAACCTCCTCCTTTTTCGAAAGTCGGTTAAAAAGTTTTAACCGACAAAGGGTATCAACGGATCCGTTGATACCCTTAATAAGATAAAAGGTTTATCTTATTAAGGGTATCAACGGATGGGTCTTGTCCATATTAAGTTCAACGGAGATAACTTTGGCTTTGATCGGTTCGAAACTTTATTTATCACCTTCCAAAGGCGGTTTACTATGCTTGTGCAGACTTTAATTTTCTCTGTAATAGACTATGGTGATGTGTGCTACTTTGACCTGAACGCGGTGTTGCTGGATAAGCTTGATAGGCTCCTCAATAACTGCATCTGGTTCATTTTCAACTTGAGGAAATATGACCATGTGTCAAGCTTTAGAGCAGAGCTCATTCATGGATGCCCATTCGCCAGAGAAGAAGTTTGCGCTTTCTGACTACACTTTTCTCTCTCCTCAACTCTCCCAACCCTGCCTCTTATCTTAAATCTCACTGTCAGTATCTTAGCTCTACACACGCCAGGAATTTGCGTTCTGCTAACAATCTCTTACTGCTTTGTCCTTCTCATACTTCTAATTTTATTCATTCTTCCTTTCATATACAGTCCATCCTTCTGTGGAATGCGCTTCCCCTTAATATCAGGACGGCACTAGTCAGTACGCATTTAAGTGAAAGTTGCGGTATTACCTTCTTAACAAGTAAAGGAATCGTCTCAAAATCCTTATCTCTAACTTTATATACATTATTTTTATATGGGTAATTAGGTATGTAACAAGGCAGTGTTAAAGCCAAAATCAGCTGAAAAATCAGTTCAAATTCGGCAGCCGAGCTAGTAGAAGCTCCTCATTGTTATTTTTTTTTGACTCCTGAAGTGTCAGTTACCATTTTCCTAGAATTTTGCATTAATACAATTTAATTACTAGTCACAGTGTTTGTGTTCTTAATATTATATTAAAGCCCACTGTTGTAAATGTGTTAACTCGTCGTGTTATTATTTATTGAACTCCTCATCTACGGTCCTCCTACCCTACGACCTCCTCTACGTGTCACACCACCACTCCGGTCCCGCAACGAGACACGCCCTCCGTACCGTGACACTGGCGCCCAACGTGGGGCTTTAATATTATATTAAGGTTATCCCCTTAAAAAATACTTAACGTGCATAGCACGAAGGCTTCTTTGCCTTGTTATTTACTACTTGTTACAGCAGGTAATTAAACTTGTATCATAGCTTTTTATCATCATAGAATTTAACATCAGCGGTTGGTGACTGATTAAATAAGCCTACACTATTGAAGGGCAATCTAACGAGTTATGCCTAATAATAGGATAAACTCTTTTTGACTTTGCGTTATGTTCTGCACTTACCTATACGCGAACATAACTATGAATGAACGATGTATGGAAGGTATTATGGAAGGTAATATGGATGTGGTAGATTGTTCCTTTTGTAAATACTCATTGTATATAACACCCTCGCCTTCTAAATTTTCACCTCACTCATAACCGTCCTATTTAAGATATTTTTATGTTTTTCTATATTATTTTATTGTTAACGAAAAATCGCTCACCTGCTGCTCGATTTTTCTTTCCGGGGCAGCCGGGTATTGTAACAAGGCAGTGTTAAAGCCAAAATCAGCTGAAAAATCAGTTCAAATTCGGCAGCCGAGCTAGTAGAAGCTCCTCATTGTTATTTTTTTTTGACTCCTGAAGTGTCAGTTACCATTTTCCTAGAATTTTGCATTAATACAATTTAATTACTAGTCACAGTGTTTGTGTTCTTAATATTATATTAAAGCCCACTGTTGTAAATGTGTTAACTCGTCGTGTTATTATTTATTGAACTCCTCATCTACGGTCCTCCTACCCTACGACCTCCTCTACGTGTCACACCACCACTCCGGTCCCGCAACGAGACACGCCCTCCGTACCGTGACAGGTAGATATTTTAGATTAAATATATATGTATGTTTATTTAAACTTCATATATATACTTTCGTAACTATTTTCTTCTTATATAGTAATATTTTTTTTCAGTTTATGCACCTGCCATGTTATCTCTCCACCACCGGTGGTTGACTGGTAGAGAATGCCTAAGGCATTAAGTCCGCCTTCGTACATTTATGTTGCATTAATTTTTAATAAATAATGGCGTCGGTTGTCCCTTCCCGCCTTCTTTGCTTCCTCCCTTTCAAATTCTCTTTTAATTTTCCTAAGATTTTGTTGCAATAGTTTCGGTATCTTATGTAAGTATTTTGTCTTTAGTATTGCATTGTCTAGGTGTTTTTTTGATTTTTTGTGAAGATTGTCTCTGTTTTTTATACACCTCAAGAGACCTGGGGCACAGATAATATAATACTAGCGTACAGATGCCTCATCCCATACAAAGAAACGGTACCGCCGTAACTACGTGTTTACGACTTGCTATGGCAACTTTTGTTCTTCGTTCGGGCCCGTCCTCTACACCTCGCTAGATGGTGTTAGCAGCGACGGCTTGCAAGTTGAATGAATTGACATAAAGTCTTATCAATATTTTCTCACACATTGAGGAATTTTTGGCACTTCATAACAGTTTTACTATTTCAAAATTTTTCACTATACAAATTTTAAAGAGGCGAATGGATAAATTCTAAAACTTCAAACAGCGCCATCTATTGGTATAAGAAACATAAATGCCTAACGAATCGTTCCAATACACATCTAAAGTTTAATTAGGAGCCAATTATTCAACAATTTTATGCTTAGGGTAGTTTATTAAATAAGAAAATACAGTTATAACCATATTTTATTTCAAAATATTAATGTTACCTAAACTTCAATACGAAATCGACGCATATTACGCCATCTATTGTTTGTTTGTTTGAACTAAATTTTCTTTGTTCGAGATGAGACCCCGTGCCTGGGGTTATCCAAGAATTTATGATTGTTTTTCGCTTGGTAATGATTTCAGTCTCTATTTTTTCTTGATAATCTCGGTAATGGCAAATCTCTGAAGCTGTTGGTCATTTAGGGATGATTGATCCTCAGCCTTTTCTTTTGAGTTTTTTCTTGGTGTAAAGGTGTTTGTAGAAATTTGTTGCTGTCTCTATTATTCTAGATCTTGAGAATATTTCTTTTCCAGATGTTGTTTCTCTTAGATAAGGGATCCAAGTTTTGGTGGAATTTAGGTCTTTGAATCCCTTTTTTAGACTTCCTGTTGACGTAAGATGCTTCTCTATTGTCCTTAGTCGGTGCTCTTTGTAATCTTTTTTAATTTTCTTGTGAACAGTTTTGAATAAGCCACAGAGTTCTTGTTTTTCTTCTTTTGAGAGTGGTTTTTTATGTAGAAGTTCATTTTTTCTGTCTAAGAGCGATTTTGTTTCTTCAGAGATAACGTATCTATTTTGTTTCTTTGATTTTTTTGTGCAATTCAGCCCATCAGTTATAATTTTTATTACTTTTGAGTGGTAAAACTCTACATCTTCGCATATGTCTTCAAAAACGCTTTCTATGCTTTGTTTCATTTCATCTATAAACAGGTTCACATCTTCTTTTGTTTTTAGGGTGGTGTTTTTGTGGTTGTATATGGTACTTTTGTCTTTTTGTAAGTTTCAACATGCTTCTCACCAGTCGATGATCGCTGGGATAGTTTAGTTTATTAATTATTTCGATATTTGTGAAATTTTCCTTACTGTTAGATAAAATGTAGTCTAGTTGGCTTTTTGTATTTTTTGGGGAGAGCCATGTACACATATTGCATAGTTTCTTTTTGAATATGCTGTTAATGAATGTGAGGTTATTTTGATATGCAAATTGTATAAGTTTTTCACCCCTGCTGTTTCTTTTACCATAGCAAAATGATCCCAACACATTCTCTTCTTTAGGGTTCTGTTCCCCAACGCGTTGAAGCCCCACATCGGGATGAGGGTCTTGTTGCTTTGTTCTAGAGCTTCTTGCAGCTGATCATAGAAAACAAGTAAATCATTGTCTTGTGCTTTGCTAGTAGGTGTTTAGGCTTATATTGGGTCTGTGTAGATAGGAGCTGAAATAGATACTCGGAGACGATTTCAGACGTTTATTGTGCGTACTTTGCTTTTAACTTTTTACAATTATGGATTAAAAATACGAGGCAAACTATACAATGCAAGGGATAGCAGACGTAGACGACGTTTTGACCGCGGTACCGCACTTATATAGGCACAATTGCAGGCAGTAGGGAGATGGCGGCCGAGCGTCCCGCACCCCGCACTCCTGGGCGTGAACATACTCCCCCCGTTGAAGGTCGCACCTTCAACTGTCCGTCCTCAGTCCTTCAGGTTCGAACAACGGGCACAGGCGATTGATAGCTCGCCGCACCGTGCCACTAGCCGTCCTCACATCGGCTACTCTGGATACACCATCGTTACCCATGTGTAGGGCTTGGATACGTCCGATTTTCCATTTTAAGGGCGGCAGGTTATTTTCCTTGATTATGACCATATCTCCAATACGTAATGTGACATCAGGGTGGCGCCATTTGGTACGGTGCTGAAGCTCACTTGTGTATTCGCGTTGCCATCTCATCCAGAAATGCTGCCTCATCTGTTCCAATAGCTCATATCTGTGGAGTCGATTACAGTTAACGTCTGTCAACACTGGAGAGGGAAGAGCTATCAGCGGTTTACCGACGAGAAAGTGCCCGGGAGTCAGGGGATGGAAATCATTGGGGTCGGATGACATGGGACATAAAGGTCGGGAATTTAATATAGCTTCTACTTGGCAAAAATAAAGTTGAAAGTTCCTCATATGTTAAGTGCTTGTTCCCCAATATCCTTTTTAAATGGAACTTGGCTGATTTTACCCCGGCCTCCCATAACCCTCCAAAATTCGGAGCATAGGGGGGAATAAATGCAAACTTCATGCCTTCATTAGAACAAAATTCAGTTAATTTATCCTTATTTACTAATAAAAATTTATTCAGTTCATTACTAGCACCTAAGAAATTGGTCGCATTATCACAACATATTAAACAAGGTTTAGAGCGCCGTGAAATAAATCTCCTTAAAGACAATAGAAATGCTTCTGTACTTAGGTCGCTCACAACTTCTAAGTGTAGTGCCTTCGTAGTAAAACAAACAAATAAACACATATAACATTTGCTTATTTTACAACCGCGACCTTTCCTATCGGTTATGAAATAGGGACCCGCCAAATCAATTCCCGTGGTTTCGAAAGGCGTCCCTGGATTCAATCGCTGTTTGGGTAAGTTGCCCATAATTGGGACTATAGGCGTAAATTTAAATCGCTTACATACTATACAATTCTTAACTACACTCCTAGCCACCTTTCTTGCATTAACAACCCAATAGTTTTCCCTTACTGCTGATAATACTAACTGAGGGCCAGCATGAAACAACTTTTTATGTTCATTTTCAAAGATAAGCCTCGTTAATTTATGTTTATAATCTAAAACTAAAGGATGTTTTCTTTCATACAAAAGAGGCGAGTTCCTAAGGCGACCTCCTACACGTATTACATTAAATTATAAATCCAAGAAGGGGCTAAGCGATAAAATTTTACTCTTGTTATGTAACGGCTTATTATTCAATAATCTATTATATTCATCACTAAATGCATCTAACTGTGCAAACTTAACCAAATACATTAAGCTATCATTTAATTCATCAGCCGTTAAATAACTGCAGGTAAGTCTATTTTGTATTACTTTAATTCTACAATTCTTCACAAACCTAAGTACGTAGGCCATTGTACGTTGTACCTTATACAGTTTAGAATAACGCTCAAATTCAATTAACACGTTGTTTACGTTTACATAATTTACTAATGAGCCTACCTGCTTCATTTCCGGTAACGTTATACTATTTAACTTATGTTTACCCACATTAGGCCAATTAGATTCAGCTAAGGATAAAAATTGAGGACCACTCCACCACAAGGTTTGTACTTTATTATTCATCTGATCTACTCCGCGAGAAATATGATCAGCTGGATTGTGTTCGGTTGGTACGTATCGCCATTCACAATTCTTAGTTAAACAATTAATTTTATTTACTCGATTTGCAACAAATACCTTTAATTGCTTTGGAGTAGCGCGCGATGTACGCAACCAACCAAGCACTATCATCGAGTCTGTCCAGTAAACACAACGAGAGATAGTACATCGTAAGGAGTGAGTCACCTTATTCCCTAACTCGGCGGACAACAGCGCGCCGCATAACTCGAGTTTAGGAATTGTTAAACTTTTTAATGGGGCGATCCTTGATTTAGAACAAAGTAACTGTACATGAATTTCTCCGCTCTGATTCAGAGAACGCACATAAACACATGACCCATATGCACATGCCGACGCATCAGAAAAAATATGAACTTCAATATTCAATGCATTTTTACATATCACATGTCTAGGTACCTCTATACAACTAAGGGAATTTACATTTTTTATGAAATTATACCACATTTTTTTTATTTCTTCATCTACTGGGTCATCCCATTCTAATTTGCATAACCATAGCCTTTGTAAGATTAACTTAGCCTTAACAATAAATATACTTAAAAGACCTAATGGATCAAATATTTTTGCAATAGACGATAATATATTTCGTTTTGTGATTTGTTCATGCATATCTACTTGTACTGAAAATTTAAACAAATCAGATTGAGGTGACCATGTTAACCCTAAAGTACTGGTAACTGTTTTAAATTCGGTAAGTTCTTGAACTTCATTTAATTTATTTTCTACAAACAATTGACTTGCATTCGATCGGAATTTTCGCAAATTAAAACAGGCTGAACTTAACGATTTAGTAATTAATCTGCATATACGATTTAACCCTTCCTCCGTCTGGTGACCCGTTAATAAATCGTCCATGAAAAAATCGTGCTTAATTATCTCCTTAACCTCTGGATTCTCACACTCATGCGCTAGTTGCAACAGACAACGGGTACTTAAGTACGGCGCCGAAGCGGTTCCGTAAGTAATAGTATTTAATTTTAAATGTTTTTCTGGTTCATGCTCGTTCTCTCTCCATAATATCATTTGCAAATGCCTTTGACTCTCAGAAACTAAGATTTGTCTATACATTTTTTCAATGTCTGAGGTCAAAACATAATTATGTTGTCTAAATCTGAGCAATATACTAAATAAGTCGTCCTGAATCACCGGTCCCACCATTTGTATGTCATTCAACGAATACCCGGTACTAGTTTTCTCGGAGGCATTAAATACAACCCAAAGTTTAGTTGTCTCACTCTTTTCCCTAATAACAGGGTGATGCGGTAAATAACAAGCAAACGGGGGTCTGCAACTCTCCGATAAGTGATTCAATTGTTCGTATTCATTTATAAAATCTACATAACTACATTTTACGTTAGGCTGTTTTTTAAACCTTTTCTCCAAATTAATTAAACGAGATTTTGCCTTTACATAGGAGTCTCCCAATACAGAAGGAGAAGTGTGGAAAGGCATTTTTACACAAAATCTACCATTTCCAGTTCTATACATATTTTTCACAAAGTGTTTTTCACAAAATTCTTCTTCGGTACTCATTGGTATTTGATCTATACATATAACTTCCTCAACCTTCCAAAATTTCTCCAACTGTTCACTAACATTTCGAGCTAAATTACATTTTGCTTCATATTTAGGTATACATATATCCACGGGACCCGTAACAAGCCAACCTAACTTAGAACTCTGCAGTGTGGGAAGACCTTTACCTAATTTTACTTGTTGACCGGTTACAAGTTCCCAAAACAAATCGGCTCCTATCAATATATCTACCTCAGAGGGCTCATGAAATCTGCTATCTGCTAAATCCACTAATATGTCACCCGGAATATTCAATTTATTTGCATTTACCTTTACACTTGGCAACATATTAGTAATTCTAGGTAGAATCATACAATTAACTTCTACGGAAAATTTATTATGCAATGAGTTTATCACAAAGTTACTACTTTCTACTAATTTTAATTTAGTATTTCCTATACCGTTAATATTAAAGTTATGATCTATCCGTTTGCAAGGTAATCCCAGTTTCTTACAAAAACTTTCCGTTACTAATGATATTTGACTACCCGAATCCAACAATACGCGTGCTACATAATACTTATTTTTCATTTCGCTAAAAACTTTGACAAGCGCGGTCGACAAAAGAACGTATTGAGTAGCAAGCGTTGATAACGAAACCGGTTCCGCGCCTGGCGGCCCATACCGCGTAGGCACATCGCAGCCCGCGGCGGCCGGCAGCTGAGTAGGTGGCGGGTCGCATCCAGCTACAACTCCGACGGACGACGTCGAATGTGACGTAACCGTAGTGACGTCTTGGGACGAACTCAATTTTTTACTAGTGTCTTCGGATTGAGGTCTATTTCTATGCAATAATGCGTTATGTTTATATTTACAAATTTTACAACCGAATGATTTGCAGTTATAAGCCCGGTGACCCGGTTTAAAACAGTTAATACATAATTTATTCTTAGAAACAACATTGTTTCTTTCATCCAAACTCATAGAAATAAACTTCGTACATTCAAATAGGCGATGATCTTGATTACAAATGACACAGTTATTATTAAAATTACGGTTACTGTTTGCTTGCGAGGATGCGACAAAACTAGCTGCCTTCTCACCTTTAATATTCAATTTACTTGGCCTCGCCGCTTCTAGTACATCCGCTCGATCGCGTAAAAACTTAAAAAACTCATCGAGGGTAGGAACCTCTCCTAATGAACTTTTATGTTTCTCCCACCTTCTACTCGTTGAATTATCCAGTTTATTTACTGTTAAATGGATAATAATGGTATCCCAATGATCTACAGGTTGGTCTAACGTCTTTAAACCTCTTAAATTTCTAGTTACATTATCAATTATATGACGCAGTGATTTATCCGACTCCTTATTTATGCTTTCCATATTAAATAATGACTTCATGTGATTACTTATAAGCAGGCGTTTATTATTATATCTTTCACATAACAAGTCCCACGCTACACGATAGTTATCAGAACTAAATGTTAAGGATTTAATTATCAAAGCTGAGCTACCCTCTAATGACGATCGCAAGTAATGGAACTTGTTTATTGTTTCAATACAATCATTTTTATGAATTAATGCCTCGAATGTATCTCTGTACTCTAACCATTGACTATAATTACCATCGAATGTTGGTAATTTAATCGTGGGTAATTTTATTGAACTTGAAAATGAATTCGCACTTTCGAAACTACCACTTTGCTTTACCGTTGGATGGGCCAGACTTTTCCTTCTAAGGTTATATTCTTCTATTTTCTCTAAAATACACTGACCTTGAGAAATTAATAAATAAAATTGCCCTTCAATCTCGGAACGAATCTTCATTTGTTCCTCTGGATTTTCCGATTCTATTTCAATTTCAGATTGTAAGTCATCGAAAGTGGAAAAACATGCTTCTAGTTTGGACAATCTTAACCTTAACTCGGAAATTTGCTGATCCGTTAATTTCTCTAAATTTGCAATGTCCTCTATGTAACCTTTAAAAATTGTCAATCTACCTTTTATATAACTTCTCTTTTTTATTGGATCTGCTAGTTTCCTGGAAGCTTGAGACATTGTTTCTAATACGACCAATCAATCCTACGTTGTGTTAATTGAATTAATTGCAAAAGGATATCAGGAACTTAAACAATACTTGCCAAATATATTCTACTGCACACGATTGAAATAAGTAGGTAGGTAGGAAGGAAAAAAATGGAACGGGCTCACCTCGCCTCGTGGCGTTTGGAAATTCCTTGATATAACTCTCTCTTCCCTTTATCCTTGGATTCCTTGACTTTGTCCTTCAATTAATGCCTTTTTATTCCTGAAAATCCTGGTCACGGCACCAAAAAATGTTTAGGCTTATATTGGGTCTGTGTAGATAGGAGCTGAAATAGATACTCGGAGACGATTTCAGACGTTTATTGTGCGTACTTTGCTTTTAACTTTTTACAATTATGGATTAAAAATACGAGGCAAACTATACAATGCAAGGGATAGCAGACGTAGACGACGTTTTGACCGCGGTACCGCACTTATATAGGCACAATTGCAGGCAGTAGGGAGATGGCGGCCGAGCGTCCCGCACCCCGCACTCCTGGGCGTGAACAGTGCATATGCTTGGATAATTGTTATAGATGTAGTATCAAACTTCAGATTCAATGAGCATACTCGTTCTGAGAATGCAATAAAGCTTTCAATATTTCTTTTTAAGTATTTTTTTACTAGAAATCCGACACCATAAAGGCCCTTGGTCTCGCCATAGTAGCAAAATATATGTTCATTATTTTCTAGTATATTTTAACCTGTTCTTCGTATTTCTGCGAGGCCAATTACGTCTTAACTTATTTCTGAGACAGCCTCTTTAAACTCCAAAAGTCGTTCATCAGACAGCAAAGATCTTACATTATACGTGCAGATGTAGAGTGGTTGAAATGGAGGGTTGTGGTCATTAGTCCCCACGGTGACACGGTGACCGGCCGGGTTGGGGAACGTCATGGAGAGGTCGCAGCGTCTCGTCAGATTTTAATGGGCGGCGGCGGCATGTTGCTCCCAGTAACAGTATTCGATGTATTATCTGAGTTTTTTTTCTTATGACATAGCTGTTGATAGATGTTTGGTTTTTTTGAGAACTTTTTTGTGTTGTTGTCTTGGATGACAGTCGTTTGAAAATTCGGGAGATTCTGAAAGGTTTCTTTTATCCTTGTTTTTGTCGCTTTGATTGTATATGTGGTCACCTTGTTTGTTTTCCGATAAAATTATTAGTTTATTGTACTTTAGGAATGCCTTTTTTCCTTTCTTCTGTTAACTGTTTAGCTAGTCTCTTACGCTCTTCTATTACTTCGGGAGGAAAATCTTCTGTGTGTTGTGTGTGTTGTTGACTCTAACCTTTTCTTATTCCTTAACATTTGGATTTTCGTCAGCATGGAGTTTAGGGTCATTACAACAGGTCTAACTTTGTTGTCATTCTTCCTGCGATGTCGTTTGATATATTTTATGTTACCTTCGTTAACGTTGTGGTATTATTTTAATTATTGTAGAATGAAGTTCAAAAAATTTTTTTTTCTGTTTCCTCTATTCCAAAGAATATTAAATTTTTCCTCTTCAATAATCTTTCTAATTGCTGTATGCGCCGCCCTTGTTCTTCGATCGTTTTTTCTAATAAGTTGTACTTTATTTCTAGCTGTGAAAATTTTTCATCTATGTTGTCGTTTATAATTTTTGGTATACTTTGCTTCATATCTCTAATTTCGGTTTTCTGTTAGTTCAATTTTTGTTGTAAATGTTTAATAGTTTACGTTTTAATGTTGCCGGTGCTGCCCTCTGTTGTTGAGTAGAATACTCGGTCGATCTTCGTCCCAGTCGGGCGGTGGACAAAATGGCAGCAACTGTTCTAGATCTGCGAGGTTGGTGTTTTTATTCATCAATAGATGGCGCTGATAGTGATCAATGATTCATATTATGACGATTTGCCTTTTGATGTTAGGCTAGTATATTGTTTATTTTTTACTGATCTGACCTTTTTTCCAAGTTCTAGGTTTTTGCAAACTTGACGAGATATTGTGACGATCCTTTAGAAGATCCTTTAGAGACTCTAAAGAAAGGAAAAAGCTGTGGACCAGATAACATCTTCAACGAAATAATTATAATAGGAAGATACCTACTAGCACCCATTTTGACGACACTTTTCAATAAAATATTAGACTCTCGTAAGATATCAAGTGAATGGCCAAAATCTGATATAATTATATTCTACAAAAAATGTTATCCATCAAATATCTCCAACTACCGTCCTATCAGCTTACAATCGTGCCTCTACAAATTATTTGCCACATGCTTAGAAAACCGCATCTCAACATTTACAGAAGCATATCAACCAGTCAACCAGCAGGCTTCAGAAAGTGTTTTTTTTTATGTTTGATAGGTTCGCGTTTGACCACTATCTCACCTGATGGCAAGCGATGATGTGGTCGAAGATGGAGCACGCTTACCTAGAAGTAACCTATTCACTCTTGTCTTAAAGACTCCCAGGTTATAGCTATCAGGAAACACAGACTCTGGTAGGGAATTCCACTCTCTAGCTGTACGCACAATGAATGTTTTCTCAAAACGCTTTGTGCGTATGGATGGGATGTCTACCATAAACCGGTGGCACTTCGCCGTACGTCTTGTGGTCCTTTGATGAAACGGGCTTGGCGGAATCAAATCATGCAATTCCGTAGCACACTCCCCAAAATGTAATCGATAGAAAACCGACAGGCTAGCAACTCGGCGTCTATGTTCAAGACTTTGGAGTTTCGACTCAACGAGTCTATCATTGCCGATGATCCTCTTGGCTCGTTTCTCAATTGACTCAAGGGCATCAAGCTGGTATTTGGCCGATCCGTCCCAAAGATGAGAGCAGTACTCCATACACGATCGGACTTGCGCTTGATAGAGTTGGAGCAGCTATTCCGGCGTGAAGTATCGTCTCACCTTTGCGAGGATCCCCAACTTTTTGGCAGCCACTTGAGCCTTTGCCTCTATGAAGGGACCAAAATTGAGGGTAGATGTTAAAGTAACACCAAGAAGATCAAGTTGATCGGTTATCGGCACGGTTACACCTCGGAAAGTTGGAGCTGGGTGAAATTGGCTCCTTTTAGCAGAAAAAAGACACGCCTGGGTTTTAGAAGCATTGAACTTAACCAGATTGGCATCGCCCCATTCTGAGACAGCCTGTAAGGACAAGTTCAAGCGCCCAACCATAGCCTCGCGGAGAGACCGGACCTGAGACCCACTAACTCGTGCGTCAGGCATGTATCTCTCGGCAACAGTGCTGTCGTCTGCATACCCAAAGGTACCGGGTTTTAGCAGATCGTTAATATGCAGCAAAAACAATGTTGCCGAGAGCACCGACCCCTGAGGAACACCGGCATTAATAGCCAGCAGTCCGGACGAGCAGCCATCTATGACTACTCGGATAGACCGATCCCTCAGGAAATCTGCAATCCAATCACACAAACCAGCGGGCAGACCGAAGGAAGGAAGCTTGCCAATTAAGCTGTCGTGCCAGACCCGGTCGAAGGCCTTCGAGATATCAAGGGAGACCGCAAGGGCTTCCCCTTGTTTGTCGATGGCCTCACTCCAGATGTGAATGGCATACGCTAGAAGATCTCCCGTTGACCGATTTCGACGGAAGCCATATTGTCGGTCACTTAGGATATCGTTAGCTTCTAGGTATGCCAGGAGCTTACCATTCGGTATACGTTCCATACTCTTACAGAGTACGGAAGTTACCGAGATGGGCCTATAATTTGCTGGGTCAGCTCGACTACCCTTCTTGGGTACGGGTTGCACGTTAGCTTGCTTCCAAGCCATCGGCACTTTTCCAGTCTCCAACGAAAGGCGATATAGGCGCGTCAAGATCGGAGACAACTCAGGCGCACAAGTCCTCAATACAATTGCCGGTATCCCGTCGGGGCCACTAGCCTTGTTCACGTCCAGGTTACGCAGTACCCTTCGGACATCCTTCTGATGAATGCGAATGTCTGACATAATCGACTCGCATCCACCAAGAGTACCAGGGGGCCTCGCGCCACCAGGATCTAGACGCGAAGATTCCGCAAACAGAGAGGCAAACAAGCTTGCTTTCTCCTCAGCGGAGTGGGCCAGCGACCCGTCGGGTTTCAGCAGTGGAGGTAGTGAGGGGCGGCAGAAGTTCGATTCAACCGACTTAGCTAGGGACCAAAACGCCTTACTACCAGCTGGGTAAGAAGCTAGTTTGTTCCCAATTCGGCTTATGTGGTCAAACCGAGCCCTCCGCAACACCTTCTTGCAGGACTTGGCAGCCCTGTTGAAGGCTCTCTTCTTCTGACTCACGTCATTTGCTTTACGCGACCGAGCGTCGACCCATGCCAGGTAGGCCGCGTGTTTAAGCGTATCAGCGCGATTGCACTCGGCACCAAACCATGGTCGAGCCTCGCCAGACATTGTTACGTCAGAGAATGGAATGTAGTACTCCATTCCCCTCCGCAACACATCCATCACGGCGTCCGCGCACGACGAAACATCAGTCGAAGAAAACCAAGTGGGCCGCCAAGGATAACATGCGAAGAAAGATCGCATACCATCCCAATCTGCTGACCTGTATCGCGAAACCCGCCTGGTGCCTCTAGGGCTAGGATCGGGCGGGGAGTACACGGATACAGACTTCACCAGACAGTGGTTTGAAGTACCTAATGGTGACGAAATCGACACTGAGTAACGGTCTGGATCTGTTGTCAGCAGAAGGTCCAGGCAATTGGCTGAGTGCGAGTCAACATCCGGCACCCTCGTTGCCCCCTGGACCAGCTGGGTGAGATTTAACGCTAGTGCTAGCTTATATGTCTCTTGTCCAGCATGGTCTGTGCACTGGTATGGGAAGAGCCACTCCTGATGGTGGGCGTTGAAGTCCCCCAGTAACACCAATAGGGCAGAAGGGTACCGTTGCTGAGCCACATCCGCCGCTTTACTCAGGTGTTGTGTGAGCCTAGTTGTCTCCAAATCACCGCTGTGCGAACGGTAGACACAGGCGTAGACAATTTTATCTAGGCCTGTGTCCACTAGGACCCAAAGAGTTGAGAACCTGGAGTCCTCAAGGTTACGGAGACGCCGATAGCAGATGTCGTCCCAGGCGTACATGCATATACCAGCTCGTGGCTTAAAATTGTGCTCCAGGGTAAACCCTGGGTAAGATAGGTACGCCACGTCAGACGGACATCCGATCTGCGTCTCCGAAAGGAATAAGAGAGCTGGCTTCTCAGTCTCTAGGTGGTGGTGGACTGCGGCGAGATTTGAGTGCAGACCTCGAATGTTAGAAAGGTGCACTTTGTGTGAGAGGGAGTGCTGCCGCTGTACAGCTTTTTTCTTTTTAGTTCTTTTTATCATATTTGTGAAGAGTGAAGGAAGGAGAGGAGAAGGAAGTGAAATGAGGTTCCATGCTGGCTACCTTCAGGCACGCACTGACAGTACGGTATCATTGGGGGACTAGTCTGGAGACTGCGGGGACGCCCGAGCCCCCCCGGGAATGTCCATCGGGCCCTCTCGTCTGGTCGCCAACCAGCACGATGGTGCATTCCGGGATTTTTCGTCAGTTGGCGGGGCAGCCTTTCATGTGTGGCTAGTACACTACTTGGGCCCCCAACTAACTGCGGTCGGCCAGCGGCGCACTGTGCCTCGGATCCCGCTACCCTCCGCGACTAGTCTCCCGATACATCCATATCAGCGCGAGCCCGGTTGGTCTGCCTGCAATGGAACAACTATTTCGACCCAACTCCTCTGGATTGGCTACACTGAGCATCATACCGGAACACGGCCAGGCCGCTTGGCGGTACGTCTTTGCCCAGTGGGTGGTCGCAAGCCATCGGTTGAAACCTACCACCAGTTAGTGTCACCTGATTAGCACCACCCGGGGACCACGTGTAGGGACTCAATGGGTATACTCCTACGGACGCGGGTGACTCGGCCCCCAAACTTCTACACTTCTACGTTTCTCAACTACAGACCACATACACACTCTGGAACAAGTGATAGAGAATTTCGAAGAGCATAGACGTCCACTCTACTTGGCTTTCATCGATAATGCAAAGGCTTTCGACTCAATTTATCACACCAGTATGTGGCCAGCTTTGGAAGATTGCAAATCACCAACAGAAACGATTGAAATCCTCTCCTTGATATCTATAAGAACATACGTAAGGGGATCCATTATCTCCAACCATATATATATCCGTACTCCAAAATGTAATGAAGAAGCTGAACTGGTCTAGAAAAGGTATAAATATAAAGGGAAACTATCTCAGTAATTTAAGATTTGCTGATGAAATTGTCTTATTCTCTGAAACAGCTTCACAACTCGAGGAAATGATCAATGAACTTAACTCTATCAGTCTCACTATTGGCTTGGAACTAAACACAGACGAAACAAAGATTATGACCAACAATCTAGAAAAACTTATAAAAGTAAACAACAAACCAATGCAGTATGTGCAAGATTATATTTACCTGGGTAAGGAGATATCTTTTAAAAGGTCTAGGCATCGAGACGAGCTTAACAGACGTGTGAACATGACGTGGTGGAAATTTTGGAATTACAAGGAGATCTTAAAATCAAACCTTTCTATAAGACTGAAAAAGAAAGTCTTGGATTCATGTCTACTTCCATGTCTCACATACGCAAGCCAAACATGAGTTTATAATACGTAGGTACACAAAGAGAAAAATTGAAACTTGCCAGAGAAGCATGGAAAGGAGTATTCTAAATCTGAAAGTTAAAGATAAAATAAGAAACACTGATATAAGGAAAAGGACACAGGTCATTGATGCTCTATCACATTGTCAAAAATTAAAATTGAAATGGGCGGGCCATATTGCACATATGTCAAATGAAAAAATGGACTAAGAAAGTGATTATCTGGAGTGGCCCTCTTGGAAAACGCAAAAGAGAGCGCTAGAGAGATGGTCTGATGAAATTAAAAAGTTTGCAGGAGATGACTGGTTTGCTACAGCCCAAGATAGGGAAAATTTTTATGTTTGACTACGATGACATTTTTATTAAGATTACCAATTAATGTTAATTAAATGATAAATTATATAAATTCAAATCAATAATAATGAAATCTATGTAAATATTTGTTAAGGAAATAAAGGGTTTAATATTATTATTATAATGATTTTAGTATTTGACTCAATTACAGTTTTTAGTTTGTGGATCAAGTTGTCAGCAGCTGCGTTAGCATCATAAGAATTGAGAACAGAGAGAAAATTTTCGTTTTTTAAGTCGGAAAGTATTCCATACGAATTTATCCGTGAGATCGTGCTTTCTAAGTGCATTGCATAATTGGTAAAGAAAGACTTAGTGTAAGAATAACGGTATAATGATCTGTGAGAGTTGTTTGAGCAACCAAAACATTTGCCGGTAACTTAGTTTTAATAATAAAATGGTCTAGATATATTTTACCATGTGATGGAATGTGTGTTGGTTTCTAAAAATAAAATAAAAAAGACCAAAATACTAAACAGGTCAAGACAAGACTGGATCAACAATCACCTTATAACATCCATAAACAAAAGAAATATACTGTGGCATAAATTAAAACGTTCCTTACCTGAAGACAAAGAAGCAGAAGACGAGTTCCTACAGCAGAAAAATAATGTGTTTACAGAAATTCAATCAACGAAGAATCAATACTATTAGAAAGTTTTTAAAAATTGTAATAAAAAAAAACCTCTGAAAATGTGGCAACTTATTAATAGTTTATTTATTTATTTATTTATTTACACTACATGCAACTAAAGTACAAAGGCGGACTTAATGCCTTAGGCATTCTCTACCAGTCAACCAAGGGTGGTGGAGAGATAATATGGCAGGTGCATAAAAAAAAACAAACAAAGCAACACCAAGTAGAAATATTAAAAAAAAAACATGAACGAAAATATATATATTAATAATAAACATACATATATATTTAATATAATAACTACCAATAAATATATATATATATGTATATATATATATATAAAGTAATAAATAAGGTTTTTGAGACGACTCTACTCCTTGTGTAGAAAATAATTCCGCAACTTCCGCTTAAATGCATACTGACTGGTGGCCGTCCTGATATCGAGAGGAAGCGCATTCCACAAAAGGATGGACTGAATATGAAAGGAAGAATGAACAAAATCAGAAGTATGAGCAGGGCAAAGCAGTAGAAGATTATTAGAAGAACGCAGATTCCTGGCGTGTGAAGAACATAGATATTGAAAGTGAGATATAAGATAAGAAGGAGGAGTGGGAGAGTTCAGTAGAGAGAAAAGTGTAGTCAGAGCCCGCAAACTTCTTCTCTGGCGAATGGTCATCCATTTGAGCTCGGACCTGTGGTTCGAGACATGGTCATATTACCTCAAATTAAATACGAACCGGATGCAGTTGTTGAGGAGTCTATCCAGCTTATCCAGTAACACCGCGTTCAGGTCAAAGTAGCACACGTCACCATAGTCGATTATAGGGAAGATTAAAGTCTGCACAAGCATAGTCTTCGTCTTCGCGGGCAAAAAGTCCCTCAGACGGTACAGACACCGCAAAGTTCCGTTGACTCTTTGACTGACACTTGAAACCTGACTTTGCCAGCCAAGCGTCGAGTCAAGATGCAAACCGAGATCTTTTACGCTAGGGCTGATGGGGATAACGGCACCATTGAAAATAATAGGAGGAAGAGAGCTAACCACCACTCTACCCATCATGCGCGAGCTTCCAATAAAAAAAAAAAGAAAGAAAGAAAGAAAATACGTTTATTTACGGTAAACATGACGCAAAAAACAGAGAAACACAAAAACAAAGAAAAACTGGGGGAAAAAAATGCGTCACATCCACGCAAAACGGCCATCGCTCAGCTTAAGTGCTATGAATAACTATGGCCTGACATTTTGAGGGGTTTACAGACACCCCAAATCTACCAGACCAATCACGAATTGCATCCAAATCCCGGTTTATATCCACCACAGCGTCTGACAAACCTTCCACCCGCGCAGCTGTGTACAATTGAAGATCATCGGCGTAAAGATGATACGAACACTGAAGACAGT
The DNA here is from genome assembly GCA_951329385.1 of Polia nebulosa. Taxonomy (NCBI): domain Eukaryota; kingdom Metazoa; phylum Arthropoda; class Insecta; order Lepidoptera; family Noctuidae; genus Polia; species Polia nebulosa. The sequence goes on from OX589596.1 coordinate 15,733,506, forward strand.
GAGTTATAAAATTTATGAAGATGAAGAATAATAACGGAGAAAGAATACCGCCTTGAGGAACGCCAGCATCCAGGTCACGCCAACTCGACGAATTCTCGTCAACGCGCACCGACTGCCGACGTCCCCGAAGATAAGAAGAGAACCATTCCAGGGCCTCGGAAGAAACCATAAGATGTGAAAGGATTGATAGGAGAATATCGGACTGACGGCATTAAAGGCATTGGAGAAATCAATTAACACCAAAACAGTAACCTTGGTATCCTCCATAACCTTACTATATAGTAATAGTCTGGCTAGCAACAAAACATACCTCAACTTTTGTAAAATTAGACACGCCAGCAGGCCAAATTACTGACACGAAGGAAATATGTGAGTGTTTTAACTTATTTTTCTCCAATATAGGTGCAGAGCTCGCTAGTAAAACTTCAAAATCGTATCATAATAATCAAGCTTTACAAATACCCGCTAGCAGAATAGATAGTACGGCTAGAACCTGTTACTTTTGCAGAGATACTAAAATAATTGAAAATTTAGATGCAAACACAAGCCATATTGATGGAATAAGTACAAAAATTATAAAATGTATTAAAGATGAAATAGCGGAAAATTTAACTTTGTGTATTAATAGATGTCTAACAGAAGATTTTCCAGAATCCTTGAAAATTACAAAAGTCAGACCCACGAAAAAAATATATATATAAATCGTGAAATAAATCAGATCCAGGTAATTACCGACCGAAATCTGTATTACCAATATTATCAAAGGTGTTTGAAAAAATATTACACAACTGACTTAGTGCATTTCTAAAATCAAAAAAGTTCTTATATGAAAAACAATATGGATTTCGACCTAAGTCAAACACGGTTACAGCTGCAACCGATCTAGTGACAAAAATCAAATCCAATATCGATAGTAAGAAAATTACACTGGGAGTTTTTATAGATTTAAAAAAAACTTTTAACACTGTTAGGCACGATATACTTTTGATAAAACTAAGTCACGGAAAAAAATGTTTTTTTTTTTAAAAATTAGGAAAAAGCCGACGAAAAATTCCAACGCCAAATTCCAAAATTCCAACAGTCCAGAATCATGTACTGAATCACTAGTACACGTATGTGCGTTCGTGTACCTTACACCCTGTATACCCCGATTGTCCTGGAGCAGTAAAAGTGTGTGTGTTGTCCATATCGATGGGCAGATGCAGCTCTTAAAATATGACCACACCTTTCCGTTACACCCTGTATATATAAATATGAAATATAAATCTCTATTGATGAGCTCCCTGAGACACCATTATTAACGCAGCAAAAAGCCCATGTACCTTGTGTCTTCCTGAGACCATAGCTCAGACCTAGGGAGATTTGAAGAGTGACTTCTTGTAGCAGCTGGTATCGTTGCCGGCCAGCGAAACAAATCTTGAATAATCCGACGATTTAATGCTTAAAACTCCACAAATCATCACTGCACTATAAGCTCACAATGTCTCACAGACGCAGGTCCATTTATTTTATGAGAATCCTAGGTTTTCATCAAAAAAATAATTTTCAAAAGCAGGAACGCGAAGTCGAAGTCGGGTAGCTCGCAACATTCTAATTTTCTTACGTTTTTTGCAATTTGCAGGTCAGTGACAGGTTGCATCAAATTTTCAAATCAAATTTTGACCAAGTTACAACCTGACACTAACTTGCAAATTGCAAAAAACGCAAGAAAAATTGAATTTCGCGGGCTACCCTGGCGCTTCCACCTTAATGTATCGCGTGCGGTGAATTTTGCGGGACTCGTTTATGCCGCGAACGCCCTCTGGCGAGCGTATCAAGGACATTCGATACCACAGGGCACTCTGCAGTCATTTAATATTGGTGTAAAGGATTCATCAAATAGACACCAAATTTTGTCATCTTTTTTTACAAGCATAAGCTAAAGAGATACCTAACAAATTGTACGGAAGATTTTATTCATATTGAATTTAAATAAAATACTTTTAAACAAAAAATGGAACTGACTTCCAAAAAAATTCAATTGCTGATGTCGGTGTTTTGTTTGTTCCTTTTTTGACACCGACTTCCAAAATTTAAGTTAATTTGCACTTTTTTTGGAAGTCGGTTCTATTTTTTGTAAAAAAGTATTTTATTTTTCACTTTTTAGTTGTAGTTCCCCATTAAATTTTAATTGTGTATACGATCGCAGCAATTGCGGTTGGGTTGCTGTCATTTTTTGAAGGGTTTCGTCGTCTGTCTCCGAAACTCATCATTAGATCTATAAGAATTTAAATGGGACCATTTCGAAGTAACCTCCAATCGAACAAAAAAAGAATTTTGCAAATCCGTCTATTTTTGACGGAGTTATAAAAATTATTGTTATTAAATAAAAAAAAAATAATAAAAAAAATATAAACATCCGAATTGATAACTCCTCCTTTTTGAAGTCGGCTAAAAAAGGTAATTGACGCTTCACCAGGCTAGTTGATCCATTTTACATAGGTCTTAAATTGATAGTCATTGTCCTATTCGACCATGAAAAATTCGATTGTATTTTTTTGATAAACTAAATTATGTAATTTAATAAACAACTTTTCTTGATCTGACAAAAACATGGTAGCCATTATGGTCTATAGATTTTATCGGTGCCATGCAGTCTACGACGTCACCTTTCGAAATAGTAAACAAAAACGTTTCTAAGAAAAACCATAGCACATTTGTATACTCGTACAATGATGTTGACGTAAATCATGGCAGATAGAGTTTTCTGCATATGAATAGCTATGTTTGCCGCGATTCAAATTGTAGGGTAAAAACATATTTTTAGACATTTCCCGCACATCGCATACCTAAGCGTTATCGGTTATAGCGCACGCGGCCTCAGTACGTAAAAAAATCCGTATGAATAAAAGCTAAACCAAAAATAATGATCGAATTTGACGGAGGTTTTTTGTTTCATTATTTATTTGTTATTTTAACAGTCAAGCCGTAGGTAGGTAGTGTAGGTATCTCCTAACTTCTAAGCCAGGGTTAATAAAAAATCCATTGGTGTCATAACTTAGTTTAATTGCTTAGAGCACAAGGCAAGGTCGTTGCAGATGGACCTTGAAAAAAAAAGTCGAATTTAGGTGTCATTGGATTGGGTTCAATATTAAATTCTGCTACGATTGATCCGCCATTCGCCAATATGATTGGAAAAGCAGCTGAAGGGTAGGACATGAACGATGATCCAACAACAAGGCATATGTTACATTTCGACATAACGAAATCTATGGAAAATGAAAAGACAAACGAATTATTAATTACAATATGCTGTAGCATACTTGACTAGCATACTTGACTGTAGCATATTTGACTGGCCTGTTGGTCTAGTGGTTAGTGACCCTGACTGCTATGCCGGAGGTCGTGGGTTCGATTCCCACCCAGGACAAATGTTTGTGTGATGAGCACGATCATTTGTTCTGTGTCTGGGTGTAATTTATCTATAATATGTATGTATTTAGAAATATATAAGTATGTTTATCAGTTGTCTAGTACCCATAACACAAGCTCTGCTTAACTTGGGACTAGATGGCGTTGTGTGATAGTTGTGGAATATTATTATTATTATTATTATTATTATTATACTTAATTATTAATATATTTGTTTACCAATGTTTCTCAAAGTTGACTTTTCTAATGCTTCGCCGAACCAGACAACGTGTGGTCGTAGTAAACCACCACAGTCGGTTTTTTTGCAGTGAGGGAGATCCTTTTTCTTTATGTCAGAGAAAATCTTATCAGAAGTTGGAGATCCGGTGCCCGCTAGTGCCTAAATATAATTGAGGTAGTTATTAGGTATAAAGGCTAAAAGCTGTCATCATCATGCTTTATTAGTAAGTTAATTAGGTAAGCTTCTACTTACCGCACATATGGGACTATCGGTGTTAACCAGCACTTCATTGCATTTAGTGCAACGAGTCTTGAATACATTACCATGGAGTTCTATTAAGTTCCTGGTCCCTGCCCGAGCATGTAGACCGTCAATGTTTGCGGTAATTACGATCACCGACTTTTTTGGTGTGTGTTCCTTTTCATACTGTGCTACAGCAATGTGGCCCTGAAACACGAAGTTTAACAAGTTACTAACCGGCCCGGACCGACGACCGTCACATCTAGACGGAGCATTTGAGGTGTGAATGCATTGCATAGGTGTGACGTGCAACCTGCACGTAGGTATATAGGTGCAGTGCCCGATCTGAGGCAGACGAGTCAGGAATTGCTCAGAGCGGCAAAATTGAGGGCGGTTTGTAGCTACTGATATTTTGAATAAATGGAAAGATCATGATCATCATAATTTCAGCCGCAAGACATCCACTGCTAGACATAGGCCTTCCCCAAGTGTTGCCACAATGACCGGTCCTGTGCGTTTCGCATCCATCGGCTACCCGCGACTTTCATCAGGTCATCGGTTCACCTTGTGGGTGGCCTACTAACGCTGCGTCTCCCGGTACGCGGCTGCCACCCTAGAACTTTTCGGGCCCATCGACCATCTATAAGCAATGTGACCTACCCACTACCATTTAAGTTTGGCGATTCTTCGGGCTTTGTCGGTAACCTAGGTTCTCCTGCGAATATCTTCATTTCTGATTTGACCACTCAAGGAAACTCCGAGCATTTGCCCTTTGGATGACTTTAAGCCTTCTGATGAGGCGTATTGCGAGCGACCATGTTTCAGTGCCATATGTCATTAACACGCATTGGTCATAGACTTTCGTCTTGAGACACTGTGGTATGTGAGACGAGAATATAACGTGCAGCTTCCCGAATGCTGCTCAGCCGAGTCGGATTCGACCATTGACCTCTTTCTCGAAGTTAAACCTACCTAATTGGACCGTTTTTCTCCGATATTGATAGTAGTGGACGCTACATGTTCCATGTTACTTTTAAGACCCACTCTTTCGGAAGTTCTACTATGGTCATTGAGCATTGTACTGAGGTCCTCCATAGTCTCCGCCATGACAACTATTTCATCGGCAAATCGAAGGCAAGTGATGTACTCGCCATTGACGTTAATGCCTAGCCCTCTCCAGTCCAGAACCTTCAAGACATCCTCAATTGCGGTCGTGAACTGTGAACGTAGACTAGAGCGGGAGATGTCATTGGATGATTTGCCAACCCAAAAAAAAAGACTGACGTAAAAAAAATAGTTCATGACATACCTACTTCAACACCTCGATGCACTGATATTCAATCTGGCACCGTTGGAGAGACTGCAGTACGGCCCAGGTCTTGTTCGAATCAAAGGTTTTCTCGTAGTCCACAAATGCTACGTAGCTTTTAGACATGGCTGAGAAGTGAGATGGGCCTGTAATTCTTAAGCAGAGCATTGTCGCCTTTCTTACACACCTCTGATTCATGCATGTGGCGTCTTCCTCAAGAGTATGACAGAATCGAACAGTTTCTGAAAGGCTTTAAGTACCGCTCTGAAGCTGCTTAAAAACAACAAGGTTATGACGGAATTACGGCGGAATTACGGTCGAACTCTTGAAAACGGATAGAAATAGCATAAATAAAAAATATTTATTTATTTGACACTTCAAAATACATGTAACAAGCCAGTCATAATAAAATAGCACACGAATGTATTGCCACAAATCTGATCCTAACCCCCAAACTAGGCCTGGTCCTGTATTTCAGGGGTCAGCGTTCAGCCCTTTCTCGCAGAACAGACGGTCGATGGGGCCGAAAAGTTCTGGAGTGGCGACCACGTACCGGAAGACGCAGCGTTGGAAGGTCTCCAACAAGGTGGACCGATGACCTGGTCAGAGTCGCGGGTAGCCGATGGATCCGAGACGCATAGGACCGGTCATTGTGGCGACACTTGGGGGAGGCCTATGTCCAGCAGTAGACGTTTTTCGGCTGAAATGATGATTATGATGTTCAGCCATGAGTTCTATTTTCAATCTTCATTTTGGAGGAGTGTCGCTACAAATTTGACAACCAAGGTTATTGCCATTTGGTAATACATTCAGGTAAAGATCCTTCTCCTTTTTCGAAGTCGGTTAAAAATTTCTTATTCATTACAAAAGAAGGTAAAATACACATTTACAGGAATTAAAATAACAAAGAGAAGGTTATGCTTATGAGTTTTTTGAGTTTGTTTGCCTATCTGTGAAATTGTGTGAGTTGATGAGTGTATGTGTGTAGGTGTGTGTGTGTGGTGAAAGTGTGTTGTGCGTGCATGTAAGAGTGAATGAGTCTCTGGTTTGGTTCACACCTTAGAATTTGTGTAAGGACGGAAAAAAGTAAGAATGGATGACAGTGTGTATGGATTTTAGATCATAAGTGTTACAATTATTATATTATGAATGTGAATAAACTTTCAGTCTCCTGATAGTCCATCTTTTGGAGCCAGTCTGCCACTTTCTTCTTCATTTTCTGCCGAAATATTTTAGCTATGTTAGCTTTTGTTTGCGAGATTGTAAAGTTTGCTGCTTTTCTTGTGGGTGGGATATCATCCAATGACATCTCCCGCTCTGGGTGGAACGGGAGGGCGTGTCAGACTCTTACTGACTAAAACCCACCGCTGTTCCTTCCCTGCCTGAGTGCCCAGGGAAGCGGTAACTCTGTTACGAATTTGTCCGGCATGCAGGCACCGGCCATGATGGGCCTGTCAGTGGTGGCTGACAAATTCTCTTTGAGGCGCGCGTGGAATACTACGCGCCGTCTACTCACGGGCCTGATGCTGATCGTACGGCGAGCTAGCCATTACTCGCCGTTTGCAGGCCCGGGTCTACGGTGGCCGGAGATCGTCTCGCGGCGGCGGAAGCCGCAGGCGTCTACTGTGTCGACTGCTGGTGAGGGCGTGAGGGCGACTCTGTTGTTGAGCCTCCCTCACCCTTTCCGCCTCCTCCTTCGCGAGTATTACTGCTTCGCAGAAGGAGGAGACTGCTTCCCATTCCTTCTCGCTCCGTACCATGGCCTAGACCAGGGCCGGGCGCGAGAGGTCGCTGTTGCCGATCGCCTCCACGGGGACACGGCGGGGCTCCGCCCAAGCGGGGCGTATTTCCGCCGTATGCTCCACCGTGTCTTCTGGACGATCCTCACAGTGGGTACACCCGGGCGTTTCCCTCCGCCTTATCCTACACAGGAACCTGCCGAAACTTCCGTGTCCGGTGAGGACTTGCGTCAGGCGAAAGGTGAGGACGCCGTGACGCCTCTCCAGCCACTCCTCAAAGAGGGGCACTACCGCGCTGGGTTGCGACAGTTACTGTCTCCATGTCGCCATGAGATACTACCGGAGCTCCGTCCGCCGAGCCGCGAGGTGTCGCGGCAGCAGAGTTTCGCCCCAGCGTTTGGTCTCCTGACGCCACTCCCAGAACAGCGCAAGGATCTTGGCCTTCAGATCTCATGGCGACAGTCCAGCAAGGAGGCCCAGCCCGCTCCAGTCTGGGAGCCAAACGTCAGAAATGCTCCACGAAGTTCCACCGGCTGTCGAGGACGAGTCTCAGGTACTTCATCGTACCCTCGACGCCGATGTCAACCTCTCTCACCGTTATCTGGGAACCCGTTCCGAGGACCATGAAAACATATGGCTTCGGACTTGTGCAATGCCACCTCGAGTCCCAGTAGCCGGCTCCTATCCACGACTATCGCAACACCGCGTGTCATGAGGTCGGCCGCCGCCTCGTGCGACCTCCCCTGCGACAGGAACAGCGTGTCGTTAGCGTAGCATACTACGCTGTAGCCGCTAGGGAGGTCGGCGCGTAGCACCCAGTCATTGAGGATAAATTCGAAAGAGTTACCTCGCCTCTGGGCATTCTGGGCAGGGAAGGAACAGGGGTGGGTTTTAGTCAGTAAGAGTCTGACACGCCCTCCCGCTCCACCCAGAGCGGGACAAGTCATTGGATGATTCCTCACCTTCCACCCCAAAAAAAAAAAAGTCTTACCTTATGTTCCACAGAGGTGGTCCCAGGACCACCTCTCTCCCTGTGGGACGCCGCACGACATCTCTCACGAGTTCCATTCTCCCTGGTGACCGAGTAGATGACGGCCTTGTCCGTCAAGTAAGCCTCGACCACGCTACGGAGGCAGGGCGGCACCCGGTGATGCCCGTCGTGAGGGCTCGTACGCGCATGATGGCGTCCACCGTGGAGCGCCCCCTGTGGAAGCCTTACTGGCTCTCCGCCAGATCCGGCCCCACCCGCACCGGCTGCCCGACGAGGCGGTCTGCAATTACTCTTTCGAAGAGCTTGCTCACCTCGTCGAGCAGCACAATGGGGCGGTAAGCGGATGGAGATTCCCGCGGTTTCTTGATCAGGACCAGCTTCCCCGTCTTCCAACGAAGCGGAAACTGGCCCCTCTCCATGCATGCGCTTAGGAGCCCTCTTAGTCGAGGCCCAAGAGCCTCTTGCTAGGCCAGGACCCAGGCTTTGAAAGCCATCGGGTCCTGGGGCGGTGTTTATGGCATTCAGCCTACGCACCGCCACTCTCAGCTCTACCTTGGTCACCTCGAGAGCATCGTCGTCGTTGGGTTGGTCCGCGACAGGCCCTGCAGGAGGCGGAGCCATAGGCGGGGGAGTGTGTTCCCCTCGCGAAGGGAACAGAGCGCTCACCACGCCCTTATCCCGCACCACTTTGTATGGGCACCCCCAAGGATGTCTGTTCAGAGTCCCCAGCGACTCCTCGCGGGCCAATGCCATGGCCCGCTTGATCTCAGCTCGGAGGGTGGTCCTCGCCGTTCTGTATCCCTCGTACAGCTCCGCCTCGATGGCTTCCGTATCCGGCGGGCGGTTACGGAGCCTGCGATGCCTGGTGAACCGGCTTCGCGCGGATATGCACGCTTGGCGCAGAGCCGAAAGCTCCGGCGACCACCAGCACATCTTGCGCCGTGCACAAGGCTGGACCCGGGCATTACCACGTCACAAGTCTCGGACATGGCCTCCTGGTACCACTCTGTCTCGTCGTTTATGTCGGCAGGCCTGTCCGATGATGACACCCAGGCCTGCATGATTGAGGCTTCCAGGAGTAGCTCCAGGTCCAGCTGCTTTAGCGACCAACGCGGACCACTCGGGGTCTGTCGGACCGGCACGCTCGAGGTCTGGGCGAAGACGTCAAACCAGATATACCGGTGATCGAAATACGTCTCCACCACCTCCATGACGCGCCAGTCGACGACACGCGGTGACAGCGGGGCTGGCAAACGTGATGTCCACCACCGAATCACCCCGCATCCGCACACACGTGGGGACAGAACCCCGGTTTCGGACGACCAGGACTGTCTCCAGAGCCCAGTCCTCCACCATCCTGCCCCGTGTGTCCGTGTACTGGGAACCCCAAGCCACGTTCTTGGCGTTGAAGTCCCCGAGGACGAGCACAGGGAGGGAAAGTTTGCTGCTTAAGCTACTAAATTGATGTTTGGTAATGAGGTCCGGCAGGGTATTTGCTTTTTCTATAGGCGCTTTAAACAACCCAAAAAAGCGAAAACAAGGAACTGTTCCCACACTTCCTTGTTTTCTTTGGATGGAATTGAGCACACAGAGCTGGCGGACAGTGAGGAATTTAAATTCAGAGAATAATTGTGAAGTGGGAAACCTGTACGGTTTCATGGTCCTAACCGGTAACCTTGAGCACAGCTCTCTGTGCTTGCTCCAACCAGAGCAGGTCGGTCTTGGCTGCATCTCCCCATACGGTTATGAAGTATTGGATAATGGACTGACATAGGGCTAGGTAGGCTAGTTTTAGGTTTACCAGTGTTGCAGAATCCCTTAGGGACCTTAAGGTCCTGAACACATTTATAAGCCGCCTAGTTCTAGTGTTGATCGAGCTACAATCTGCCTGTCCCACCTCAGTCCATCGTCCATCAGCACTCCCAAATATTTTGCCGATTCTACCCGAGAGATAACCTGGCAGGTACATTTGTGGCGGTTCTCGCACGTATGTGCTATTATGGAATAGTCAGGCAAGGGTTTAGTGTTGGGTCTCAAAGAAAAGGGTAGGAAACAACCGACTTCCAAAAAAGAAAATAAGTACACTTTTCGTTTTTTTTAAGTATTTCATTTTTCACTTTTTAGTTGTACGTACCCCCGAACTAAAAACGCCAATAACATGGAACGTGGAATTTAAACATACTCGTAATTGGAGAAAACCAAAACGTCATCAAGGTATACGTATTTTTCGCTTATGTTCAGTTTATCAAAAAGCGCTGAAGCAATTTCGATAAAATTTATATGGGACCACCTCGGGAGTATATTCTTTCGGATTATAAAAGAATTTTGAAAATCGGTCCACAAATCACAGAGAAATCGGTGGACATACATAAAAAAAAAATACATATAGTCGAACATAGAACCTCCTCCTTTTTCGAAGTCGGTTAATGAGTTTTGTTCAGGTTTAGTGTAAGGAGATTTAGTCTTAGCCAGGTCATAAATAAATAAACAAAAATGTAAATTTAAAAAAAATCTCCCGAATGTTTTATCGATTTTCATTTCTGAACTGCCAGCCCTTTTCGTTTCGTCTGCTCGCTTCGCTCTCGTTTTTTACGGGTTGTTTTTGTATAACCACCAAAACATCTGGTTGTGAAAATTCTTAGTTCCAGTTTGCAAATAATTTCGAGCTCACTTTTTTTTCACCTGCGCTCCGACAAAACTAGCATGTTATTTGCCCACTACTAACATTTAAGCCCCCTTACTTACACGGTAACATTATAAACGGCGGGAACTATTGCGTTGGCCCGGAGCGGGTACATAGCTAGATCGGGTAAAAAGCTAGAGAGTTGTAGACTCTTGTAAGTCGGACAGGCCTCTGCTCATGCCTGGGTGGAGTTACCTAATGAGTACCTTCACACATAAGTTTAGCTAAATATCAATCAATCAATCATCAGCCTTTTTTATTGTCCCCACTGCTGGGGCACAGGCCTCCTCTCTGAGAGAGGGTGTGGGCCGTAATCCACCACGCGGGCCCAGTGCGGGTTGGTGGATGTCACATGTCTTCGAATTTTAGGTTCTAGGACATGCCGGTTTCCTCACGATGTTTTCCTTCACCGTTTTGAGAGCAGTGGTGATGAAATAATTTACACAAAGTAAAGCGCCTGCCTGGGTTTGAACTCACGACCTACAACTTGTAAGTCGCAGCTAATACCACTGGGCCACCACTGCTCTCTCTGGGCCACCACTGCTCTCAAAAGCTAAATATAGAAACTGATTATTATTCTTACCGCATTAGGTTGTGCCTTTAACACCAGCTCCCGAAAATAATGATAGTACTCCCAAACCAGCCCCGGGTTCTTTCTAAATGTGCAAGGGTTAAACAGGATCGAAGTGTCCATTTTTCTCCACAATGTTTTAGGATCTGTGAATGTTGGAACTCCCGACTCCGCACTTATACCGCCACCAGATAAAACAATGACTTGTTTTGCAGCATTTAAGAGGTTTTTAAATTTGCAAAAGTCACTTGTTGGATTTTGAGAACAGAATTTACGTAAATAGCACAGTGTTTTTCTGTGTTTATAAAAGAATCTTGGACTAAAGCTCATAGTTTAGATTTTTGAATGGTTGTGAACATGATTTAATGTGATATACTGATTAATATATTCAGCTGAATGTTTATTGCAATGAAGAATGTTTTATGAACTGTATCTGATGATATTGATTACAAATACTTGACTTATTACAACCATAATGCAATGCCGAAGAAATCAAAGACTACAATAATATATACGGTAGAAGAAATTGACGTTAGTCAGTTGTGAGCATAGACAACAAAACTTCAGCGATAGGGTGAAAAAAGCATCACTGGCGAAATTCTTCAAAAGAGGTGGCAGGTACCACAGAAGCTATCTTGTCTACAGGTATCGGGTGGCTGTTACGTAACTAATAGGCTAGTTGACTCTTTTTTATATAGAGCTTAAATGTACAAATGCGTATGAAAACCACTCATTGGGCATCAAAAATTTCATCCACATTGCTGTCAATGGAAAAAGTGCCCAGACCGCTAGCAGCATTGCCATGTTGAATATCAATGCTGATTCGTTGGCCAAAGAAAAGCCTAGCCCTCTGGTCACGTGAAGAGTCGACTTACAGCTTGCTGGTATGCCGAAAAACTCGATGAGCACTCGGACCCCATGGCCCTAGTGTTTTAACCCCAAACGGCTAAAACATGTAACTCCCAATAAGGTTGTTATATTTGCGCCGTTTGAGGTTTTGTGCACCTACAGCAGCCGCCCCAGCACAGCCCGCCGTGTTAAGAAGATGGGATGGCGCAAGGGTGTCGACACATGTTGCATCCCACACCAAAGGCCTACCCAACTTCTAAGGCATTATGGTCATTCCGTCTGGACTCTTCCCATCGTCACGTGCCAAGCCATTGGGTTCTAAAACAGCTGGCACACGGTGACAACAGTCCGACGGATTATGTCATTAATGCTGGCGTGCCGTGCTATCCGACCAGCGCTCCTACCGCACTTTACCGCAGGGTAGGCCATGGTGTCCGAGACGGTCGATTGCTTCACCGCGTTGACAACAATGTGGAGCTCCACTCGGAACACCCAGATGCAAACATGTAGCGATCCGGAAAGTGTCGTCACTCAGCATAGTACCAACGTTGGGTGACGGTAGTGCCTGTAGCCATAGGCCTGACTCCCACTCACCCACAGCCAGTAGGCGGGCACGCTCAGTAGTATTGGTGGACGTATTAATGAGATTATTCCGTTCCAACCTGCAGAGCAGCTCATCCCACTGTCACTGGGAAGATGGGTTCTCGGGCAACGCCGTGTTCGGGCAAGCCGCTTTCCAGGCGTTCACAGCATCGGTCAAGCACGGCACCTCATAGTTAACCAGCGATGGGGTTAAAATTCGTGTGGTTAGCTGTTGAGTGCTGTGGACCAAAGACAAGAACGCCGGTAGGCTTACACTAGAAATTTTGCGGCTGCCGAGCCCACCAAAGCGAACGGATAGCGTGACTTACAACCATGCTCGGTCATCCAGGGCCACATTTAAGATGGACGTAAGAGTGGAACGAATAATTTGATCGATTTTGTCCAAGAGATGTGATTGCTTCCATATAAGGGAAGAGCGAAAAAAATACATGAAATTTGGTCCAAACAGCAATACCTGATGAGGGTGACCGCCGAATGTAAATTAATTTTGGAAAGTCTATCCGAAATATCGTAAAAGTAGGAAGGTATATTACGTTGTATTGTATTAATACGAAACTGTCTTCGAATATTGGAGAACCTAGGAGGTGTAATGAACTTTTCCCTAAAATTTTGATCTCTGGAGCTATTGCATTGAATTTCTGTATGGTCGATTGTCTGTCGGTATTTTCACAAAGAAATATTTCACATTTGGTTAAGGTCAAAGCCAATCTACTGAAACTGGTAAATTGATAGTAATTAAGACAATTTCTAACAATTACAACAAATTAGACCGTTAAAAATTCGATTGTAATTTAAACTTGGAAATAAACAAATCTTTAGCAATTTAAACAACTTTTTGTGTACTATGCAATCCTTGACGTCAACTTTCGCTAAAGGAAACGAAAATGTTCCTAAGAAAAAACCCTTAGCAACGTTTACTTTGTTTACGATAATGTTGACGTAAATCATGGCTTGTAGCGGTTTCTGCATGGAAATAACCATGTTTTCGTGGATTCAAGTTGTAGACGAAATGATTTTTTTTTTTCAAATTGAATTTTTACATCCATCTTCTACTTTTATGTAAGTATTAAAATTAGGTTTCATAGGTCTACATGAAATGGGTAGTGGATAAATTCGAAATAGAGTTACCGCGGCCCTTGGCACAGGCAACTGAAGGAACAAGGGTGGGTTTTAGTCAGTAAAAGTCTGACACGCCTTCCCGCTCCACCCAGAGCGGGAGAAGTCATTTGGTGATTTCGCACCCTCCAAAAAAAAGGTATATGAAATCAAAATTGTTTAAATAAATTTTTAAGTGAGTCAATTAGCCTATTTTGTGACTGGACATTTTAAGTTGCCGGATGGTCGACTTATAGAATAAACGTAGTAATTATTAATTCTTTCGCAATTGTGTTGAAAAAATCCGATTGATACATGAGCATTTATCATTGCAGTCGAGGCCCTAGACGCGGGTGATGGCGTTATGGAGCTGAATAAGAAAGTAAACTTCACCCACTTACCTACTAAAATACACTATTCGGTTATTATTTAAATGAAAATAAATGAGTCATCAACCAAAAAAGTTTTATTCCTTAAATACGTTTTACAATAACAAGTACGTTCCTACTTCTACAACATTATAAACACGATCCTTGAATAACATTATAACGACTCTAAAATACGTCTGTTGCGTCCGGAGCCAAATGAAGAAGAGAGCTTGTACTTTTTTTTTTTTTTTTTTTTTTTTTTTTTTTTTTTTTTTTTTTTTTTTTTTTTTTGTGGGGCGTCTTGCAGGTCAGCCTCTGAGGCTGTCGTCTGCTTAACCGGGCTTGCCTGTGTAGGCTTTAATATATTAAAGCCTCCAGCCAGGACTTAAGAGAGCTTGTACTGAGTGCGCCGCGCCTTTTACGCAGTACCGCTCGGCCCAGACTTGGGACTCGGGAGTAGGGGAACGTGCTGAGTGGGGGAACTTGCTAACACTATACTTATTAGTTCAGGTCCTGCAAGGTAATTGTGTAACACTAAAATTATTATTATTAATGCAAATCATGTTTGTCAATACAACAGTAGATAGCTACGAGTATTCATTGATTATTTTACGTTGTCGAGCAGACGATATTTTAAACATAATATGAAGCAAGGATTAGGAACTTTATTCAGTTGTGATTGAAAATGTGTTAGGTACTCAAATAGGGTGCAGAAGATATACAGGATGTAACGAAAACGGGTGGTCATATTTTAGGTTGGTTACTGCTTCTGCCCAAGGAAATTAACAACTTTCTTCAAGAAAGAAAAAATCCCAAAAAAATTGGTCTCCGTACTAATTCATCATCAGCTGATCAAAATTAGTATACCTAGGAGAACCAATTTTTTTCGGAGATGGCTATGATTTCTTGAAGTTAGCTTATTTCCTGGGTAGAAGCAGTATTTCATGCATTTTCATTACACCCTATATAGGTAGGTACATATAACCACAGATAACTATAATAGTAGCAAGCTTATAACGTTCATAGTTCTAAAAGCTTTTAGTGGCTGAAACGTTTTCATAGATTGGAAAACTATGAGTAGGTAGGTAGTGGTTATTTGCGCCGTTCATTCATATTCATACATATATGAAAGTTGTATTCCTTTTTTAGGGTTCCGTAGTTCTAACAAGGACAAGGAACTCTTATAGTTTCGGTCTGTCCGTCTGTCTGTCCAAGGCATAGCGTAGAGACTGTAAGTACTAGAAAGCTGAATCCATGGGTAGGTATACCTCTGCGCCAAGCGTGCATAGCCGCACGACGCCGGTACACCAGGAACTGCAGGTTCCGTAACCGCCCGCCGGATACGGAAGCCATCGAGGCGGATCTGTACGAGGGTTACAGAGCGGCGAGGACCACCCTCCGAGCTGAGATCAGACGGGCCAAGAAATTGCGCCGCGAGGAGTCGCTGGAGACTCTGAACAGAGATCCGTCGGGGCGCCCATACAAAGTGGTGCGGGATAAACTCCGCCCATGGGCGCCCCCCGCTGACGCGGAGTCTCCGGCCTGAGCTCGTGGAGCGCGTGATGCTCTGTTCCCTTCGCGAGGGGAACACACTCCCCCGCCTATGGCTCCGCCTCCTGCGGTGCCTGACGCGGACCGACCCGACGACGACGATGCGCCCGAGGTGACCGAGGTAGAGCTGAGAGCGGCGGTGCGCAGGCTGAATGCCAAAAGCACCGCCCCAGGACCCGATGGCTTTCATGGGAAAGTCTGGGTCCTGGCCTTGCAAGAGGCTCTCGGGCCTCGACTGAGAGGGCGCCTAAGCGCATGCATGGAGAGGGGCCAGTTTCCGCTTTGTTGGAAGACGGGAAGCTGGTCCTGATCAAGAAGCCTGGGCGCCCCGCGTACTCTCGGTCCGCTTACCGGCCCATTGTGCTACTCGACGAGGTGGGCAAGCTCTTCGAAAGAGTAATTGTAGACCGCCTCGTCGGGCAGCTGGTGCGGGTGGTCGGATCTGGCGTAGAGCCAGTACGGCTTCCGCAGGGGGCATTCCACGGTGGTCGCAATTATGCGCGTACGAGTCCTCACGACGGGGGATGCAGTGGCCCGGGGTAGGGTCTTCTTGGCGGTGTCTCTGGACATCGCCAATGCCTTAAACACCCTTCTCTGGAGTTGCATAGTAGAAGCACTCCGTTATCACCGGGTGCCGCCCTACCTCCGTCGCGTGGTCGAGGTATATTTGACGGACAGGGCCGTCATCTACCCCGGTCACCAGGTAGAATGGAACCGGCGAGAGATGTCGTGCGGTGTCTACAGGGAACAGTCCTGGGACCGCCTCTGTGGAACATCAGGTACGACTGGGTGTTGCGCGCCAACCTGCGTAGCGGCGTCAGCGTAGTTTGCTACGCTGATGACACGCTTGTCCTGGCGCAGGGGAGGTCGTACCAGGCGGCGGCCGACTTGATGTCACGCGGGGTTGCGACAATTGTTGAGAAGATCCGGCAACTGGGACTCGAGGTGGCATTGCACAAGTTCGAGGCCATGTGTTTTCATGGTCCTCGGGACGTGCCACCGTCGCATTCCCGGATAACGGTAGGAGGAGTTCACATCGTCGTCGAGAGGACGATGAGGTACCTGGGTCTCGTCCTGGACAGCCGGTGAAACTTCGTCGAGCATTACCGACGTTTGGCTCCCAGACTGGAGCGGGCCAGTGCTGCTTTGAAGCGGCTCCTACCCAATCTGGGGGGTCCGAACGCCTCCTGCGGGAGGCTCTATGCGGGGATCGTGCGGTCCATGGCCCTTTACGGGGCACCGGTGTGGGCGTGTTCTCTGAGGCGGCGACCAGCTCGCCGGTTGAACGCGTCCCAAAGGGTCATGGCCATTCGGCTAATCCGAGGACACCGCACGGTCTCCGGTGAGGCGGTGAGCCTCCTTGCTGGACTGTCGCCGTGGGATTTGGAGGCCAAGATCCTTGCGCTGCTTTGGGGTTTAGCGCGAGGAGGCCAAATGCCGAGGCGAAACTCTGCTGCCGCAACACCTCGCGGGTTGGTGGACGGAGCTCCGGCAGGATCTCATGGCGATATGGAGACAGCGACTGTCGCAACCCAGCGCTTGCGGTGGTAGTGCCCCTCTTTGAGGAGTGGCTGGAGAGGCGTCACGGCGCCCTCACCTTCCGCCTGACGCAGGTCCTCACCGGACTTGGTTGTTTCGGGAGGTTCCTGCATCAGATCAGGCGGGAGGAAACGCCCGGGTGTTACCACTGCGCGGATCGCCCGGAGGACACGGTGGAGCATACGGTTGAGGTCTGCCTCGCTTGGGCGGAGCACCGCCGTGTCCTCGTGGATGCGATAGGTGGCGGCGATCTCTCGCGCCCGGCCATGGTACGGAGCGAGAGGGAATGGGAGGCAGTCTCCACCTTCTGCGAAGCAGTAATGCTCGCGAAGGTGGAGGCGGGCCGCGTGAGGGAAGATCAACGGAGTGGCCCTCACGGCCCCGGCCGCTATCACCGCAGGAGAGGTACTGGACGTACTGGACGTAGGACGCCGTAGACCCGGGCCTGCGGACGGCGAGCAGTGGGTAGCTCACCGTCCGATCCGCACCAGGCCCGTGAGTCGACGCCGCTTAGTGTTCCACGCGCGCCGCAAAGAGATGTTGTCAGCCACCACTGACGAGGCCCCTCGTGGCCGGTGCCTGCATGCCTAGGGGTAGCGGATAAATTCTGAAAATGAGTTACCGCACCCCTGGGCACTCAGGCAGGGAAGGAACAGGGGTGGGTTTTAGTCAGTAAAAGTCTGAAAAAAAAAAAATGGGTAGGTATATAAATGGTGGAAACTTCAGCGGGGTAGTAAGGGGACCTTAACCGTTGCAGCTACACGAAAAGGGTCTTAGGAGACTATCCATATTTATTCGTGAAATTGTATAAAATGGCCATTTTATAAAAACATTTTTTTGATGCCAATACATCCTGTTTCTAATAATAATTAATTATTTTGATGTCTCATTTCATAAAAAGCGTCCAAAGGGGCATCTGCGAGTTGGTTTCGGCTGCGAACGCTTTCCAAAGGTCCAGGACTCAGGGACCCGAGAAATGTCAACTAATTAAAATAATAATAATAATTTATTTCGGAAATCATCCCAGTATTTTGCCTTACAAAATATGCTAGTAACATTAAAATAAAATTAAAAAACACTGGTATCAATTTAAATAATTATTTTTTCTCAGCACCAGGCCCGCAGCTATGTGCTACGGGAACAGTGCATCAGAAATGGGCAGTCTGGCTTCTCTACAATAAGCACGTACTCTACCTCCCGCATTAGGGATGCCGTTCTCTTGCGCATGACAGTCTCAAAACTATACAGTATGTATCAAAAACCATGTTGTTCCTTCTACCTACGTTTCAAGACTCGGTATACAAACGTAATAAAGCAAGTGATTAAAAAAAAACTGTTCAAAAATAATTAAAATAAATATTAAATTATTAATATCTGTAATATCTGTATTGTTGACGGCACGGTTGGCGCAGTGGTTGAGCATTCGGCTGCTGCGCTGCGTGTCGCGGGTTCGATCCCCGCACGGAACAAATATTTGTATGCCCTACAGATAGTTGTTCCGGGTCTGGGTGTCTTGTGTATGTGAGTTTAAATGTTTGTGAACGCACCCACGATACAGGAATAATTCCTAGTGTGGGGCAACGTTTTTTTAAAAAAAATGTTTAACTGATTTCTTACCTCTGCAATTCTGCATGAAGCGATTGCGAAACACGTAGGTAGGCTATTTAGCGAAATAAAGATGTACTTGTAAAATCAAATAATCTAAACATTTTTTTGAATGAGTCGATTTTAATAGTTATTTGATTTTGACCTCTCGACAAGCCAATGCTTAATTTTTTAAACTTATAATTTCATCTATGTTGTGCTTGTAGGTAAATGTACATCCTTAAAAGGAACAACAGGGGTTTTGTTAAATATTGTATACGCCTGCCTCGGCAAACATGCCCGACGCATAATACTTATCAAAAACTTCTACTGGACCAACCCTGGTTGAAGTACTAAAAACCTTAGAAATTACAAATAACTGTTCTCATACATTTTGTATGGCAATTTTTCAAAAATATTTTTTTTTGTCAATCGATTCTGTTTTCCTGACCCCATAGTGTAAGGCTAAGTGAGGTGGTGGGTATCGTTGGATAGGTCTTTCAAAATCATTACGGGGTTGTGAAGACTATTTTTAAACGACTTCAAAAAAGAAGGAGGTTATCAATTCGGATGTTTGTATTTTTTTTTTATGTATGTTTGGGCATAACTCCGTCATTTATTGACGGATTTGCAAAATTCTTTTTTGTTCGAAAGAGTTTTGTTCCGAAATGATCCCATTTAAATTTTATATAAATCTAATGATGGGTTTCGGAGACAGACAACGGAACTCTTCAAAAATTGACAGCAAATCAATCGCGTTTGCTGTTATCGTATGTCTATGAATTGATGAGGCTTTTATTAAGACACAACTGTAACTGTTTCTAGTTTATAGGATAACCTGCGTAAACCTATATTTCTTTTTGGTGTAATAAATATATTAATATTCCGTTTATTTTTCTGTAAACATAAATTATATTTTTAAATATTTCAATAGAAAAGATATAAAAAACATTTAAAAATATAAAAAATAGTATCCCACCGGTATCGGGAACAGGGTTCAAGCTACCGGCGGTCAGGGCTTCAGAGAGAGGAACCGCCTGACAATGCGAGCCGTGTCCAGAAGTACTGCTTTCTGAATCAAGCCCTTGATCCAGCCGCCTAACGAGAGCCTCCTGAGGTGTTTGTTGGTCGAGGCTCGGGGCTATTAAGCCATTGGCTGATACGACTATCGGTACAATGATCGCTGAGTCCACATCCCATATGTCGACAACCTCGCGAGCCAAGTCAATATACTTGATTTGTTTATCTTTCTCGGCTTTCACGAGGTTCTCGTCATGTGGGACGGTAATGTCAACAATCATTGCACGCCTCTCGATTCAGTACAATGAGATATGACCATTATCGAGAACTGGGTCGGGCGCAAATCTGTAGTACGGCACTTCCGATTCCACAAGAGAGTATTTCAGAGCAAGTTGCTGATGGATAATCCTGGCTACAAGGTTGTGCCTATGCAAGTACTCACCGTTAGCTAGACTAGTTACAACCAGAGATTATGTGACGGATTAATTCTCCCGGACGATGACATGCCCGACATATGTCAACCGTGCCGTCCTTCACAATAAATCTCCGGTAATTTTTCGTCATGATAACTTCGTCCATAATTGCACAGACAAAACCTTCGTTTCCCCAAAGAGGTCACCGAGACGCAGCCAGGCTACGGACGCTAATTGGTCTATATCGGGCCCATGTAGGGCCCAGAAAAAGCGTCCGTGAAGTTCCTTACTCTGCAATACTTCTCTGCGATCGTTAGTGTCAAGCACAAGAGGTTTGCCCCAGTTCTCGTTAGCCAAAGAGAGTGGAGTAAGGCCCCTGTCCACTGCCACTACATCTCCATGCATACCCACGTCAGCAGCTAGGAAATATTCCCTTAGACTGCATACCTCGCGGTTGTGGAGGGTCTTAACATTTAAAAAGCCTCGGCCACCACACTTCCACGGGATATACGGTCTCATCACCGACGAACGTGGGTGATGCATTCGAAATGCAGTCAGCAGTGTACGAACACACCAGGGCGTCAAGTTCTGTTTGAGTCCATTTGAGTGCGCCGAAAGAGTACATCAATACCGGCATGACCCACCAGTTGAAGGCGAGCACCTTGTTTCCGCCCGATAGAAGGCTATTAAATACCTTCTTCAGGCGGCCAAAGAAGCGCTCCTTCAACGATTGCTTCATGTCAGTAACATTGATACCTAACGCTTCCGACATGCCCAAGTACTTATAGGTTACGGTTGGAGAGAGGGATCTCAGGTTTATGGAATCCGAGAGTAGTGTTTCCACAGATTCCACAATCTCCTCTCGCTTTACATGCATGACCGCACATTTATCCACACCAAACTCCATCCTGATGGCACTACTGAAGGTTTCAGTTACCTTCAGTAGCTCCATCAGTTGCAGATTGCTGGGGGCAAAAAGTTTCAAGTCATCCATGTAAAGGAGGTGAGATATAAGCTGACCACCTCTCTTCAACCGATAGCCTAGCCCTGAATTCTCCAGTAGTGTGCTTAGAGGATTCAAAGCTAGGCAAAACCAAAGCGGACTCAAACTATCACTCTGGAATATACCCCGCTCGATCCTTATTGGTTCACTATTCCTCTGGATTTGTCGACATCCTGGATAGCGAAGGACCATCCTCCATTGCCCCATACATAACATCAGGAAGGTGCGTAGCGTTGCATCAACTTTATACAATTCTAGCACCCTCATGAGCCATGTATGAGGAACTGAGTCATAGGCCTTCTTATAGTCTATCCAACATGCCGACAGATCCTTTCGGGAACGCCGAACCTGCTGGCTAATGGTCATATCTATGAGAAGAAGCTCCTTAGTACCGCGGGACCCATTCCTACATCCATTTTGAGAGGCAGACATGATACAGTTACTATCAATATGTGTGTTAATCTTAGCTCTCAAAATGGATGTAAGAACCTTATAGACCGTCGGTAAGCACGTGATTGGTCTATAATTTTTAGGTTCCGCAGTACTACCTGATTTATGGAGCAGGTGGGTTATTCCTGTCGTAAGAAACTGGGGCAGCGACCCTGACTCTAAGGCAGACTGGAACTGAGCTGCCAAGCGAGCGTGCGACCTTTGAAACCATTTGATCCAGAAATTGTGCAGCCCGTCCGGCCCTGGAGATTTCCAGTTAGCTAACGGACAGACTGCACGAGCTACATATTGGGGGCTGGTGATAATTGCCCCCATTTCTGGTATTGGATCGCAAGCGCGCTCAACATCCCGAATCCAATCGCCCTCGGTATGACAGACAGGCACCGACCAGATGCTGCGCCAGAACGAGTATATGGCGTCATCATCCGGCAGGTGCGTATTAGTCACACCTTGGTCCGGTCGCTCCCAATCCCACAGTAATGAAAGGTGGGCATAAGCCCACCTTTCATTACTTCGGAATGTGCGATTCTGGGTGTATCGTTCCACTCGCCGCTTATACCTGCGAATACGGTTTGCCCATGCATATACTTTCTGCTTCAGGAAGTCAATGCGCTCTGTGACACGGGACATGTAGTCTCGGGAGCTGACATCAGTCCCCGAAAACGCCCGTCTCACAAAGCGCATCACTCTTGGGCGAGTGTTGCCCTCCCTGAAGCAGATTAGTTTGCCTATGAGTGCTCTGGCCCCACCAATACGACGCTCGATCCTGCACTGCCAAGCCGGCACGGCTGGCTTCGGTCGTGTAGCTCTGTCATTAGGAAATTTGACGTGAGCTACACGACATGCCGCTACAGCCGCGCAGTACAGTATCGAGTGTGTATCGCTGAGGTCTTCTCTGTCATCAAAATAATTTGACAACTGCGAATCCAGAGCAGCTACCAGCGCCCTATTCTTGTTATGCATGGGCAAACGAGGTAAGCGTGGCCTAAGTTCGAGCGGCATGCTACCATATTCCCGAATAGCACACTCCAAAGCACTCCTCAATTCATCATTGTAGTGGGTACTTACGTTTGTAACCATGTCATTACACTCCTCGTCAGCGTGGTTGGGAGCATGGTTGGATGGTGGTACCACAACTGGTACCACAGTTTGCGACGGAGGGGCAATAACATGGCTACCCATTTCAGTTCGGAGGCGATCAAGTACAGTATCATCCAACATTTGATTACGCAGGATGACCTGCACCTGATCCGACAGTCGTTGGGCCGAAACATTGACGGCTGGCTCAAGCACCTGGAACAAAGAGAACATCCGAACACAGTACGCGGTCAGGTTGTTACCTCCCTCTGTAGCCCCATAGTATGAGCGCATGACGTTTTCATTGATGGATTGCGTCCATCGCATGCACTGCACACTTCCGCCGGGAGCTGGGACCCTATCAGAGGCCGGTGGGCCTCGAGGTCCTAAGCGGCTCGGCGGCTGGCGTCCTTCCCGTCGACGCGCAGGTGGTGGTGTCGTCGGCGGCGAGAAGAACTCGTCGCTGGAGCTCGACACAACTGCCACGTCAACATCTAGAGCGTGTTTTTCCAATTATTCGGTTTTTTTTTCAATATATTATATACGGTCTTTGTTCATGACAGCTTAGCTGTCATTTTTATATCTTACAGTTTTTTGGTGTAAAGGTGGTAGTTTTTCATGTTTTACTTTGTGTGGGTTCTTGCTTTATTGATAATTAATTTTCCTTTGGGTTGTGAGCTTGAAAATACTTGATAAAATATTACTGAAATCGAAAAATTTATTGTATTTTTTTTTTGACACGTCTGACGTTGTTGGTGTTGCCAGCTTATTATTATTATCATGAATTGTTAACACAGTTTAATGGCGAACCACAACTAAAAAGTGAAAAATAAAAAACTTTTTTACAAAAATATAGAACCGACTTCCAAAAAAAGTGCCAAATAACTTTTATTTCGGAAGTCGGTGTCCAAAAACGAAGACACAAAGCCAGGAACACTGACTTCCGAAATTAAAGTTATTTTGCACTTTTTTTGGAAGTCGGTTCTATTTTTTTGTACAAAAGTTTTTTTCGATTCAGTGATTCGTTTACGAAATATTAAACTTTAAAGTAATATTTTTTGCTAGAGCCGAGCGTCCCCTCTACTAAAAGCTAAACTGTTGGCTTGAAAAATCTGAAAAAAAAAACCTGGTAGTAATATATATAAAGAACTTTGAAGGCTGTCCTCTATTCAAAACCGCGTCATACCGTTAGACCCCCCGTCCGATCACCATGTACGGCAAGCCGATCCCCTGAGAGTAGCAGGCCAAGTACTTAGGCGTGATAACGACCAGCACCTCACCTTCGCTGAGCACATAAACCAGGCTCGCTCGCGCGCCGTTTTTGCTCAAAGTAGACTCTATTTCCTCTTGAACGCCCGTAGCAAATTGTCACTCAAGTGCAAATTGCGTACCTACTCGTACACCTCGGTTATCCGCCCAATCATGACTTATGCTTGCCCAGTGTTCGCACACGCCAAGCCCCGTCACCTCCATAAGATGGAGACATTGCAGAACCGCTTTCTCCGCAAAGTAGTGGGAGCCCCCTACTTTGTGCGGCATGAGGACCTGCATGTCGACCTCAAAATCCCCACCTTGCGGCAGTTCATGAAACGCTCCACCAAGCGCTTCATTGAAACTGCTGCCAAGCACCGCAACCCCCTTATTGAATCGGCTACCTAACCGGCTGAAATGGAAACTTGATTCAGCCTTCCCTTGCTGCCCCCCCCCAGTGACGCCCTAAGCCAAGGCCCGTACCCCGCAGGAGGTGCCCTTAGCGTTGTCACTTAGCTTGTAAGTATTGAAATAAGTCCTGGCTGGAGGCTTAATAAATTAAAGCCGGTTGAGCAGACGACAGACTCTGACCTGCGAGATGTCCCACAAAAAAAAAAAAAACTATCACGGCTAAGTTAGCTTTGTTATTTTAAGAGTAAAATTCGACCAACTTATTAAATTTATCTACTTGGAAAATTTCTTACGAAACACTAAATCTTAAGAAAAAAATGCTTAGGTGAAGTTGTTACTTATTTAATATTTAAAACGGACAGTAAACAAAATTTTGGAAAAATAAAACCTTTTTTTTTCGTTTTTAATTTAAACGTAGAAACGTGAACTCAATTGTTCCTATTAATAAACATAAAGCCCCCTTCTAAGTCCGCATTTTATAACGGGTGACTACGGAACCCTACACTACGCGTCGCCCGACCCGTACTTGGCCGATTTTAAAGGAGATGCCGTTATAGTTTAGGCTACAAATTCCTGGTCGATAAATGTATAAATCTATTTACCCACCTACCTAATTCGGTCACACTGCAGGTCAAAGGCGAATGTTTTTTGGCTTTTCTGACCTGGTTGTAGATATTTTTATTAAAGTAAGTTTCATAAAGAATCATAAACATCCTACTTCCCTTATCCAAATTTATTTCATGTGGACCCAGCGTGTCGTCTTCGTCCACACATCTCTACGTTAGGTATACAATTTCCATAATTTGGTTGGCAAAAATTTTATTACAGATTTTTAAAAATAATTTCGTAGATATGTAAAACTAGATATGTTTGTACAAAAGAAATCCAAAGGCAAACCCACATTCTACCTACTCTGATTGTACGCAACCGCACTCCTTGCTGAGGCCCGCCACATATGTCCGAAATTGTCCACATATTTGCCGTGAAGTTTTATCGATAAATCAAGGAACTTTATCCTGTCACAGTCGATGAATCGGTATTAGGTTAAAGCCAAATATTTTGGTTAGTTGTAGCTCAGAAGTGATGAATAAAAGTTAGATAGGTTTTAATTATATCTACCTACTTAAAAAGATAGGTAGGTAGTTATCTGATTACGCTGCTGGTTTGTGTTCTTAATTGTCCACTTATTTTAGAGTTTTCAAGCCTAAAGTTCAGCATCAGTTCAGGCAGCTTCCAGGCAATTTTGCTTTTGATAGCAAGTTTTTTTTATTGGCAAGCTAAAATAATATAATGACCCTCCTCATCAATCTTATTCGACAATAACGGAGAGAGATCAAGTGCTGGACGAACGTGCTTATCCCGCCGTCAATTTCCAAACTTCTGGCGACCACTGAGATATTCCTAATGGTAATACCCAATAAGACATTACCCGATTTGGCAACCGATGCGGCAGTTTAAGCTAATATAACAAGGTTTTTTTTTGGGGAAAACTTTCAGAAGATGCCTAGATTTTTGGGGAAAACTTTCAGAAGATGCCTAGGTTTTTGGGGAAAACTTTCAGAAGATGCCTAGGTTTTTGGGGAAAACTTTCAGAAGATGCCTAGGTTTTTGGGGAAAACTTTCAGAAGATGCCTAGGTTTTTGGGGAAAACTTTCAGAAGATGCCTAGGCTTTTGGGGAAAACTTTCAGAAGATGCCTAGGTTTTTGGGGAAAACTTCCAGAAGATGCCTAGGTTTTGGGGAAAACTTTTAGAAGATGCCTAGGTTTTTGAGGAAAACTTTCAGAAGATGCCTAGGTTTTTGGGGAAAAGACCAGGGAGTGTGGGATTGTTATCTCCCTGAAACCACATGGAAGGGGTTACCCTGATACTTCTTAAAAGAGCACATCAGAAAACCCTCTGTGCTACGCATTTTAGGGCACATCCCTGAGGATGAAAAATAACAAGTACTTAAGGGTGGGACAGCCAGCAGCCATATGAAAATTCTTAATCTACATGTAATAACATACACAGTGTTACAGGATGATATAATGCAGTCCAGTTAGATAAGACTGCTAACAGTGTGAAGTGACGCCGACAGTGAACATTAAACGCTTTATTTTCTGTACACGCAGCGGCTGTGAATTCAGCTTACGTAATCTCTGTTCATTATTATTTTGCCCCAACAATACGAATTATGTTACTGAAGGGCATTTAAAATATTAATTCTTGCAGATTCAGAACAGTCGTTCTCAGTCAACGACAGAATGTTTCAGTTAATACGTAATGTATTTAATTAAGTAGGTAGGTGCCAACTGAGCTTTCAGCTTTGTGCTTTCATGAAGGATGGTTACACACTTACGACTTAAATCCCGTCATAACTGAGAAATCGTGTGCAAAAGACGAATACGACGGTACAGATTTTTGCCAATGACTTTTTTTAACATAGGTATGTAGACTCACGCCTGACCACTATCTCACCTTATGGCAAGCGATGATGTGGTCTACGATATTTTTTTTTCTTTATAAAAACGTTGCCCCACACTAGGTATTGATCCAGTATCGTGGGTGCGTTCACAAACTTATATACTCATATACACAAGACACCCAGACCCGGAACAACTATCTGTAGGTCATACAAATATTTGTTCCGTGCGGGAATCGAACCCGCGATACGCAGCGCAGCAGCCGAACGGTCAACCACTGCGCCAACCGTCTCGTCAATCGTCAATATGATGCATGCTTGCCTAGAAGTATTCTATTCACTGTCTTAAAGACCCCCAGGTTGTAGCTATTAGGAAATACAGACTCCGACAGGGAATACCACTTCTTAGCTGTGAATGTCTTTCCAAATTTTTATGCGTGTGGGTGGGATGTCCACGATGTACGGTGGCATTGCCGTACGTCTAGTGGTCTGATGATGGAACGCGCGTTGCGGAATAAAACTATGCAATATATTAACGCGTCAAGTCCCTCATTAGCAGACAGAATTAAAAACCTATTGTTATGTCGACGCGCGGGGCCTGACGCGTTAATAAGCTCGTTGAGTCGAAACTCCAAAGTCTTGAACATAGACGCCGAGTTGCTAGCCTGTCAGTTTTCTATCGGGTTCATTTTGGGGAGTGTGCGACGGAATTACATAATTTGATTCCGCCAAGCCCGTTTCATCAACGGACCACAAGACGTACGGCGAAGTGCCACCGGTTCATGGTGGACATCCGATCCATACGCACAAAGCGTTTTGAGAACACATTCATTTTGCGTACAGCTAGGGAGTGGAATTCCCTACCGGAGTCTGTGTTTCCTGATAGATACAGCCTGGGAGTCTTTAAGTCAAGAGTGAATAGGTTACTTCTAGACAAGCGTGCTCCATCTTTGACCACATCATCGCTTACCATCAGGTGAGATAGTGGTCAAACGCGTGCCTATCAACAATAACAAAAAATAATAAAAATTGCGACGCACATTCCCCGAAATGTTACATGTTATGCATTAGTTGAATTTTCTGGGCCTTAGGTACGAATCAATTGTATTACATTCGTTTCAGAACTTTTAACATATTCCTTAGTGGCTCTTGTATCACAAGTATGCCGGTCATAAGGCCATCAATCTACACGAAACTTTTTCCGTCCGTACACTTAATTTTCATTTCAAGAACGAAATGATTTTCAAAGTAGGTAAATATTGATATAATGATATTTAACATTGTAACAGAACAATTACATTCTTCACAATTTTAGGGCTTCCTTGTTCTGTAAGATTTTCGCACGGCTCAAGCCCAGCGTCAAAAAAATCGGATGGTCTTTAACAAAGTAGGAATTTGAATAACTGTTTATTAAATTGTTATATTCCTATAAAATAATGAACTAACTATAATTAACACAAAAACTCCTAACTAAATAAAACTTAAAATATGGCATCAAAAATTCCTCCACCCCGCTGTCGACTGGCAGTATACCCAAAAGACTGGCGGAATTGCCACGTATGGCAATGCATAACCTCTTGCCGAGGTTAAAGCCAGCCCTAGGGTCACAAAGTTAGTAGGTATCCTAAGTTGTTGACCCTAACGAGGTAGCCTGTACCTTACTTGTTGAGCGGTTCGCCACACTCCAACCGGGGCGGTTTCCTTTCAGGGTGTTACATAATTTAATGTCCGGAGCACTGCGTCTAATTTTTAGGGCTGGCCCTCGAATTCAAAGGGAATTAGAACTTTCAATGTTTACATACTCGTTCAATCAGAGGTTCTTCCTTTCCTGTTTTGTTTGTGGAGTGTTAGGTTAGGTTAGGTTAGGTTATAAAATAATTAAAAAAATATCTTTACGTACGTATGGACAAAGGAAATATCGTAATTCAGTAATTCATCAACGTTATATTTACGTCATAATTCATTTTTCAATGAAAAAAAATTTTTTTTTTTGAATCTACTATGAAATAATATCTCTATATCTTTTGTGCATGCATTTTGTGTGTTCCGATTGTTTTTTTTTTAATCTTATCAAATCTAACTGTTTTGTCAAAATTAGTTTTATAAATATTATTAGGAAAAATAAACATTTAAATAATTTGAATTTATCTAGGACTTATAACTTTTATTGAAAACGGTCTTTTGTATATTATTGACTGTAATATTTCTGACAAACAGATTTAGGACATATTGTATTTAGGGATTTCAGTTTTATGGCATGTGACAGTCAAGTTTTCATTCGGACAAATTTATTAGGACAAAAAAAAATATGGCACATTAGATTAGGATATAAAAGTGGGAACACAATAGAGTAGGTACAATTCTACTGCCTTTGGCCTGTCATATAATTTCCCACAGGTATTGACTCTTTGTAATCGTTAGCTCATTGTAAGCTATCTATGTTAAGATGTTTTCGTCTCATTAAGAGATTCAGGAACTTAGGATCAGGACTAGCCAGAAACCTTAAAAACTGGAACTTAGTGTTTCTTGTTAAGCGTTGTACAACAGAAGCTCTTTTTAGGGTTCCGTACCCAAGGGTAACCAACGGGACCCTATTACTAAGCCTCCGCTGTCCGTCCATCCGTCTGTCTGTCAGTGGGCTGTATCTCACGATCCGTAATAGGTAGACAATTGAAATTTTCACAGAATGTGTATTTCTGTTGCTGCTATAAAAAATAATTAAAAATTAAAATACTTTTTTTGCTCGATCTTAATAATGGCAACAAGTAGACGCGTATAATCTTGTACGATGGTACGGAACCCTTCATGCACGAGTTAGACTCGCAATTGGCCGGTTTTTTCTAGCTCTCGTACATCAAACTAACCTAAAAACTGCGGCCTAACTTAAAAGCTATTAGTTTCACACGCTCGCGCCAACTGCGGTATACTCGTATGAAACACCAACCTGTATGCTTTTTGAACGAAACCATTGACGTCATAGGGTCGCACATGCGCCCTGGAAAGCGTCGCCATTACTCTGTTCGCGAAGGGGAGTGAGAATCTGAATAACACAACGCGGCACGCTGCGAGAGCGGGCACACGTATCGTGGATTCACCAAGAAGACAAATAACGCGGGAATACGACCCCGGTAAGTAATGACGTAGTAATAATTACAGAGATAAAATTAACGCGTCAACGTCTCACTGTCTTTTGGCGGAAAGTTTTCTAACTGTTTTTATTTGCTTTTTCGTGTTTCATCTGTGGTCTATTTTTATTATTTCAGGTTTTAGTCTCATTTTATTTGTTACTCAAATATTTTTGGTAGTTTTATGATTAGATTTTTGTTGTATATTTTAATATAGCGATGTTAATGTTTTAAATCATATTACGAAAAGCTCTTAGGAAACTTTATTAGGTTTAACTTTTAATAAGAATTTTGATAAGACTGCTTTTCATGTTTTAAAAGCTGGTCTTTTTGTAAAATTATTTTTGTACAAAAGGACCAGTATAAAAATTAAATTTGGTTCTGTTTTCAACTGCCGAGGCAAATTGATGACGTTAACAAATTTCGGGGTAAATTAAACAAATGCGGTACTTGCGGTACCCTATGGTAAATAACAATTCAAAACGAAATATTTTGATTTTTCTATACAACAATACAATATTGTAGACTGTTTTATTCAGTCTTCCTCGAGTCTTTTGATGAGGTCAGGGCACAATAGGATAGGATGGCCCCATTCAATGTCGTTTCATGAATGTGTTTAAGTAGCGTTAGTAACCGTGCAACAGTTACATAGCATACTCAAATGACATGTTTTATGTACAATCCCAATTCTGTTTTCTGCACGTACCTATGTACATAAAACCGATTGTAATTAGTCTCTCCGCTCTCTCTCTCTCCGCTGGTATCTAAATAAGTAATCACACAATAGTAATTGTTGGACCTCCTTTTGTGAGGAGACCTTTACACTACCGTGCGACATCTATTGCTGATTCTTATTTACGTTTCTTAATAAAATAGTTAGCTTTCGGCTTCACCCTCCTGAATGTCGGTAAGCCCTCTTCAGCCGTTAAGGCGTAATTGGTTTACAAACATTCGGACTGTGAAAGTCGGGATGATATTTTTAACCGATTTCAAAAAGAAGTAGGTTATCAATTCGGATGTTTGTATTTTTTTTTATGTATGTTCGGGCATAACTCCGTCATATATTTACGGATTTGCAAAATTTTTTTTTGTTCGGAACCACCAACCAACGAAACCCATTTCGGAACAAACCCCTTTGGTTTGTTCCGAAATGGTCCCATTTAAATTTCATATAAATCTGATGATGGGTTTCGGAGACAGACAACGGAACTCTTCAAAAATTGACAGCAAATCAACCGCGATTGCTGCGATCGTATGTCTATGAATTGTTAACATAGTTTAATGGGGAACCACAACTAAAAAGTGAAAAATAAAAAACTTTTTTACAAAAAAATAGAACCGACTTCCAAAAAAAGTGCAAAATAACTTTAATTTCGGAAGTCGGTGTCAAAAAACGAAGACAACACCAGAAACACCAACTTCCGAAATTAAAGTTATTTTGCACTTTTTTGTAAGTGGAAAAAAGTTTAGTAATAACGTATGTGGCTTTTGGCTTCAGAAACTGTCTTTTTACACCCGATATGTACCTACGTAGTTAGGTTATAAATAGTTAAAACCTATTAAAATATCATATATGTACATATATGTTGGCACTTTCTTACCTATTTTATCAGAAATTTTCGTAGTACCTACCCACTTTAAATCCATATGAATCTATCTTATGGATATAAAGTGGTTTCCCTTTATTAGAGAGAGATCCTGAACAATAATCCTATCTATTGGAACAATATTTCGATTAAGTTCGATGCCCGGTTTAGGTAAGCTTGTCGAGAAATCTGTAAAGGCAGTTTTGTTTCTTTTTAAAAATAAAGGAATATTTCCTTTAAGTAAAATAATCTATCTTAAGGATTATAAATGTATATTAGAGTTGAAAACTATTACAAAAAAGGCCTTTTTTACAAAAATACTTACAACCGACTTGATGGTGTTTGTATTTTGTTTCTTCGTTATTTGACACCGACTTCCGAAATTAAAGTTATTTTACAAAGAATTTTGTTTTTTGGAAGTCGGCTGTATTTTTGTAAAAACAGTTTTTTATTTTTCACTTTTTAGTTGTTGTATCCCAGAACTAAAACTAAATATTAAAATTAAACCCGAAGTGATAACCCCAATAACATTGAATTTAAACATAATTGGAGGAAACCAATACGTCATATATATGTGTGCACATATTTTTTGTTTTTTTGATTTTTCAAGAAGCGCTTAATGAATTTCGGTAAAATGTATATGGGACCACCTCAAAAGTACCTCTTTCGAATAAAAAAAGAATTTTGAAAATCGGCCCACACAAGTTGTGGGCCGATTTTCAAAATTCTTTTTTTACAGAGAAATTGGTGGACATAAAAAATAAAAACAAGAGTCGAACATAGAACCTCTTCCTTTTTTGAAGTCGGTGAATAAATCTTCGGATCTATTAGGTAGGTCTTGCTTTTCTCGATTTCTTTACTCCGTGTTTGCATACTATTGGTTGCAGTTCCAGACGGCTGAGAGAATCACTATTAAAAGCCGGTGGGCTGAATTTCGTCAACCCATCGTATATATTTTCCAAATATTTAATCTATTAGGTTTATAGCCTCGTTTCCATATTGAAATAATTTATAAGCCCATATTTTTCCAAACAAGATTTTCATGAGCCTTGTCACATTTGTCTTAGGAAAATCAACAGGTAAAACTTGCTTTTTTGCTTTACTGAGAAAACAGTAAATGTTATCCTTCTACGGATTCGCATAAATATTTAAAAAAAAAAATCAGTCATGGGGACTGCCGATAGAAGTGAATACTGCGCGTCGCCAGTCTGGCGCAACACGTCCCACTGCTGGGAAAAGACCTGTCTCCGTAACTTTAAAGTTATTTCGGAGCTAATGTGTGCCTTTGCTTATTGGTTTTATCCAACTATTTTCTGCGTGGTCTTCCGAGACGCCAGTTAAGTCAGTGAGTACACGGCAAACGTAGCCAGCTCATTTGAACTTTAACTCCAGTTTCTTGAGCTACTCCACTGATAACATATTGGATTACGATCCATTAATGTAATCGCGTTGATACTATAAAATCATAATGTTGGTAAACTATAATGCCTGTATGAATATTAATGATCACACAGACCAAACTCCATTACGGAGTTTATTATTATCGCAAGTTATTTATTATTTAGTGTTACACATTTGTAGATCTCTGACAGTCGTTACGAATATGCAGAACAACTACACAACCCAGTAATTGGGATGTTTCCTGGGTATAACTATAATAATTTTATTAAGTCCGTAAGTTAGATTGTCAAAAAATATTGAACACGTATTTTTTGCGCGCTAAAATTTCGCGTGACGTCATCCTCATTTTTGGTTTAGTTTACAAAAAAATAAATACATGTCCAATTTTTTTTTTTTTGTTTTTTTTTTTTTTTTTGTTGCCGAGGTGGAAAATCCTCATGGATGTCCTTCGCTTGTGGCAGGCGAAGGGGTCTGTCAGACCACCCCGGTGTTCCGTCCCACACTTGGACCTGGGATCGTGAGAGCTAATACGACTTCCATGATCCCCGGCTAAATATTTTTGGTACCTAATCTAACTGACGCCTAATTTGATTTTTGAACTGAAAACTTTTTTAGGCGCGTTGGGCATTTTTGTTCAAGTTGTTTGTTTTCATTTCTGGCGGTACTCCCGGAGTGCCAGGTTTTTTTTTAGGAAACTAGCCTATTAGGTATCGTGCTACCTAATTACTGGGTTGTGGAGGCCAGATAGGCAGTCGCTTCATGTAAACTGGTATTCAGCAGCATCCTGATACACTGGAAGCCGACCTCAACATAGTTGAAAAAGGCTAGGCCGATTAATTGAAGATGTCAGGATTTGCCTCGTTGGTATTGGGATCGCAAGCGCAACTAATGAGCGGTTGTTTTGCATTCAGGCAAGGGTTTTTTGGTCATTAAGTCTGATGAAGCCCTGAGTCTGAGTACGTGCCCAATAGGGAATATGCATGATATTTTTTTATTTGTTCAATTGAATACTATGAACACCACAGTCATAAACAGCCAGACATCACACACAGACACACAACACACACACACACAACAGTCACAGCACAACACAACACAACAGTGACAGTCAGTCATTGATGACTATGATGATTATTGTGAATAAATATGAAGGAATTTTCAAAATATCAGCATCAGCGACGAAGTTATAAAGCTTTAAAGTTGCTAATTAGAAAGAGAAGTCCGACGTATTCTTTGACGTGACGGGATGACATGTGAGGGACAGATATATTTGTTTAAAATTGTTATATCTCGTTTAATTTTCGAGCAATTTTGATTCTGCTTTCACTGTTCGTACTCTATTTTAGTATATTCATCGATAAACCGGTTAGATAACAAATATTTTTTTCATCCATATTCCTTAGTATCATCAATCACCCTTATTTATAAAAATCTCTAATCATATGCTTAGTTATACTGATTATCGAATTCTAAATTCAAATTCTCCATAAAAATTGGAATTTAGAACCTGCTAATTAGTGTTGAAACTAATCACATGGTTAACTCTTTTATAAATAAGGCCCAATACGTAAGTTATTTAGGTCCCTACATTTGACCTATTAAATGCATAAACTGTTGTAACTGCCTGTGGTATCTACATTTTTTTTTAATATATCTCGCGTTTGACAACTATTTCACTTGATGGTAAGCGATGATGTAGTCAAAGATGGCGCAAGCTTGCCTAGAAGTAAGGTTACTTCTATGGAATAGGTATTCACTCTCGACTTAAAGACTGACTTAAACACCCAGGTTGTAGCAATCAGGACACAGATTACGCACAATGAATGTGTTCCCAAAACAAACAAACATTTTGTGCGTGTGGGTGGGATGTCCACCATGTACCGGTGGCGCGTCGCCATATGTCTAGTGGTCTGATGATGGAACGGGCTTAGTGGAATTAGACTATGCATTGCCGACGCACACTCCCCAAAATGCAACCGATAGAAAACCGACAGGCTAGCAAATCGGCGTCGATGCTCAAGACTTTGGAGCTTCGACTCGACGAGCTTATCATTGCCGATGATCCTCTTAGCGCGCCTCTCAATTGCCTCTAGTGCATCAAGCTGGTATCTGGCAGATCCGTCCCAAAGATGAGAGCAGTACTCCAAACACGACCGAACTTGCGCTTGATAAAGTTTGAGCAGCTGTTCAGGCGTGAAGTACCGGTCTCACCTTTGCTAGGATTTCCAACTTTTTGGCAGCCTCTTGAGCCTTTGCCTCGATATATGGCCCAAAATTGAGAGTGGATGTTAATGTGACAACAAAAAGATCAAGATGATCGGTTATCGGCACGGTTACACCGCGGGAAGATGGAGCCGGGTGGAATTGGCTCATTTTAGCGGAGAAAAGACAAGCCTGGGTTTAACCAGCATTGAACCTGACCAGATCAACATCTTTGCCTACTCTCTTCAGTGAAATAGGCGTGATGTTATGTAATGTCAGGTATTATTGTGTACTCTCCCAGTTTAGTCATGAACCAACAAATTGTTAGGGAGGCAACTGTTAACATTTTATAAGTTGTAAACTTAATTTCAAGTTTACCGGTAGTTTCCACCCTGGGGCGGTTATTTGGCCTGAGAGAATTTGAGAGGGTAGAATATTGTTTAAGTGGTCTATTATAAATGTTTAGGTACGTAACAGTTTAGATGAACACTGCAGCAGACAGTAAATCAAAAAATGAAATCAATATTTGAATTAAAATAACTGCCACCAACTGCATCAGACTGCTTTAAAAGTGACCTTTTTGGAGTTTTTTAGCGGTTTTTACAGTCGGGTTTTTAAAAACATTCAATTTTTTACCATAGTCTGCGTGGCTCATGAACAAAGTAACCTAAACCAGTGGAGGGTATGAACACGCAATGTAGAAGATATAAGTGTCCACTCCTTAGAAGGTAAGTTAGACCCAAGCGTGTCTTCCGATGCTTTGTAGTTCGTGTCATGTTTAGTAGCTACAGAAAAAAGTCTTTGGCAACATTCACCTGCTCATTCCCAAAATGATGGATTCCCAAAATGTCAGAATCCCAAAACGTGAGATTCTAAAATGTCGGATTCCCAAAATATCAGATTCCCAAAATGTACACTCAACACCAAACCTTTACGTAGGTACCTAGGTATGCAAGCAATTTTTTTTTTTTGAAACTTCGGCCTTGATTTTATTGGTGTCGAATAGTCTCAGTCTCAGTACTTGTACCTCTTCATGTCCCTAGCCACTAAGTAATGCTAGGAGATGTATGTTGATGGTTAACAAACGTAGCACAGCTTTTGATATACTTACATACAATTAATGTTTTTAGCAACACGTTTTCAACAAAACAAAAACAAAACTTGTGCATGTTGCATAACTTTTGCTTACAATGTGTTACGGAATTTCATCCGATAGATATACTCTCTTCTTTCTTATCCAAGGATAATAAGTAAAAGACTCTCCTGAATGGACTATTATATTCTTACAAAGGATTTTAATCATACCCGAGATGAAAGAAATTAATCTATGTTTACCCGAGCGTGGTGTCTTATGGTAAACCGAGATAGGGAGTGGGGGCGACATTATTGTGGGCACAGGACCACACCTATATGTTATGATGTACCCTACATATGTATGTAAAATGTGCTTGAATAGGAGAGATATGAACATATTCCATTGTCTTGGGTTCTTGTATTTACCTCAGGATAGGGGAAGTGTTTTTTCTAAGCCCTTTTATTAGGAAGTATCGAGTTATTTTGCTACCAGGAAATGAAGACAAGCTATCGTGGCTAACAGAGAAAAACAAAGTGAGATTTTCGCACGACTTATTAGTAAATATGAGACTAACTCGGTATTAGTGTGGCTTTCAATCAGTGAAAGAATTTTCGAAATCGAATCAGTTCTTAGAGATTACGTCCTACAAACAAATATTTTGACCTGTGTTTAGTAGTAGTGTTGCCCAAATGCAAGACCAAGACGAGACTTAGGCCAGTCTTGGTCTTGGTCTTGCGTCAGTACACCTGGTCTTGGTCTTGGTCTTGGTATTGCGCTCTCAGTCTTGGTCTTGGTCTTGGCCTTGCAGCAAGAGTCTCGCAAGTCTTGCAAGTCTTGCAAATACCTATTAGCCTATTGCTATTTATTGAACACGTTAGTTTAGATTTTAGATTATGATTCGCGCTGTAAGACGTATGTAGTTACAGAATTATAATCATCAAAATCATCAATACAACCCTCCAAGTTCATAAAGGTCGAGGAATTATTAAAAAAAAAAAACTTTTTCAAGGTCAAACTCATTCCTCGACCTTTGAATATCAATTTTCAATCTTGCTGCTCACATTTTAGTACCTAGGTATATCACTCACTATCTATCATTTACCGATATTAACAATGATTATTTCGAAATCAAAATATTCGCAATTCAATAGATGCAATACCTACTTAGTTATTAATTATCATCTCGCCCGACAGCTTTAAACGCTGTAGTGTTCGAATTCGAGCCAGTGTGTGAATATATTTATACAAGAAACTCAGAGCATTCAATTTATACCTACTTACTGCTGAGACATCTTCAAGGTCATTTAATTTGATCCTCCTGTACCAACCCTACCAAAATAGGTAACAATTTTGTGTGCCTCTGTCCGTAGTCTTTGTCGGCGAATGCGGCGCTCAAACAGTGTCAAATGCTGTGATACACTTGTTGCAAACCGCTGCGTCTTTGTCGGTAAATTATCAAATAAGTAGGTATATAATACACCGACCGACCAACAGTTTATTCGCAGAACGTCACATTTTCCCAATCAACCTTGAACCTTAATTCTTTAGCGATAAAGTTGAAAATCTGTTAAAGAAATTTGACAGATTGTAGTAGCTTGATGTGCTGGCGTCTGTACCATAACATTGGCTGCCGTAGAAACTGTTACTAGACCTACTCGACTCGCTGTTAGTTTTAAATTTTGCTGAATAGAAGAATAATATAAACTTTGAAACATAAGTAGGTACCTGCATAATGTTTATATAATTTTGTTGGCTATATTTGTAAGCACATACCAACCTACGAGTACTAAAGTTAGATCTGCACATTAGACATAAACAAGCATAATATATTATTATAGGTAGATACCTACAAGGTATGAACTTTGCTAGTAAGTCTTAACTGCAAGACGCAAGAGTCTTGCAGGCTTAAGTCTTGTCTTGCTCAAGTCTTGCAGGGTTCAGTCTTGGTCTTGGTCTTGCTACAATAAGGCGGTCTTGGTCTTGGTCTTGGTCTTGCGAAAATGCAAGAACAAGACCAAGACCGATTTTGGGCAACACTATTTAGTAGACCTTGGCACCTTTCTTAAAAGAGATTGTATGGATGTGTTGTTAAGGAACGATATGAAATATATTGCTATTCTGTAGATCTGTACTTATATTGTTGGTATTGGATATGTGACGTAAGCATGTAATAAAGTAACACCTCACGTATCGAATAGATATACGCTATTTTCACTTTGAATCGAGATATCTAATATTGCGTAGCACTCTGATATTTATTACCTTTTTTACCTACTTGTACATTATTTATTATTACGTTTCTAGTTCTTACTAGGTTAAGAAACCTGGTATGCATTGACACTTACCCTTTTAGGAAAATGGAAACACTTCTATAAAAATAATGTTATCAGGAAGTTAAATATTAATTATGATAAAAGACGATTAGGTATCTATGCATAAATGGCAAAAAAATTAACACGCCAAGTTTCTTTTTCGTAAAATTAATTTAGATTTCAGATATATCAACATAAAACACAACTAAGTATAGACTTGAAATAATAGCTTTTGGAAAAGTAGATAAATTAAATTTTGAATTCCAATATATTCATTCGATGAATTAGGCATTAAAAAAAAAGTAGGTACTCCAATAAGATACGTCAGTATTATATATATCATAAAACTTTATTATTAACAAACATTTTCAATTATGAGAACAGGCAATGGCCTGTTTTGATCACAGCCTAATTACCTACATTAATTACAAGTTGTGGTTTTGCTGTTTCAACGTAGGTAATTGGGGTGCCAGAAATCCATAACTACGTATGAAGTAACTCATTACGCTGTAGAAGTGTATTGTGATATCTTGATCTTCACGGAAATTTAAGGAATTTTAACACATTATTTTCACATGATTTCTAATATGTCCGAATATTTCAGTTATATGAAATGTCGAAAAACACACACGTATTTTCCTACACACGCGTGTGAGAAAAGAATGCGTCTGAAAAATGCTGAACCTTTTTGATGCGTGCCTACATACTTACAATATTCGGCCCTTGAAAACGGAATCCGATAAAAAGCTTTAGGTACCCATCAGACGCAACAGGCTCACGAAGAATTTTTCCATTATTTTTTTCGCAGATTTTTCTGGCGTTCGCCATTTTGTGGATTAACTCGAATAATTCCCACTCTCTCGATCGCTGAACTGTGAAATGGGCCAGATTGGCAATCAATCACTTTCACGCGAGTGCTCTCTATATTATATTATTATATGCTTTCACGGCCAATATCAGAATTGTGTTTAGCGAGGTATAGTGTGGGCGAGCTAACGTCCTAAAATGCTTGTATGCAGTTTTCTTCGGTGATTGATAGAGGCCTCACTGAGATTAAGGGTAGGTACCTTAGATATTTAGTAATAAAAATATAGGTATAGGATAGGTTAGTTCATAGAAGGACCCAAAAGCACTCGAATTAAAACAATTTAGGGCAAACCCCCACTACTTTCGATAGAATTTGTAACGAAGGGCTCAAGAAAGAAAAACAACAAGTAGCAAATCTTGGTTACATCATGTCATATTGATCTCGTGAACTGGGTACTAAAACACAATGTCTAATCTTCCAATTTAGTTGCTGGACTCAATTGTCCAGTTTATTGTGGAGCCCATTCATTGACAATAAGCTAAAATCCTTCTTCCAATTACGATTTAAATTGCATGTTTCCTTCTTTTCCATCTTAGGATGAACTAGTGATAAAACTCGACTTCGCTCGCAAATTATAATATGGATTTTGTGAGGCCTACTTTCATAGAAGTACTGGAAAATGGGGCAAACGGAAAATTAAATCGATTCGAAGATGACATTAGACGAAAATCGTAGAGGATTTTGATATTAAATGAAGATTAATTATTTATTATTTACAGACTGACAATAGTGACAAGTGATGAATGAATGCCACCATTAAGGCCCGTGACCCCAATAGTAGGTCAACCTTTTGAGAGTCCATACAAGTGAATATTAGGCGACTGTGTGATACTGGGCTATCGGCTAATCCGTTTTAATACGGATTAGTGGAAGAACGAAACAGATTAAGGACATCGGATAAAAGTAAAAGCTTTCGTTCGAAACGGCGCAGTTTTTAAGTTGGTTAATTTGATGTACCTACCTAGAAAAATGATTTCGTTCGTTAGTGTTTGAAAAGGCCAATTATGAAATTTAAGGATCGTCCGCAGGTGACGTCCTGTAGTTTCTGCCCACTCCCATGAAAAAAAAACTTTTTTACAACAAAATAGAACCGACTTCCAAAAAAAGTGCAAAATATTGGTGGTGTTCCTGTTTTGTGTCTTTGTTTTTTGACACCGACTTCCGAAATTAAAGTTATTTTGAACTTTTTTTGGAAGTCGGTTCTATTTTTTTGTAAAAAAGTTTTTTATTTTTCACTTTTTAGTTGTGGTTCCCCATTAAACTGTGTTAACACTTCATAGACATACGATAGCAGCAATCGCGGTTGATTTGCTGTCAATTTTTGAAGAGTTCCGTTGTCTGTCTCCGAAACCCATCATCAGATCTTTTTGAAATTTTAATGGGACCATTTCCGAATAAACCCCTTTCGAACAAAAAAATAATTTTGCAAATCCGTCATCATATGACGGAGTTATGCCCGAACATACATAAAAAAAAAAAAAAAATTACAAACATCCGAATTGATAACCTCCTCCTTTTTCGAAGTCGGTTAAAAAGCGAGAGATTATGTCTGTATGTAATATGAAAGTTTATGGTATCGAGTGAAGCTGAAACATTCTGTTGATACGAGAAATATAAGGCGTGCCGTTTATCAATATTATGGTAGAGTTATTTGCTGACGGTCATTAAAACGGGCAAGCGGTTGGCAACAACGCGTTGCTAACCAACGAGATCTGCTATGAACATTTTATTCAGTCGATTTATTGAACCACCTACCCCTTGTAGATTCCGCTACATACATTATGAATATTATTAATCTTTACATGCAAATACATAAGTACCTTCCAATGCTCCTGTCTTTGTATAAGTTATTGTTTTTATGGTAGATCGACACATCCCACAAGTTGTAAAATCTAATTAAAATAATCTCTTAGCCGAACACTGCCTCCTAAAATACAGGCTACGTTAGGCTAGTTTAGGAGGCAGGATTTAGTAATTATTGGATACAGATTTCGGCAACAATTTATCTCCTGCAATGTTCTATGCCAACCCAACTTATGTATTAAAATTATACCTTATTTTAAGGCCTCTGTAACAGTTTACCATAGTCTGTAATTTTTGAAGAAATAAATAAATAATTTATTTATATTTCCCAGTGTGCAGAATGGGGCAGTTGTTAAGGGAACGCACAAACTGAAATAAATATGATAAGAATATTTTTAAGAAACTTACATTATTAAGAATTTATCATTTTCGAAGCCATCTGTCCCTTCAACCGAATCAAAACCATCCACACAAAATACACTTAAGTATTAAGAAAATCATTCGACTAATGTTACCCACTGCGCAGTTAACCACGTGTAAACAATTTTCCTTTAGAGTTTAACTTTGTGGAAACGATTCTGTACTGCAGACGTTCACAGACGATTCAGAGACGTCCCTTTGTGTGGGTGCCACCGTCTGGGACAAGATTGACTGTGCAATCAGTCCCTTGGGTTTAAGATGCACTGTAGACGAACTTAGCGTGTTATGGAAACTGTTTTGAGGCGGGAAAGTGAGATAGTGCTCTAATGAGCGGTATGACGAGGACCATTTGAGATATGCTGAGCTAATGTAGCCTCATCATAATAAAATAATCTTTAGTAAATATAAAGAGATATATCAGACGCCGGCAATATAACAACCTCGTCGGTATTTTCAAACCGTTTGGGGTTGAAATTCTTTGCCCGTGTATGGGGTCCGAGTGTTCATACATTATTTAGAGATTTATCTAAACGCCTATTTTACACTTGGCGTGACTCAAGGTATGGCTTTTACCCCGGCCAGAGATTAA
This sequence comes from Polia nebulosa, assembly GCA_951329385.1. NCBI lineage: Eukaryota > Metazoa > Arthropoda > Insecta > Lepidoptera > Noctuidae > Polia > Polia nebulosa. The sequence continues at coordinate 15,775,667 of OX589596.1, forward strand.
GCGTTTGCCATACATCGTGGCAATGCCATCAGTCTTTTGGGCACACTCCCTGTCGACAGCGATGCGGAGGAATTTTTTGACGCCATATTTTAAGATATAACAGAAGATCTCCACGCTAGTTCACAGCGCATTTGTCATTAGTTTGTAATACTCTTCTTTTTTTCGAGTCTTTTGGGCCCAGTACGTGTGTTGTGACGTTTATTAGGTCCTCAGAAGTGCAGGTGTAAGAGCATTTGAAGTGTGGCATATGGATCATGTTCTGGTCCGATACAATGCGGTTCCCAAGCATTCAATAGTGCCAAATGACATTAACTCGATCCCAATTTGGAATTCCCTTTGAGATCGAGTGTCAAGAGTAAGCCTTCAGAAGGCTTACTCTTGGCCCTCGATCTCGCCTTGGCCATCCAAGGGTTGTCTGGTAGATATCGCTGTCAGCGATAAGACCGCCATAGTAACCATAGATTTAAGTTAAAGAATTGTGTAACTGTTTTGGTTTACACCTCACAGAGAGGAGGCCTGTGCCCCAGCTTGTTTGGTTTACAATAAATTATCGTGCGTCAACCTCATATTTAAAGTCACTGTGGTACGTATCTACTCCATGCCAAGTTTAAAGTCGGATGCTAATGACCTTGCACCCGTAAGCCGTTAAAATCGTAATCTGATAACAATGAGTGATCATAGGGAGCTAGCTGGTGGGAAGTAAAAAGTGTCACCAATATGAAATAATTATGGTAATACTGACCCAAAACTAGACCCAGTAGAGAAACTTTGTAATCAATTAACAACAATTGCTATGAAATTGAATAATTATGCAGATGAATTGGATTTATTTATTTAGTTCTATAGATAGCACTGTAGTCTTAATTAAACCCAACGTGATGAATGAATGACAAGCAGATTCCGTGAGAGTTTAACAATGAATTGGGTTCGTTAGGTACCTACATCTAGAACAAGTAATGAATAAACAACTCTATCTTTACATATCTAAGGTTCGTAGAGCCGTAGCAAAACGAAGACTAACGGGTAGAAAATGAGATGTGGAAAAGTAGAGCCTGTTACCCTATTGGTAAATTTTTACGCTGCAATGCATGCCTGACTCCTATTCCGCTTCAAGCTGAGCCATCTTTATAAAAGGCGATGCCAATAGACTGTGATATTCGTTCCACTTCACGAGCCTGTACTACATACTACCTTCTGTCAATAACTTCGCCCGCGTGGAATAAGTATATCTCTGACTATAAATATACTAGCTGCACGTGCCTCGTTTTTTTTTACTTGTGTAAATTTTTTGGGTCAGGAATCCTCGCGGGCGTCGCCAGAACACCCTACCGAAGTGTCATCACAATCTGATCAATGGTTTCGGAACGCATCGAGGACAAAAAAACAAACAAACAAACATTCATTTATATATACAGGCTGTAACGGAAAGGTGTGGTCAAATTTTAAGAACTGCATCTGCCTATCGATATGAACAACTATCTTCAAGAAAACCTGAGGAAATTCTCATTTTTTTTTTTTACCTTCCATACAAATATTGATCAGCTGATGTTAACTTTGTATGGAAAAAACAATTTTTTTAGTCGTTCATTTCCATGGGCAGAACCGGTTCTTAAAATATGACCACACCTTTCCGTTACACCCTGTACCTATATATAGATGTGCTACTCCAGACTATAATCTATATCTGTGGTAAATTTCATCCAAATTCGTTCAGCCGTTCTGGCGTGATTGATTTTATTGTAGGACTAGCTTTTGCCAGCGGCTCCACCCGCCGCGTGAATGTCGAAAATTATTTATTAAATAATATTATAAATATATTACCCTTCCTACCTTACCTATTTCCTCTTTCATTCAAATACATTCAGCCGTGTAGAGGTAGTTACCTCAACAGACATCTAGACAGAATTACTTTCACTTTTAAAATATTAATATGGATGTAGGTACATATAGATAACATGAACAGACTGACACCCAATCGTGCCTTTTTACTCCCGTATCAAAAAACTCTAAGAAACATTTGCTCACGTAAATCTTATTTATAAAAGGCAAAAATCAGATTTTTCTTTTTTGACTCACAAAGTATAAACGTATTATCCGTATAAAACCGTAAAATAAAATGGTACATACCAAGAAAAATGGATGTCAAACGAAATGGATGTAATACTACGTTTATTTGAACGGATTTGTACTTAGGTATAACTTAGTCTTTGGAGTCTGTGTTACAAAGCGAGTAAACATAATCGATTTCTGTGATTCTTTTCTTAGATTTTTCTGTTGTTATTACATTTATTTTGTTGATACTACTGCAACCAATAGTTTTCCAGAATATCAAAAAAGAACATAAGTACCTTCAAAATCGTTCCACAAGTGTGTACTCTTACAGCCTTATTTAAAAAAATCGCTAGCATACATAATTATGTATATAGATTCTAATTTAAAATTCTCCATAGAACATTTTGAATTAAGAACCTGTTAATCAGTGTTTAAACCGATCATATGATTAATTTTCTTCAAAATTAAAGTTCGCGAGCACATTTGTAATAAGTTGGCAGTAGTATCCTCACAGCGTTAATTCTTTTTCCAATCATCAATTTGTACCTATGTTGTTGGCTATGTATATTTGTGTATTAAGTTTATTCATATGAGTATATATTTTATTTGTAGTTTACAAATGTATTTATGTACCTTTGCATTTAAATAAATATGCCCTTGTTTTTTTTTTGTTTTTTCCTTATGGCACCTATCACTATTTGTCTCTGCATCACCCTAAGGTTGACTGGTAGAAAATGTCTGAGGCATTAAGTCCGCCTCTGTACTTGTATGTGCGTAAAGTGTTTAATAAATAAAATATATTTTTTTTTATAAATACTGTCCATAGAATTAACTGCTGCCACTAAGTAAGAACAACATGAGCTAACGAAAAGGTTCAGGAAGAAAGCATATTATTAACTATTCAATATCACCGATAAAGTTTACTAAACAACCACTAACTGTATCTACGCAATCAATCAACCGCCAGTTTGCACCCCGCCTACTAGGTACTCAGAACTTTTCCTGGTAGGTACGTGTGATTACCACAAAAGTACGTGTGAATTTGTATCAGTTCGAAGATAGTCTTTATCATACATTCATAATAATATTATAGTTTTAAAAAACTAAAACACACGCTTTTCGCATTCTTCTCAGCAGCAAACTGGGACTCATCATGGAAATGCATAAAAAAGTTCGCCATCTTTGGAAGTCCAACATATTGGATTTAGAATAATGTCACTTAGTTAACTGTGCACTTAGTTAATTATGCATTGTTATCCAAACTTAACATGTATGTAAAAGTTCAGCTCAATCGGAAACCGAATAGTGGGTCAAATTTAACTTATAAGTTTGTTTTTAGTTAGTTACAGGTGAAGCTAAAATTAAAGCACGTTAAAAATCTACCAAAATTTTCGCCCTGTCCAAAACACGTTGAGTAAGTATACTTAGAAGTAATTTTGTTTTCAACGTTGATGAAATAATAAAATGTCTTCCACAAACATCTACTCAGCAGCGAAATTTTAATCTTATCAAGAATGGTTAAGTAAACAGCTTTTCGCTAACTTCAGATGTCGTTCGTTACAAGGTTTGAAATTATCTTCATGTTTGTGCTAAGTACACCTAAGAAGGTACCTACAAACGGGGTGAATAGGAACGCAGGGGTGAATAGAAGCCTGCGGACGGCGAGTAATGGGTAGCTCGCTGTCCGATCAGCACCAGGAGTCGATGGCGCCTAGTGTTCCACGCGCGCCTCAAAGAGATGTCAGCCATCACTGACGGAGACTATCATGGCCGGTGCCTGCATGTCAAGGGGTAGCGGATAAATTCGTAACAGAGTTACCGCTGGGCACTCAGGCAAGGAAGGAATAGGTGTCGGCATTAGTCAGTTAACCCTCTCGCTCCACCCAGAGCGAGAGAATTTATAGGTTGATTTCCCAAGCCAAAAAAAGGGGTGAATAGAAACAAAACTTTGATTAGAATTTTCACTTTGATATGTCCATAATATTGTTTTGTAGTAAAGCATTGAATTATTTTTCATTACATTTCATCAATAAAGTCTTAAAGCGGCAAACAATTTCTAAATAGCGTGAAAAACCCCTTTAAAGTTTTGTCTATTCACCCCGTTTGTCAGTAGCATAAAGTTTTTGTGTTCGCGGTTCTTTGAAATCTGTTTGCATTTCATACTTTTGAAACTTACGAATAATTACAACTTAATTACCTACAATTATTTAAATGTACACATCAGTTGAAATAAACTTTTAAATTTTTGGGACTTTTATCCGATTTCAGTGATTCTACTATTTAATTTTGTTCAATTAATACAATATCCACTTAATTATTAAATTGGAAAATTAATTGAAAACAGAATTGAACGTGCCTATAGTTTGTTCGTGTTTGAATAAATGACGACCCAAATGTTGAACGCGATGTTGATCCGTAATAACTATTTCTGTCTGAGGGACTTACCTACTCAGCTTGTGTTGAAGACAGCGACTTTTTTGAAAGACCTCCTCCAGAAAAATGGAGGCCTTTACTCTATAGAGAGGTCCTTAATAAATAAATCAAGAAACTAAAAGACTGAAATATAAATACGAAGTCAAATTGAATTGAATATTCTAAATTAAAAAAAAAACCCTATTAAAATATTTTTATTTTTTTATCATATTAATTAATACGTAAATTTCATGATATTAAGGAAATAAAAAGGCTTAATTATCATTATTATTCCTGACTGACATAAGCTATATTTGATTGTGATTAAGAACGCTAGATGGCGCTACGTGTCTTTCAAATCATTTTTGCTCCCGTGCGAAGCCGGGGCGGGTCTCTAGTATTTACTAAATGAAATTGGGGTTTTGGCCTCTAGCCGTTTCCTGTGAAAGTAAAATAAATGACTAGGATTTTGGAGTGAATCGTAGAAACAGAATTATCAGTTTTATTTGTGCAGTTTTACGAGATGGAACTTGATGCGAACGAAGTCGCGGGCAGAAGCTAGTTTTTCTTTTATAAATAAGGCCCTATATTATATAGGTACTTACTCTTGTCAGCATGTAGATTATTAAAAGTTTCCATGGTGTTAACGCATTAAATTTAGCAGCTTCCCTTGTGTTTATCAATCAAGGAAAAGGAAGTAAGTTGAGTTTGTCAAACAGGAAGTCTGGTTTTTTAATAGCTATATATACCTTTAACTACTTATTCAGAAAAAATAGGCTTAGGCTAGCTTGTAATTAAATTGCCACAAAATAAATGAACAAAAGATCTTAACAACACATTATTTTTGAGATCTCTTTATGACAATAAGAGTTTTCAATATTAATTGGTAAGATCCTTGTTAATTTATTCATCATTGGTATATGTCATGTCAAGTGATATAACAGCTAACAAATTAAAATATCAAAGGCCTGACAATCAAAGCCGATGCAACATTATGCACGAGGTAATTAAACTGTCACCATACTGTGTCAAAGCAGCCATTTTTCAATACTAATTATTTCCGATGTGTAGTTTTCCTATCATTAAACTTAGTGTGTTCAAGATTAGCGTCAAATGAATATTAATGCCTCTGATCTACTTCGAGTCACGGCGTGTTTATATACAAAACATAAATTACTTTGAAACTTGGTCGGAGCGCAAACTTGCAGGTTTTTAACTATGTTTCTTACTTGCCCAGGTTTCATTACAAAGTTTCAGTGTTTTAACTGAATAAGTAATGATAACAATGAGTTATTTCTTTACTTTTCATTTTTGTGGAGGTAAATTGTCTGTTAAATGGGATTCTTTTTAATTTGTGGTCGTTTTCAAGTACGTAACTAATACTTATAATCTTCTTCATTTCAATCGAAAAACGTCCACTGCTAGACATAGGCCTCCCCCAAGCCTCGCCACAACAATCGGTTTTCACCAAATGGTTTATGATCAACGTTCCAACTCGGTTCATCATCATCATCATGTCAGCCGAAAGACGTCCACTGGTGGGCTTGGCCTCCCCCAAGTGTCGCCACATCGACCGTTCCTGTGCGTTCACATCCATAGGATTCCCGCGAGTCGCGACTCTCTCCAGGTCATCGGTCCACCTTATGGGAGGCCTTTCAACGCTGCGTCCTCCGGTACGCGTTCGCCACTCCAGAACTTTGTGGCCCTATCGACCATCTGTTCTGCAAGCATGTGGCTTGCCCACTGACACTTAAGTTAGGCGATTCCTCAGGCTACGACTGTGAAAACAATATTCTATGGTCAAAGGCTTTGGGCGATAACACATACTTACCTACGATGAGACGGCATACTGTGAATGGCAATCATTAATCATCTAAGTCAGGATCATAAGGATATCATCAAAAACTCGAAGTGTAAATCGTTGTTTGGAAGGAAGAATCACTGCTTTCACGACTGCGGCTGTATTGTGTAAAATAATACTAAATAGTGAGAACGTTCAAATATTAAGCGCTCCTCTGTCTCCGCAGTTGCGCTCTTCAAGAAGACAGATAAAGCTTAATTAATTATGACAGCAGCTAAGACAGTCTCCAGTCTCCAGTCTTGTAATGTGCTGGTATCACTCCGTCTGCATAACAGTAATTTGCACTACGTTTAATGAATTCTCTAAGTTATGAAGACGTTTGTACAATGTGGTTTGTCAGGTTTATTAAAGTAAAGGTATTGTTGATATATCAAATTTTGTATTAGAAGTTACATTCTGAAGACATTGATTGTCATCGTCTTTAAAGTCATCAATAAATTAATTCCCATCAGAAACTGGTCATATCTAGCGGATTCATATATCGTATAACAGTCACAAAGTTAAAAAAAAAAAAAAAACAACTAACCAGCAGAGAAATTTCCATAAAAATCTACTCCATTTACTTAATCAATTTTCCCAACAAACAACGTTATAAATTCTTGGAAAGCCGACCAATCCGCAACCATATTGCACCACAGCAATTTTAATCACGTTTCGATCAGCCGTTGCAGGATCTGCTCTCCAGCCCCGGGACACAGGGGAGCGGGTAAAGAGAGGAAAGGGGAACAACCGGTGAATTGGGTCACTAAACCAGACCAGTACGGGCCTGCAAATAATATTGATAAGCAAATATCAGGAACTGATATTTTTTGGAAATACTTGGACACATCCTTGACGTTCTGATTTTGAATTTTCGTTGGCGGGAGTTTCTACGTGATGTTTTTTTTAAGGTTTCGTGCAAAGAGTAATAACCTCTGAACTGGGTCACTGGACCAGAGCACGTTGGGACCTATATATAAATCGGGAGCGGGACGAGTGCTTTCGTGGTCGTTGTGGTTATCCCATTGTAGGTTGATGATGTGTGTGAATATCTATTGACATTTGCATTTGTTTTGTGTAGATATGTGCCTGAAATCGTTGTTGAATAGAACTCTAGGGAGTTTCGGCTGGGTTGGTAACATGGATGGATACAACATTAAAGACACATTTTAAGACAACAGAGACAATCTCTAGCAATTATTTAAAGAATGGCGAAAACAATTTTTTAAAATCAACAAATAGTATTGTTACGTCGACCGTATTACACTGGAACGTTCGAGAATGTGGTCGAAGTTTCCAGAAGTTTCCACTAGGTTCGAGAACATTCCATTGTGGTACTGTGTAGAAGTTCATAGATGTTTCTAGAATATTCCACTATAAGATAGTTCGACAATGTTCTGGAAACTTCCATGACCGTATAAATAGGCCGGACGGTGGGCGAGTGAGTCAGTCTGTTTTCGACTACGTATGCGAACGGAAGCGAATACAAGCGATTACGAAGAGAATAGTGATTATTAGCGATTTAGTGTTTGTGTAAATAAGTTGTTGAGTTAATAAAGAATATTTGGTTAATTAATTGGTGTAAAATAATTTATCCCATACCCAGCTCGTAACAGTATCAACCTGGTGCACCAAAATATTTATGGTTGTATGGGCAAGGATTTAGAAATAGAATTATTCCTTAAATTTAACAATGTAGATATTCTTTGTATAACTGAACATTGGCTTAAAAGCCATCAGATTATGTTTAATTATAGTAATTACCAGGTTGGTAGTTCGTTCAGCAGAGTAAACGCTATACATGGTGGCTCATTAATTTTAATAAATAATCTACTTAAGTTTGAAGACCGCAAGTATATTGTGAGCCTCTCTGTTGAACAGACAGTTGAAATTGCCTGTATTGAATTGGAGCAGTTTATTATATTAAGTGTGTACAGACCACCTAAAGGATTGTATGATTGCTTTGAAAAAGTAATGGATGAAGTGTTGCAAAAAATTTGTAACTCTAGTAAGTCCGTCATCGTTTGTGGTGACTTCAACGTTAATTTGTTAGAAACTTCTAGCCTAAGCACTAAAATTATAAGTTTGTTTCAGTCATACAATCTTATAAATCTATTTATGGAGCCTACTAGAATAACCCCCACTACTGCATCTTGCCTAGGTAATATTTATGCAGATATTTTACCTACCCACAAAAAAATTATTAATTTATTAGACTCTGATCATAGTGGACTATTGATCACTATACCAAATATAAACAAATATAAAAGAAAAAAAGATATCACTGTTAACCCAAAATCAAAAGGTCGCTTGGAAACATTTAAAACTAAACTCTCTAATAAAATCCCACTTTTGTCAACTAATGATGACCCTAATCAACATTATAATGATTTTTTCAAAATGTATTGCACGCAATTTGATACTACTTTTATTCCTAAGACGATTTCGGTAAATAGCAATACTTCCTTCAGTGACTGGGCCACCATTGGTATTAATGAAAGTAGAAAACGGCTGTATGAGCTGTATGAAGAACGGACTTATATTAACACTGTAGAATTTAATTAATAATAATTATTCTAAATTATTTAAAAAAGTATGTTATTTGGCGAAATCTCGCTACTTAAGTTCAAAAATTAGAAATAGTAGTAATGTAATTAAAATGACTTGGGATATTATTAATAGCGAAACGGGAAGGTCTTGCAACCGAAGTAGTGATTACAGCCTTGCTATTGATGACATTATCATTAAATCAGATTCGCAAGTCGCGGCGGCATTTGAAAATTTCTTTACAGAGATTCCCGTATTGACTACAAAATCTCTAAATTCATCACCAACTGCTGCAGAAATTTTACTTAAAGAAAACGTTCCAGTTTGTGAATCCCAATTTAATTTCCAATATGTCACTTGTAATGATGTAATTAAAACTTTTAATACTTTAAACGTTAAAAAGACTGCAGATCTATGGGGTAATTCTGTTGACGTTGCTAGGTCTATTATAAACATTGTAGCACCTACTTTAGCAGTAATTTTTAATAATTGTATAGATTGTGGTGAGTTTCCTGATCTAATGAAATATAGTAAAATTATACCATTGTTTAAATCGGGTAGTACATCAGACCCTACTAATTATAGACCTATATCAGTGCTACCTACTTTTAGTAAAATTTATGAGAAAATTATTTTAGATCAAATTCAAAGATATTTTAATAAACACAAATTATTACATAACAAACAGTTTGGTATCACAAAGGGTCGTTCAACAACTGATGCTGGTGTTGAACTTTTGGGACACATTTATAATGCATGGGAAGATAAATGCGATGCGTTGGGCATTTTTTGTGATTTGTCTAAGGCTTTCGATTGCGTTCTCCATGATACATTGATCAGGAAGCTGCACTACTACGGAGTCCGGGGCGCCTCTCTGGATCTTCTTACTTCATACTTGAGTAATAGGATTCAGAGAGTTGATGTGAACGGCAAAAGGTCTCCCGGGTCTGTAGTCAGAATGGGGGTTCCTCAAGGCTCAATTCTGGGTCCTTTTTTGTTTCTAATATATATCAACGACTTGCCTTATCTCATAAAGGATAAACATGATATAGTGCTGTTTGCAGATGACACTTCACTTTTATTTAAACTCAAACGTCAGCAGGTGGTTGTTGATGATGTAAATAAGGCTCTTTCAACAGTAGTTAACTGGTTCAACATCAATAATCTTCTCCTTAACGAGAAAAAAACAAAATGCATAAAGTTCACATTACCCAATGTAATACAAGTGAACACTAGTGTGTCAATAAAGGGTGAAGAGTTGAAACCCGAGGATTCCACAGTGTTCTTAGGTTTAACTTCGGATGCGCAGCTTCAGTGGAGCCCCCATATAGATAAACTGTCCAAAAAACTTAACTCTGCAGCATACGCCGTAAGGAAAATTCGTTGTTTAACTGATTTAGAGACAGCTCGTTTAGTATACTTTAGTTATTTTCATAGTGTGATGTCGTACGGCATTCTGTTGTGGGGAAATGCCGCCGATATTCAGACAATTTTTGTTTTACAGAAAAGGGCTACTCGTGCAATTTATAAATTAAGTCCCAGACACTCCCTCAGAGACAAATTTAAAGAGATTAATATTATGACTGTTCCCTCTCAATATGTTTATGAGAATCTCATGTATGCACATAAAAATATTAATCTGTTTAAAAGATACAGCATAGCATCCATAGCATAAATACTAGGAACAAAACACAAATTTATTGTACCTAAAACCAGGCTCAAGAAAAAAATAGGTGGTTCGTTTAGATGCCAATGTATACGTTACTATAATAAACTTCCTAGCCAAATTCAAGAACTAAGCATAAATAAATTTAAATCATTTATTAAACGTAAGCTATGCCAGAAAGCTTTTTACACAATTAATGACTTTCTTGAGGACAAAAAGGCGTGGGATTGAGCTGCTTCAATGATATACATAAGCCATTGTTTTCATATGTACTACTTACTTAGAAACAACCTAGTTATAAACCTAAATAAAACACAAGTCATGCATTTCTATCAGCGCCTAGAGCCAGCAAATATGTTAACTAAATATAATGACCAAAACGTTGATAAAACCACAGTAACAAAATTCCTAGGAGTACATATTGACAATAAACTGACATGGAAACGTCATGCTGAAATCGTGTGCAGTAAATTAAGTAAAACAGCATATGTACTCTACAACCTCTCAAAAAAGGTACACATGAAAACATTAGTGACAGCTTATCATGGTTTAGTTGCTTCCTCACTAAGATTTGGTGTAATTTTTTGGGGAAACTGTAGTGAAAGAGAAAGATTATTCAAGGCCCAAAAACGTTGCATTCGATCAATGACAGGTCTTAAATCTACAGAAAGCTGTAAACCGGTTTTTAAAGCCTTAAAAATACTTACATTGCCATCCTTGTACATACTAGAAGTTGCCCTGTTTGTAAGAACGAACAAGCACCTGTTTACGCCAGTTGCGGATATGAGACTATGCACAAGACCAATAAGGTCACAATATAAAGACAAACTATATACAGGAGGTTACAACACGGCTTTACTAAAAAAAAATATCTTAGCCATGGGTCCTATAATATATAATAAACTTCCGACAAATTTAAAGGAATTGCCAATTAGAGTTTTTAAAAAAAAGTTAACAAAACTATTGTTGGACAAGTGTTACTATGCAATTGCAGATTTTGTTGATGATAAGGCTTTTTTGTTTTGAATGGTTATGTAATAAATTACTTATGCCGCTGCTTTATGATTTAATTTATATTTAATTGTGATTCTAAATTGACATTTTATATTTTATTCAAATTATTGACATTTGTAAATGAATCTATTGACATATTGAATGTAATATATTGACATTTGTAAATTGTTATAGCGACATTTTTAATTTAATTTAAGTATTACTATTGACACTTTTAATTTTAATTTAATGTATTGACATTTGTAAATTAATCTATTGACATTTTTAATTTAACTTATTGATTATCTTAATTTCAGTTTTGTGTCATAATGGTTTAAAGTGCGTAATTCTGAATTTATATTTAATTTTGTTTTGTTTAATAGTACAGTCACAATAATAATAAGGGTAATATAATCTGTATGCAAATCCTGACAAATGATAAATCTTGGTGGATGTATTGTGTTAAATAATTTTTGCATGCCGTAAGGCAAAATGTATCGGGACTATCCTTAAAATTACCATCTTATCTGTTTACCTACGTTATTGGCAAATAAATAATTTATGATTATGATTATGATTATGATTATGATTACTGATGAAATTTTTATATATATATTTTTTTTAATATTCGTTTTTGACATAAATACTTGTATAGTATTATATTATATTTTTAATTTTTTTTTATTGACATTTTATTTTTTTATTTTTTTTTGACTTGAATACTTTGTTAAGTATTATATTTATTTTTATTTTTTGATTGACATATTATTATTACTATTTTGTTTGACACAAATATTTAGTTTGTAAAGTATTATATTTTAAATTTTTATTGATTACTTAATTATTGTAAATGTGAGGACTATGTGGGTTATTATTATTATTTTCTCCTCCTTTTTACAGTAATTTTTAACGTTGTCTGACAGTTTGAGTACTTTTGCGGCCTACCCAAATGTCTTTTCTTTGGTATTGTTCGTCAAGTCATTGAGCTCCTTAGTGGTTTTTAAGTTGAGCTATTCGACTATTGACAAATGCTTGCACTGACTGGACAGGTCCACTCAAATATGTTTGGTTCTTTCTTCAAAAGACCACTACAGACACTAAGCTGCATGGTCCTCATATAGAATAATGTGAATGCGAGAACTATGTATGTCGTTATATTCATGTAGATTTTATGATTGTCTGGCAGTTTGAGTATTTTTGCGGCCTACTCAAATGTCCTTACTTTGGTATTGTTCGTCGGTTCGTTGAGCTCCTCAAAGTCCTGAGTTGAGCTTCGCGATGACTGACAAATGCTTGCACTGTCTGGACAGGTCCACTCGAATTTGTGTGTTGCTTTCTTCAAAAAGCTCATCCCAGACATAAACGTACATGGTTCTCATATGATTTAACCAGTACACATTGTATGGATTTCAACACTTTAAAAGAGAATTTGACCTCTGAGTTTGTTTCGGTGTTTCTTCTCAGGGTAGTCAGCTAGGAAACACCGGCCTCATCTAGCTGACAAAAAACATTGACGTGTAAAAGTGTTCCTTGTAACCTATTTACTGAATAAACATCATTTATCAAAGACGGCACATGAGTGATTTTAGTACCCCAAGTGAAATAAACTACTGATGTTCACCTGTCACAAAAATTAAGTGAAGTCTGAACTGCGTGTAATCTAATGTTATGGTGTTCTGGTTGTAGCGTCAGCAAATTAAATAAATGCTGTACGTATTTCATGGCCCCCAAGAGTAATATTTATGTAAAAAAGACTTTTACAGCTTCCATCCAAACCACTTTTAATTATGTACGCCACAGAATATGTACGCAAATTAATAAAAGAAGCAATATATTTTCTTCACAGGCTTTTAAAAATGGCGGTGTTTTTGTCTGCAAATTGAGTATTTCCTTCATGATATTTTCAGTATTGTTGAAGAAAGTTATAGACCTTTGAATGAAAATGTCGCAGCTAATAAATTAAATACTATTATTAATTTATACAGGGAAATTTGGAAAATATTTATTCTAAAAATAATATTGTTTGCTATCGGGGTTCTATTAATTGAATTGATAAAGTTAAAGTTACGGAACAGTGGCATTTTTCATGGAACTGCTTATTTCAGGACGTGAGAACAAAACAACAACATTTTTAAGCAAAACAAACAATATAATGTCGTAAAGTGGCCTCTAACGAAACTGATAAAGGAACTTATATAGTATAAAACATTAGTTGATTTTATCGCTATTAAATGTTTGAATAACTCCATCTTTGTTTACTACTTAATGAAGAAAGTTTTGTCTCTAAATTGTGATGACTGTGGAGTAGTTGTTATTTTTCACATCGTGATGGTGTGTTTCCGGAATGAATATACGGAGATAAATGGTTTTGGGCGCTGTAAAATCTATAATATTGACATTTATAACACCATATTCGTTTTTCTAATGTCGGATACAGCTAAACAACTGTATAAGTTAGTCTTAAGGTGAAAGCTCCAGGGTAGCCCGCGTTTCTTCAGTTAGTATTGATGCCAAATGTCATGATTTCCTGAAATACTACATTTGGCATCAATTCTAACTGAGAGAGTTGTATTGATGATTTTAATGATTACATTTCTGTATATACGTATTTACTACGGCTGTGAGTCATATTTTGACCAACATACAACCTGATACTGACTTGTAAATTGCAAAAAACGTAAGTAAATTTGAATATATATATATATTTTTTTGTGGGGTTGTAAATCATCTACTAACATCTCCCGCTCAGGGTGGAGCGGGAGGGTGTGTCAGACTCTTAGTGACTAACACCTTAAGGTAGATGTGGTAACATTTTGTGTTTCTCTGTACTGGGCGATGTGTTCGCTAAGCGACAAAGCCCTTTAATCAAATTAAAAAAAGAATATAATAATAATATAGTTTATTTCATAATGGGATTGCAGAGTTTACAAAATGTTGCATTTATACATTTTTAAGTTCAATTTATACAATAGAATAATAGATATATATTTAAGTATCGAAAAACAATTCAATGAAAGCTTTGTAGATGCCAAAATCAATATCAGCCATATAATTTGGCGACAAAAATCAGGTTTTCACTTTACCGCCAAACTTACTATGAGACGTCACGACTCCACGTCAGGGGCACTCTCCGTGACGAGGGTCTGATATCAGGGCTTAACATCTATCGACAACCCGATGTTATACTGTTAAAACTCCATTACCGCGAAACTGAAAGGTTAGTAATAACGGCTTTGTTTTACTTTGGTTTTTAACATTTTCATCTCAGTTCAGTTTATTATTTTAACCTATAGCAGTCTTTGCTGGTCGTAGGTTTTTTCAATTGAGCACCATATAACTTGACTGACGCTCCACCGTTAGCATAGCATAGCATAATGAACCGACTTTCGAAAAAGGAGTAGGTTCTATGTTCGACTGTATGTTTTTTTTTTTTTATGACTGTCCGTCGATTTCTCCGTCAGTTTATCCGAAAGAATATACTCCCGAGGTGGTCCCATATAAATTTTATCGAAATTGCTTCAGCGCTTTTTGAGAAACTGAACAAAAACGAAAAAAAAACGTATACCTCGATGACATTTTGGTGTTCTCCAAATGTTTAAATTCCACGTTCCATGTTATTGGGGTTTTTAGTTCTGGGGTATAACAACTAAACAGTGAAAAATAAAAAAGTTTGTTACAAAAAAAAAAACCGACTTCCAAAAAAAAAGTACACTAAAAATATTTTTAATGTTCCTATTGCTGGGATACAGGCCTCCTCTATGTGAGAGGGTGTAGGCCGTAATCCACCCGTGGGCCCAATGCGGGTTGGTAGATGTCACATGTCTTCGAAGTTTTGGTTCTAGGACATTCGCTTTAGACAACATCGTTTCCTTCACCGTTTTTAGAGCAATGATGATAAAATAATTTACACGAAGTGACACAAAGCAACCTACAACTTGTAAATCTCGGCTATTACCACTTGGCCAGCACTGGTCTCATTTGCTGGTCATAGGCCTTTTCAATTGAGCAGCATTTAATTTGACACTCCACCACCATCCAGTTACTATCAATTACTTTGCAAACGTCGCTGTTCCGTTTAGGTTTTTTTCATGATTTTTAGGTTCACTTTCGACCGCTGTCTTACCTGATGATAAGCGACGATGTGGTCGACGATGGAGCATGCTTGCCTAGAAGTAAATTACTCACTCTTAACTAAAAACCTCCAGGTTGTAGCGGTTAAAAACACAAACTGAGGAATGCATTGGTATTTTAAGTCGTAGGTTATCTACCTACGACTTAAAATACCAATGCATTCCTCGACTTTCTTGGATACACCCTTCACTGTCCTGGTCCAAGCTGCGCGTCTGTGGAATGCATTGCCGGACCATGGCTGGACACAATAACACGCACTCAATCGTTGCCTATGTTTAAAAGACTGGTAAAGGAGCACTACCTGTCGCTGTGATTATCGTTAGTAGTCATTTATTTTTTGTGTCTATATATTTTTATTTGCGTATATATTATATAGCATATGTTTGTGTATGTATATCTATTGTAATATATCATATTAGATATGGGTATTTTCACACCAATGATAGACCCGTTTCTTATCCAGGCAATTACTATCCATTCTAAGTTGCCTGGAAGAGACCAGACTTCCCTACCCTAAGTTTGCTGTCTAAACCCAAGATCACGTCCATCTCAACACTCATCGACTCTATGGTCATTACTACAAATCAATTGAATAGTTTTATTTATGACGAAGTTTATCGATCCTCCAACAAGAGACGCTTGTTAGGTAAGTTAAGTACGAGTAACAATATCAGTACATAAAAGACGTAATCTTATAAAATTGGGGCTCATCGTTCACAAGTAACTACCATTAAGGTACCCATCAATATTGTTCATGGGGTGCTAAAAGAGATAAAAACTGATAAATTCAATATAATAATGAAGGCAGTATTTCAAAATTGGACGGCAAAGTATTTTTATGCCAAGTAACTTTTTTTGGAAAATACGTGACTTCTTCTTAGTTCAAAATAACGCAAGATCAATACAACTGAAGACATGAAAGGAATAAATCTAATTTATCTCCATGAAGAACTTCGTAAGATGTACATTTTGTAGTAGACAGAAGTCGCGATCGTGTTAATTGTATTCGAATAGATACCTAGGTACTTAGATACTTATCATCATCATCATCATCATCATCATCAGCCTTTTTAATGTCCCCACTACTAGGGCACAGGCCTCCTCTCTGTGAGAGGGTGTGGGCCGTAATCCACCAATGCGAGTTAATGAATGTCACAAATCTTCGAATTTTTAGTTCTAGGACATGTCGGTTTCCTCACGATGATTTCCTTCACCATTTTGAGAGCAGTGGTGATGAAATAATTTACACAAAGTAAAGCGGCTGCTTGGGTTTGAACTCACGGCCTTGTAATCGACATTGTAAATCGCGGCCGTTACCACTGGGCCACCACTGCTCGATATAGATACTTATACCTATATAAAAATGAAATTATCCCAGTTTATCGGATATTTGTTTGTTGTTCGATTTAATCCGCTCCGCCACTAAGTACCTTGAGTAGTTTTATTTTATCCCAAGAGTGGGCTAATTTTTTTTTTACGATTTTTATAATTTTAGGTTGATTGCAGAGCTTCCTGTGTTAGGAACAACAAGGAAGTAAAAAAGTGTGTGCCTTGATTTAGAGAATTTGAATCAGCTACTCTCTAGCACAAAATATAGTAGCAAAAGTATCTTTTAAGGTCTGTCTGTATACATTATATTATATTATACATTTGGATGTTTACTAATCAATGACTCCTCAATAGTAGAACAGATTTTGCAGATGGCATTTGACATACGGTTGGACTATGACCTGAATTAAGATACGAAATTTAATATTTCAGTATATACCTACATGGAATAATTTTCGACTTTCAAGCTTGCAAGCACTAGAGCTTCATAAATTAATACCAAAAGTATTAAGAGCTTATGAAAGCTTATGTTATTAAAATAAATCATACGAGGGTATTGACTACCAACCACTTAAACCAGCAAGCTCTTAAGAAAGAAAACATACGAAACGTTTTGGGAACACATTCATTGTGCGTACAGCTAAGGAGTGAAATTCCCTACCGGAGTCTGTGTTTCCTGATAGCTACAACTTGGGGGTTTTCAAGACAAGAGTGAATAGGATACTTCTAGGTAAGCGTGCGACATCGTCAACCACATCATCGCTTACCATCAGGGGAGCTAGTGGTCAAGGACGGTTTTTTCCTAGCTTTTTTTGTTTTTCTAATAAAAAAACAAAAAAAACATACGGACAGCTAGTTTCGTACTACCTGCTTCAATAGCCTGAGAATCGATATCAGCCATACCTACATGTTGCCTAATACAAGTAATTTTTGACACTCCATTATCTACGCTCCCTTCTCAGACATTATGTACTGTTTGTGTGTTTATGAATTTTTGTTAGGTACTGTACCTACTTATAAAAATAAGTAGGTACTTTGTTCTGTGAACGATTGTAATTAGGTATTTATTGGTAGTGATGGAATATACCCCATCGTGCCATTGAAAGCAATACTAGTATTCAGCCGCTACCGGTTAGACAGGAAGCTTGGTGGCGAAAAGGCAAAGCAGATGATGTGGGAATACAGCTTCAGAAGAAGAGCGATCCACGAGCTTATTATTTCTTGAGTATTTAAGGTCTGTATCCCTACTGTGTAACACGCTATAACAAAGAAAAAAAGATTTAACGTTTGTGTCGATTCGACCATTAATATTTTTGGGGAAAGAACTTTTTTTTTGCAACAGAGAAAAATGTTATAATAATAATAATGTAATTAATTAATAATATAATAATATTAAATGTTATAATAATAATCCTCCCGACCGAATCACGACGGCAAAAAATGTTGCGTTGCTGGTAGCTGTTGTTATTGTTGTTGTTGGTAAAATATTATACTAACTTTTTGAATAGCAAACTCTCTAAATTAATTTGTGTAGACGGAGCAGCCTGGATGGAAGAAATTTTCTGTTTTTCCATCGACTTTTATCTTTGAATAAATACATCCATCCATCCCTTAAATAAATGAACCCATACATCTTTTCAATAAAAGAATTTGAATATCCTGCATCGACTTGCTAGGTTTGATTTAAATGGGACTAATGCTTTCTATCTCTTATTAATTTACTTAAAGAAAATTATGCCCGACTTCTACAAACTTAACTGATAACACGTCTTAGTGAGCATGTAATCAAGTAATAGCGCAGTAACCGAAATTTGAGAAGTCGCAGTCATTCGATCCAAATCTTTAGTTGGTCTCAACAACTTTAAATTGGGGATAATTGAGTCTGCAAAATCCATCAAAAGTTTTTGATTGATTTCTATTTTTAACAAGATAACTTAGAAAAATCTTTCAGACTCTGATAGGAATGAGGGTTTATTGAAAAAAAAAAATTTGACGCTCAATCGGGAAACATAAAGGACCAAAGAAGTCTTTAATTAAAAGTTTGCAGTTTATCGTGTAAATCAATTTACTGAGATTGCTGGGTATGTACCTAAATTACTTTATTGTTAGGGTCTGTTATAATGTATAATCAAGGTATTATAGATGAATGATCTCCTGAATCTAAATTACATTTATATTCAGGAGAACATTTATTATACAGTGAGTTATAGCGTGAAGGCAAGAAAATGGTGAGGAATTACGATAGTCTCTCTCTATCATGAATTGTCATTCGAACAGACTACAAAAGCAACATGTGCATTTCTTGCCAATAGGGAATATGCATGATTTTTTTTTGTTATCTAACCAGTTTATCGATGAATATACTAAAATAGAGTACGAACAGTGAAAAAAGAATCAAAATTGATGGAAAATTAAACGAGATATAACAATTTTAAACAAAGATATCTGTCCCTCTCTTGAAAACGCAAATTGATATGGCAGTTGTATGGGCGTCATGTCCTTTGACTTCAAAAAAACACGTCGGACTTATCTTTCTAATTATCAACTTTAAAGCTTTATAACTTTGTCGTTATAATATGTATATTAGGAATAGATAATTTAAAAACTCATTCATTCAATCTTTCTTTTAATTCTTAAAAAAAAATCGTTGCTCCACACTACATTTAGCTTCGGAATGATGAAACGTTTAACTTTTCCACCAAGTCAAAGTAAGCTGAGTTAGTTTACGAGGAATTATGAATGTGTCTACTTAACAATTAGCAAATTAATCCATATAATAATTCTTCATACCACACTACCGGTACTTTGTACTTATAAGTCTTCTGTCATCGACCCTTACCAGATTTTCCCCAAGCGTACTTATTTTCTTAAGAGTGCCTTTGAACATATTGGCTTCAGTGGTTTCGTTTACTTAGGCAAGTATTTCCTCGTCAATGTTTGGGTAATATGATACGATGAGGATAATGATCAAATGTATTGGAAGCAATAAAGTTCTTACGTATTTTTTGGCGTGTTTATTTCATGTGGAATTATTTTGTTTGATGTTCAAAAATACTACTTATTACTATGTAATTTGCAATAACGATGCCTTTCAGCATTACATTTTGTTGCCTTGCATAAATAAGTTGTTAAAATCAAAGGTACGAGTAGGTACCCGTATTTTGTTGAGTTATTTTCGTCTCTTCTTTAAAGTTTATTTTTTTGCATATTTAAATTAAGTTTTCAGTAAAATTAATAGGATTCAACCATGTTTGTCTATCTCATATTTCGGCAATCTGCTAATTAGCAATTGATTTCACTTTCATAGCAATGATCTTACTGAAGAATTGCCTTGATTTAAACAATCAAGGCAATTCTTCAGTAATCAAGTTCATTGAACTTTAGGTTTCGTCAGTCAACATTAAAGCAATTGGTTTCAAAGTAATTAAGTAGCGGGGAAACTTTCTATAAAACATCTTGTGACATTTCTAAATTTCTTTTTCTCTTTGTCAATAGATCGAAATGGCAGCTACGTGGTTCACATTTGCACTGGTCCTCGTGAGTTCGTCTCACGTGTTTGCCGCCCCAGCACACACAGGTAACTATTTGAGTTATAGTTTCAACAGAACCCAAGTTACCGAACACTTCACGGAATTCATAAGATGCTTGAAACTCAGTCTCGAATGTAAGGTCTCGAAAGTTATCTACGAATTATGTTCCAAGGAAGAATTTCTACGACGTCTATTTTAAAAATGCTGGTTTAATTTCTTAGATACCCACTACTTCTACTACTAAGTATTCATATTGTGAAATATGAACTACTGTAAAACATTTAAAAACTTATAATCAAAAGTAATTTATTCAAACTAGGCTGAGAGCCAGCACTTTTTTTAACATCAAAGTTTTACATAAAGACAGTCCCCAGTCACTTCCTAGTGGTTTAGCTGGGAAGAAGAGGCGCAACAAACTCCCCAGCAACACTGTCTGTTAAATTTGAAGAACTTGAATTAATACAATAGTATGCAAGGTGAGTAACATTACAGATATGTAACATAACACAACAATACAAAAAAACCGGCCAAGAGCGAGTCGTACTCGCGCGCAAAGGGTTCCGAACAAATCACATTTTTTAAAACTTTTTGTAGGTTTTCTCGTAATCTATAAGTCAAGAACTACTTTCTGTAAATTTTATGTATTGGTTTCGAAGATAAGAAAATAGATGAAAAATGACCATTCTCTACCCGGGAATGGTCATTTTTCATCTATTTTCTTAAATAACTTTAAAAATTATATATTTTAAAATTATGAAAAAAATACATTCGAGATCCATTTTATTTGATAAGTCGCACGGCACAGTTTGAAAAACTTTGTTTTTTTAATTTTTCAATTTTCATCCCAGAAGTGACTCCAAAATTAATTTATATTTAGGGTACACGTTTGTGTTTGGTTCACAGATATTCATGTGTGTACCAAATTTCAACACTATCGGTCCAGCAGATTCGGAGCTAATTGGCTGTGACAGACAGACACACGAGTGAGCCTCTAGGGGTTCCGTTTTTTCATTCAGACTTTCGGAACCCTAACAATTTAATATCATAAAAACTGAATTAAATAAATACCTATTCTGAATAAGGAGAAACAGCCTAAGAACCAGAATCATCGTCATCTGAATTCATAAGCGAGGAATCTGTACGTATCTTAACCATTTGGATATTGCTGGTACGTTCAATAAGTTAAAATATCCGAGCAAGGCCATATTTGTGAACTACGTTTCGCATTACTCCCTACTGCTAATGCTAATTAAATTATCTACTAAAGAATTTTTACACTTGGCAGACTGCAAGCGTCTAAAATGAAAATCAGAAAAAAATGTTAAAGTTAATTATGTTTCATTAGAGCAAGCAATGATTTAATTTTAACATATATTTTCATTTAATCTGTTTTTTTTTTTCAGAATACCCAAATACATTGTTGCAATATGAAGAAAAATAAATCAGATTCTTTTCAAATATCTGCAAAATAATACATACATTACACGGAACTAAAAAAAAACATTTATCTTATGTATATTAATTTATTAGTTCAAACTATTTTATACCAATGAATTTTTATTTATTAATTGTTAGGACATATATTATATCTATTTCAATATTGTGATATACCTATTTAACGATCTTTATAAGCCATAGCTGATATTCAACAATCAAAATGGCTATTTGAGATTTAAACAACTGTCGGTGTTTCTAGACCAGTGTCTCAGGAAGAGACACAGAGAGGTGTCTGTGGAAGTCAGTACTTCCGAAATTACAGTTATTTTGAAAATTTTAGAGTATTTTCTTTTTTGGAAGGCGGTTGTATTTTTTTGTATAATAAAATGAATTCTTCACTTTTTTGTTGTTGTTTTCAAAAAGCGATTCTCGATTAAATTTATATGGCACCACGTCTAAAGTATGACCTACCAAACAAAAAAGAATCATTAAACTCGATTAATAATTGGCCATATAAACGCGTAAAAAACATACAAAATAAGTCAACATGCAGTCATATTGAGAACCTCCTCTTTTTTAAAGTCGGTTAAAAATACTAGCGACCCACCCCAGCTTCGTACGAGTACAAATTATACACCGTAACCTTCAATGATAACTCTGTCTATTGGTGGAAATCGCATGAAAATCCGTTCAGTAGTTTATGAGTTTATGGCGAACAGACAGACAGACAGACGCGGTTCAGGACTTTATTTTATAGTATGTAGAGATAGTGATTGTAAAAAAAATAGTAAAAGGTGCTTTTGTCCAGATCTGCGTCTAGTGACATAACCCTTTACTAACTCATAAGAGGAGAATCACGATCACATAATATCCTCATAAATGGCTATCTGTAACAAAGGTATCCTCATACGATCTACGCAGTTTCTAAACACTTACAATAAACTACCCTCCAACATCGAAACTTCTCCAGACCTATGTAAATAAGTTCTGGTGAGTATCGACCTGACCCCTCACAAACGGATAGTACACCACTATCTCGTTTTCTGGGACTTACAAACTTCACAATTGTAGTTTTAGAGATGGGATGCCGGGACTAAAATAATACCGGAGTTAAAGGTGCACGATAGTTTGCTTAACACCAAAGGCGAAAATTGGTGTAGCTCACAGTTCAAAGTGAAAGCCGTAAAAGCGAGACCGTACCTACTATTTAGGTACATTTTTGAAAAGCAAGAAATTTATGTATTGTTCATTTAATTTATGTATTGTTCATTTAATTTATGTATTGTTCATTTAATTTATGTATTGTTCATTTCATTTATGTATTGTTCATTTCATTTATGTATTGTTCATTTCATTTTTTTCCCAGTTGCTCCAGAAAGAGGTTATCGCAAGTCATGTAAGTATATCAATTTCTTTGGCACGCTCTGTAGCCTAAACGGCTGGATAGATTTCAACAAATAAGTTATCACTGATGCCGAAGTGACCCATAATAATTAAAAGAAAAAGTAATTGGCTGCAGCCTTAGGTTAATGAGGTCATATTTTTTTGTAACATGATTGTGACGTCCACTTGTCGCAGGGGTAAGCACAGATGGTTTAATAAAACAAGAGTATGGTGTCTTGAAATAGCAAGCTGGGCACACGTCCACCCGGCAACAGTGACAGCTGTCCAGTGACACTTCTACCCTCGTGGACCTACTTCCGCTTCTATATTATTTAATCGTCACACCTCTTCCCTTTTTACAAATATTAATTTTTCTGATTTTTTATAAATACACATAAGTGATAACTGAAAACTTATAATCATTTTAAACGCAATTGGAATTAGACCACTTAATGTAGTGTTAACACCTACAGTAAATATAATTTTAAATTTAAATTAATTAGTCCACTTTCAACTTTAATCAAATAGTTTACACAGAGGTTACAAACAAAATTAAATTATACATTTATACAATTACACAAACAAGATTGACAAATAATTATAGAATAGTATGGAATAGAATAGAATACTCCTTATTATGTACACCATTTAGACACGATCACACGACCACGACGACCACGATACCTCGCCCACCACCTCCCCGCCATGATGAAATATGCGTATTTAATGTCGAGCTTGGAAAAACCCTTGCCTTGTTAAATTTTGTTAGTAGCTGATCCACTGTTGGCAATGGATGGTTTTCCCTCACGATAGCCTTATTTGCGCATCGTATGTCTACGCACACTCTTACGAGTACATCTCCTTCCGGTTTAAGGACGGGCACTATTGGTGATACCCATCCCGAAGGTTTAGATTACTAAACCTTCTATTATATATCCAATTTGATCAATTGGTCAATCTTTTTGTTAATCTTTTCTTGCAGAGGAATGGCCGGCAGGGCTGGGCTACCGTTTTGATTGTTTGTCTATTGAAATCTCAAACTGCACGTCTTTAATTTTAGGGAAACTTGGCTCGCTTACTGGATGAACTCCTATACCGTTTGAATACTTGCACTGCGATAGCGGTGTCCTTTCCTAAAAGATCTCGAGTACCGTTCTCAACGACATAGAATGTTGCAGTCTGCTGTTAGTCGGCTACTTGAATATCTGCACCAAATGCTCTAATTACTGTCAACGGTGTGCTGCTGCCGTAAGCAACAAATGTTTTATTTAGGCTGACAATATTTGATTACTGATAGTAATTCCGCATTTTTTAAGATAATTCTAAGTTGTTTTACTCAAAATGTTACACTTGCTGCCAGAATAACTGATCAAATAAACTTTAATACCTCCAATATGACAGTTTAGCGTCGTGTCATCATCAAAATGAAAAATATAGTCAATATTATTTTTGACAGGATTTTCCTTGGCGTTAGGTTTATCGTTGTCTTTCTTCGTCAAGTTAGGCTTTTTGTTAGGAAACTTGTGTGTGTTTTAATTTTTCCTTTTAGATGCTCGAGTTTTTCCTTGATTTCTAGGGTGTCCGATGAAACCACAATTTAGACATTGTTTTAGTTTTGGTTACTGTCTCCGTTATGACTCACACTACTACTACACCGTACACTTCTTATATTTCTAGAGACTTGCTGTTTCGTGTCTATTTTGTTGATACTTGAAGCCTGTGTATCCTGACCATAGTCGTTGAGTTGTCTCTCTACTGCTTCTACAGCATTTACTTCTGAAATAATTTTAACGAGACTAACTTAGTCACCTAAAGTGAGAACTTTCTTTATGAGCTCCTTGAAACGACAGGTTTCGACAATTTAATCAATGAAGTTGTCTTCACAAGAACTTGCATTTTCTATTTTGGTGACGTAGCCGTACTTACTAGAAATTTTTCGAATTTTTCACCTTGTTCTTGTTTTAGAAGTCTGAACAAAATGTTTTTCATATATTTTACTCTGACGAGGTACAAAGTAGTCGTCAAGTTTAGTCCAGTATCGGTAGTGGTGTGAGTCCAGTTATTAACATCTAGATTGATTCCTACTGCTTCGTCTATCACTTTACCAGGGATATTATAGTATATCTCCTGAAGTGTCAAACCTCATACGTATTGTGGCCTTATTTTTTTTCTGGGTCTGATATATTTAATGCAACTTAAAACAATTCAAACCCCCTCTACCATTTTTCCCATCGTACGGACGCAGGATCGCCTTTGCAATCAAAAGCGTCCAGTCGTGGTATGTGGGACATTTTTGGGGCGACCTACGCCAATTTGCTATTGTTAGTATCAATTGACAACCAGATACTAAGAGTGAGGCGTATTTATCGGAACAGTTAAAAAAACAGGTTTTTAAAAGTAACAACATTTAACAGGTATCGCAAAACTAAAAATACAGTTCCAGTTCCTGCCTGTTCCACAACCTACAACAGACCAACCAAATTAAAACATTGCCGTAAGGACGGATGTTTGCGTTATTAGAAAGAGAGAGATACAAACGAAACTGACCTGGAACAGTTTGAAACAATTCTTTTCTCTTCTAACTTATTTTAACAGAAAGAGATAACAACTGTTCCTACTTCACTGAATGAAACTAGGTACTATATTATAAATCTGTTGCAATCAAAGAGTCTTTGGTTGCAACGTAACAGGCTGTTATTTTGGAACAGGATTTTTTTTGGAACTGTTTTGTGCCTGGAACTGGAACAGGTGAAACTGGTTTCTAATTTCACCTATTACAGACCACCTCTACCAGATACCTACGTCAGTTTACTACTCATAGAAATTTGATTTTAATTTTTTTATTTTATTAATTCAACTTATGATGGAAACATCATTTCCAATTTCGCTAATTATATATATGTATGACATAATTCACGAAGAGGAGGCCTGTGCCCCAGCAGTGGGGACGTTCAAAGGCTGAGATGATGATGATGACATAATTATATATATTATTTTTATTTTTTTGTTAGTACCAACTGAAACAACTGTATGCAGTTTACTACTTCGGCGTTTTTAGTACCAGTCGATCTTTCGACTTCCTACTACTAATGATGGAAACACCATTTCCACATTCGCCCATTATCTAAATACATAATTATATTATTGTATTTTTTTTTGTTAGTACCAACTGCAGTATGTAGTTTACTACTTTGGCATTTTTAGTACCAGTCGATCATTCGACTTCCTACTACTTATGGTGGAAACACCATTTCCACTTTCGCTAATTATATATAAACATACTTATATGTATATACCTTTTCTTTCTTGTTAGTACCAACTGCATTATTCAGTTTACTTCTTTGGCGTTTTTAGTACCAGTCTACAATAGACTTACTACTCAAGTCTTTAAGGGTGATTTCACATCGCTCAATGCAGTGTTTACGTGCCACATTAATAAAATTAATTACCAACCTTGAGTAAAATGACAAAATACCACTTGCCTAGAATATTAGGTAGCTAAAAAAATAATAACCCAGATCATAATCAAACATAGCATACTTTATAAATACTTTGTTTACGTTGCAGTAATTATATAAAGTCTGGCACAACCACAACGAGCTATTCTCTATTTATGTTTCCCGACATGCGTGACTGAAATTGGATTTGTCAAAATACTACTTTGTAATATTAGTTCAAATACCTACATGCGTCTCAAATAAGCTAATAGATACGTTATTCTTCATAGTACCAACTGATTAGGTACTTGTAAGATACGCGTATAACTTGTAAACAGAATTATTACAACATTGTGGGTAGTGGTGTTATTTTAGAAAGGCACACCTTTCTAAGTTTCGTAATCAAAAATTTACCGTAGGTTAATATGTAATAAAAATGATATTAGCAAAACACTTATTGAGTCATTTTGTGCCTATCGTAAATAATTAACCAAGTACGTATAAGTTGCACGTAAACACCGCGTGGCATCAGATTGCTTAAAAAAATAATTGTTTGGACCTTTTTAGGGTTCCATAGCTGAAGTCCAAACGGAGCCCTATTGCTGTCTTTCACGTGCCCGTCTGTCCATCTGTCTGTCTGTCCGTCGTCTGACACACGGTTGGAGCTACAGTCTTCAAAATTTGACAGTATAACCATCTTGTTGACCCAAAGCCATACAATATAGTCAAAAATACATTTGACACGGAACCCTAAACGTGCGAAGTCCGACACGCACTTGGCCGGCTTTTTTTTTGCAGTTGGGCTTTCTTTGGGTTGGTTTAAATTGCAAAATATCTCTACTGATCCGAGTGAAGATAGGTTTATGTCAGCTACGTTATCCATACACACCGAAGTAGAGTTATGGCATTTGACAGCCAATTCTTGCGTATAATGGAAAGTCTGTTCAATTCAAATAAGTTTTAGGTATGGTACTCAATTACTTTTATGATTTCGTAAATAAATAAATATTATAATCATTTTGTCAGTGTTTACATTGTTTGAAATAAGTGCCGACGTGTACTTCAAACAAAAAAATTGTATCATGAATGTTTTTGAATAAGTGCGGTGCGGCAGAATAATAATTGACTTCAAGATACGATTAAAAATATACCTATTCGAGGATGTTTTTGCAGTATTTGGCTGCAAATGTATCGGGACAGCCTATTCGGTAAGCTTCGCTTAGTAATCAATACAAAAGTAAAATCTCGGTAAAATTAAATCCTCAGTTTAATTTTACCGAGATCACGTCTGAGTCCATGATTCCACGTATTGTCCAAATGCGTAGACATTTGAGATACAAAACTACACCAATTTTACAACAGAATATACACTAGGAATCAATTTACGAATAATTGAAATGGCCACTAAACATCACAACAAAAAATGCCGCCCTTAGCCTTTGGTCTCCTGCCCGGGGGTTGAGGATAAATTCGAAACAGAGTTACCTCGCCCCTGGGCACTCAGGGCAGGAAGGAACAGGGGTGGGTTTTAGTCAATAAGAGTCTGACGCGCCCTCCCGCTCCATCCAGAGCGGGAGAAGTCATTGGATGATTTCCAACCACACCACAAACCAAATAAAATAAATAAAATAAAATAAAAAAAAGAAAAAGCCTTTGGTGTAGCGGTATTAACACCAAGTTGAAGTCGCGAGTTTAAGCCCAAGCAACACAAGTTCTTTTCCACCCAAAAAAAAAAACCTGTTCGATTCTTGAATAATTTCTACCTACTACTCGTAAATTGACGTTCAAAATTCAAATCACATTATTGACGAGTGGGTTATAATGAACTTCATTATAATATTAGTGCCCGGTTGTGCACCCCGGTCAATAATTACTTACTGTTGGTTCTTCTTCTTCTTCTTTCGAATCGATGGTTCCCTAACTTTCAAATACTTTGGGCCCAGAAGCTGGCCACATCAATTGCAGCGTCTGTAGCGTTCATCAGGTCCTCCATAGTGAGTATGGGCACTTGGGGCATTCCAGTATGTGTGTGTGGACCGCACCGCACTCACACTGGGTATCAGACGAGTCTATAAAACCACATTTTGCCAAGTTGTATTTGCAGCGGCCTACCTGGGTACGCAGCCGATTTAGTGCTTTCCATATAGGCCACTGCAGTTTCCGTCCGGGTGGCAGGTGTTCCTGTGGTTAACTGTTGGTTAACTTTGCAAGACATATAATTTAACGTTTTCGGACAGGTAGTGGGAAAATTACATTATTAGTATTACAGTTACAAAAGAAATTATTAATTTTAGTATGTCACAGTTGGAACAGTGGTTGAGGGTTCGGCTGCTGCGTTGCGTGTCGCGGGTTCGATGCCCGCACGGAACCAATATATTTTGTATGGCCTACAGATGTTCCGGGTTTGGGTGTCTTGTATATTTGAGTTTACGTGTTTGTGAACGCAAATGGAATTACTCCTGTATTGTGAATGATACAGGATTAATTCCAAGAGTGGGGCAACGTTTTAAAAAAAAACATTTTTCAGACGGAAGCCTATTTAAATTCCATAAACGATTGACATTAAATATTTGTATGGCCTACAGATAGTTGTTCCGGGTCTGGGTGTCTTGTGTATGTGAGTTTACATGTTTGTGAACGCACCCACGATACAGGAATAATTCTTAGTGTGGAGGCAACGTTTTTTTAAAAACAAAACAACAAACAAACAAACAAACATTGATAATGACCTTCTCACCCGTGAATTATTTTTCTGACCTACCTGAAATATCCGGTCTTAACCCTTTGGGATTATTTTACGTAACCATGGTGACGTATTTACGTATCCCCTGCTCTTGACAATGACATTGACTCTTTTGCAGGGTTAACTTATTTATACGGACTTTGTTGTTATGCATAATCTATGGACGTGACAGGATAATTTCGACGTTTTGTCTATCGCTTTTTGTTTCATTGCATGGAGTTAACAGATGTTGACTATTACACAGGGTGTAAAAAGACACATCACAAAGCCGTCAACTACTACTGTATATTAACAAAGTAGCTTTGCGCTAAAATTATTGCTGGGAAACGACTTTTATTTTTAGGTATTAAAAAAAGGTATTTCATATTGCGCGCAATGTGACGTGAAAAAAAATATCTAAATAATGGGCTTTCGGCTTCGGAAACTGTGTTTTTATTCCCGATAGTTCATGATGCATGAATCCATACTAACTACTACTAATGTTATAAATGCAAAATTAACTTGTGTCTGTCTGTTTGTTTGTTAAAATTTCACGTCTTAACGGATTCACATGCCCCTTGGCACATGGATGGACTATGCTATGGATTAGGACATAGGATTTTTTTATATCCCGGGAGCATGTTCCTTTAGGATGATTTCAGACTTTCACGCGGGCAAAGGCCCTGGACAGAAAGTAATAAAAAAAACCGGCCAAGTGCGTGTAAGACTTCGCACATTTAGGGTTCCGTACCAAGTGAGGGAATTATCAAAGAATAAATCTGATTTATCAATATATTGGTCTGTTAGTAAAATATACGTAATAATAAACATTATCACCAAATTTCAAGGTCAATGTGAAGTTAAAAAATTTTTCGGAACAAATATTGTGACAGACGACGGACAGACGGACACGTGAGTGACAAAAGAGCTCCGTTTGGACCCTTCGGGTACGGAACCCTAAAAATAAAAACCTATATTCTAGAACCTTGCTGAAAGCAAAAGTAAGTATATCGAATTTCAACCCGGGAATTTAATTTTCAAGATTCATGCTTGGGCACCGTTCCAGAATACGGATCTTAGCACTATGTAAAATTCTCATCGTTGTTAGTACCTCGATGTTAGAATAAAGACATATACAATGATAGAGAGATCGCTGGATAATATACCCTTCATAAATACGCTGTGGTCTACCACGCTTTTATGTCAACCACGTTCTCAAAAGCAATTAATAATAGTTCAACTATGTATTAAAGTGCATAAACACGAGTGGGTGTAGTAAGTGGGTAGATTCTTATGAAATTGCACTCTAGTCAATATTTCACGAAGATGGACGCATCTTCGTGCAATGAGAAGAAAGAGACGTCTATAGGAGCAATAAAGGTAGACAAGTTATTTCTTGTAATATT
Source organism: Polia nebulosa (assembly GCA_951329385.1). NCBI lineage: Eukaryota > Metazoa > Arthropoda > Insecta > Lepidoptera > Noctuidae > Polia > Polia nebulosa. The sequence goes on from OX589596.1 coordinate 15,806,552, forward strand.
ACGTCATGTACTTAGGTGTACATGTTCTCAGGAAATTATTTTTGTATGTAGGTAATAAACTGACTTTCGCTTTACATTGTACGCTTTCGGGTCTTCGCACTCGTGGCCTATTCCACAGGAACCGAGCATTTTTGTGGGATGATAAGTACATGCAAACGGGGTGAATAGTCAGTAAAAGTCCCGCTCCACCCAGATTTATTTTTTATTACTATTCAAGGTTATAAATAAATTGGAGTACTTAAACGCTGACAAACAATTAAAAACAAAAAGCTACACAAGCTTTCTATGTAAAATTATTTTTTTGTAATCGGATCAGTACTTCCATATGTTGTATTTACAAACAGATAAACAAACAACACAGTTTTATTGCTTAGATAGGTTAGTCGACTGGTTCTAAATTTTGTACAGCGTTATCAGACCATGGTCTCGACTTGAAAGTATCAAAAAGCTAACTTACTTTAGCTTATCTTGCTTTGCGACTTTAATAACGACTGACCGTGACAGGTAGGTACTTAGTAAGTAATAGGTACCGAAACTATATCTTTTTTTAAGGTTTTCTTCTAAGGTTTCTTACTTTGAAAAGATAAATCTGAGTCCTAAAAGATCTTTTCACTTTGAATATTTTCATTTTCAAACAATACGAGACTACTATCACCCATTCATAATAAAAAATACCATCTTTGTAAGACAACTAATAGGCCATGTCCAACTTAAGAGTGTCAAAAAGCTTACTTAACTTCAAGCTTATCTTGCTTGTCTAACTAAAGTTCAACTTGGCTAAAAAGCACTTGTTATTCACTCAAGCATAAAAACAAAAGTGAGTAAGTAACACCGAAAGATTTTACTTTAGTTTTTTTCGTCTTGAGTTTTCCAAGGTTTTCTTTTGATATTTCTACTAATGTAGATATATCTACATGGTCTATATGCCACCATTCCTGTATTAATTTAATTTTCCAAACAATACGAAACCAAGATCATTAATATAGTTATTCTGTGCCAATATTCCATACGAGTTGTCTAAGATGGAAACTATGAGAACTATTCAGAAGGTACTATATATCCAACGTAAGTAAATACATGCCTTACATTAGCAGATTGTTAGTAACCTTGGCAAAGCCCGAGCTGTTTAATTAAGCCATCAATGGTTTACTGCGTCAATGGTACTGACGATGGTACTAAGGTATGCAAATTTAACTACGACGGTATCTATAAAGCACTCGATAGTTCTCTAGTCTGCATAGCTTATAAGTTTCTTCGTTTCGTTGACGTTTTAAGTCTTGATTTTTGACATCTGACAACCAAGTAACGACTACAGATTGAACAGAAATTCTGAAGTTGAATTATTCAAGATTTAGAAACAAGGGGTTTCAAGTCAGAAAGTATGACAAATTGACAACTAATTTAGTTGCCTTATTCTTGGGCTCTGGACTACTGATTGTTGACAGTTTGTTACACAATAGATAGATAGAGACGGTTGGAAAACAAAAAATTGTAAAGAATACTCACCGAACGCATCTCCACTTATCATCAGGTGAGGTAGATGAAAACGTAAGACTTTCTAAATAAAACAAAAAAAAACTGTTTAACTTCGTAGATCAATCCATCCAGCACTTATTTAGTCACAAATCCTGTTTCAGTAACATGCTTTGCATAATAAATGCATGGCACACTTACAGGGCTATTTTACAACTGCAAATGTCAAAGAGACAAGACAACGAGTCTTATTATTAGCGGGAAAAAAGCGGCCCTTATTGACGTTGCCGGGTTAAGGTAATTGACTAGGTCATAAGAAGAGGGTTATGAGCGCTTTCACAAACACATAGGCAAATCGTTTATTTGAATATATTTGTGGAAACAACTTTAATTATCCAGAATAAAATGATAATTTTCTTAGTCTGTTTAATTTTAGTATTTAAAAGCCGTAATTATTTGCTACTAGTGACCCACCCCCGCTTTACACAGGTGCAAAATAAATACAGAAAAGTTCCTCGTTTATCGTTCTTTATATTAGTGAAAACCTCATTAAAATCCTTTGCGCAGTTTAGGAGAAGTTAGCAGAGAAACAGACAGACGCGGAAAGCGAATTTGTTTTATACCATGTAGAGATAGAGATGCGGCTGGTGTACGATACGGCACTGTTAATAGATGCGGACTCTGTTGTGCACAAACTAAACTTATTTCAGGCTATTCCTATCTTTTTCTCTTTAATAAAACAAGAAAGAGACGGACGTAAATTAGAGCTGTCAAATTTAGTTAAACTAATATTTCCATACAAATTGAGGGTACACGTAAAAACATGTCGATTAAAAACATGGTGAAGCGCAAGGCGTATAAACTAGTTTGACATCTCTAACTTAGTTCATAGCTGTAGCCGTCCTTTTCTCGCACTGCCCTTTAGTAAAAGATAGCGATTCTCTAATTTTAGTTTAGTTATTGAACAAGAGAATCGGCACCAATGTCATGAAGGATGTCAGGTACCTACTCCAAAAATAAACAAAATATTAGTGGCTTAATTTAAATAGCTTGTGAGTGAAGCACATTATTACCTGACTATGGCGGGGCCCAAAAGTAGAGTAAAATTTTACATCCTTCGAGTAATATTATACGAGTAAATGCAAAAGTAACTTTGTCTGTCTGTTTGCTTGTTACATTTTCACGCCTACACCGCTGAACCAATTTGGATAAATTTTGGTATAGAGATAGGTTTTTACCTTGAAGAAGGTCATAGGGTTCCCTTGGAGTAATTTCTGACGTACACGTGGGAGAAGACGCTGATAGAAGTTAGCAGTAAATCTAAAAACAGAAATACGAACTACCTTCTAAAGAGTAACATTGAACAAAGTTATTTTCCCTTTGAAGCATTATGAGTTAAGTACTAATAAAGTAGTGAGAGTCAATTCTATGTTGTTATGGACGAGTCACCGTCTTTCCACTAATAACAACAACAACAACAAGGGATCTAGGACAGTATGTTAACAACCAGTTCGTGAACAATCCTTTACTGGTTAATTTTACGACTGGTTTTATTATCTGCGGTCGCGTAGTATTGTAGGTAAAGTCAGAAGGTATGGGTTGTTTAGTGTGAGCGTATTCGTTCGATTCAGCGGTGGCGGGAATTAACAGACAGCAGTACTTTTACCCACAAGGTGGAGACAACCAGAAATGAAAGCACTGGTAATACTGAACATAATTTTTTTTAGTATGAGACCAACCTTGAAGTCGCGGAAAATAAATCTGCTGTTCAGTACATTTTGTCGAGATAAGCAAACATGTATGGGGCAGCTGATTTCTAGGGTTCTGAAATTCCGAATGAAAAACGGAACCCTTATAGGATCACTCGTGTGTGTCTGTCTGTTGCAGTCAATTTTCTTCGAATTTACTGGACCGATTATGTTGAAATTTGGTACACACTTGACTTATAAGTGACCCGAATACGGCGGTGTAAAAAAATAAATGGATTTAGAATAATAATATGGGGGTCACTTTTGGAGTGGAATACGGAAAATTAAAAAAAAAGTTTTCCAAACTGTACCGTGCTACATATCAAATGAAAGGGCTTATTGTAAGGGTCACAATTTTTTTTTTATAATTTTAAAATGTATATACAATATATATTTTAAATTATAAAACTTTATAATAACTGGTTTATTTATCAGACTATAACTACAATACATATTATACTAAACTAATAAATAACTTAATAAATTAAATATGTACAAGAGGCATAAAAAATCCGGTAGGAGTAAAGCTCATTGGGCATCAAAAAATTCGTCCACCTCGCTGTCAATGGGAAAAGTGCCCAGAACGCTGGCAGCATTGCCACGTTGAATGGCAATGCTGATTATAAAATAAATGAAATAATTAAAGTTATAAAATAGATGATACATTACCATTACCGAAACCACCGGGCTTAAAATTTTGAAAAAAAAAATACGGGAAGTAGTTCTTTACTTAAAGATTACAGGAAAACCTAGAAGGATATAGTTTAAAAAAATACCTGAAAAAAATATATGATTTGTTCGGAACCCATAGGGTTCCGAACAAATCATATCATTCGTGCGAGTCTATCTAGTTCTATCATCATTCGTGCGAGTCTGACTCGCTCTCGGCCGGTTTTTTTAGCGATTTTAGCATTGGTCTCTTAGTTAAAGTTGTTCATAATGATGAGTGTTGCCAGTGTTTCCATTTGTTGTCGTTTTGTTCTCTCCACCTTGTATACAATGGATGCAGGCGGTTGGATTCAAATATCTCAGCTTGTCAATCTACCAATCTGTCTAGCCTTTTCCCAATTATGTTGGAGTCGGCTTTCGGCGGTCAGTCTAACCGGAAGCGATGAGTACCAGCCGGTCGATTCTGTTAACAGCTCACCGTGAAAACTTAGGTGGAGTGAGCGTGAAGAAAGAAAAGAAAAGAAAGAAAAAACGTTTATTTACGGTAAACATGACGCAAAAAACAGAGAAACACAAAAAGAAAAAGAAAAACTGGGGGAAAAAATGCGTCACATTCACGCAAAACGGCCATCGCTCAGCTTAAGTGCTATGACCCTACTGACCCCCCCTCCCTACCCCCTACCCCCCCTACTGTCCCTACTGTCATTCCGCCTTGATTGTATGGAATGACAGCCCACTTCACGTTCACTTCACCTAAGTTATCACGGTGAGATTTTACAGAATAGCACTACTGTACTTTGCTGTCAGCGACAAGACCGCCATTGTAACCATAGATTTAAGTTCTTGTCTAAAGTTGTGAAACTTTTTCGGTGTATAATAAAGTTTTTCTTATCTATCTATTTAATTTTAATTTTGGATTGAGACCAACCCAGATCTCCATAACTCAATAACTTGTCAGCTGCCACAGTTTATAAATTGTAAGCTGATAAGAATCCCATAACTTTTTCTGAATCAGATAGGGATTTATTAGATAAAGTAAATTAGAAAAAAGTGAAAAATACAAGGTCTAAAAAATGGGGAAGTAGCTACATGTTTTGTCACTTAAGTATGGCGTACAAACACTTTGTTGGCTTAAACATAAGATAGCCAATTTTCGTACTTAAAAACTTTCAAATTTAAGTAGTACCTAATAACATCTCAGTGACATAACTTAATAACGACGCATAATCAACCTTTTGATAAAGTATTAACAGCCGCACGGGTCGATTCATCAGGTTAAGCTACGCTTGCCGGGGTTGGTCCATGGATGGGTGACCATCTTTACATACCGCGACTCCTCAGTGCCTCGGGAAGCACGTTAAGCCGTTCGCTATCGTGGATCTTTGACAGTCGTTACGGGTCGTCAGAAGCCCGGAAGTCTGACAACCAGTCTAACCAAGGGTTATCGTATTACCTCGTAACTGGGTTGTGGAGGTCAGATAGGCAGTCGCTCCAAGTAAAATACTGGTATTCAGCTGCATCCGGTTAGACTGGTCTCCGAGATAGTTCGGAAAAGGCTTATAGGCAGATGATGAATCAGCCTTTTGTTGTTATGCGTTTTTATGCTAACTGCTGGGGCACAGGTATCCTCTCTGTGAGAGGGTGTAGGCCGTTATCCACAACGCGTAACCAATGGTGGATGTTACATGTCTTCGAAGTTTTTGGTTCTAGAACATTTCGTTGTTTCCTTACGATGTTTTCCTTCACTGTTTTGAGAACATTAGTGCTGATATAATTTACACAAAGTAAAGTGCCTGCCAGGGCTCGAACCCACAACCTACAACTTTTAAGTCGCAGATCACCATAAGAGATGGTGATCTGTAAAACCTGTCCTCATCTCAATCTTTCAGCGACAATCAATGTCAATATGTAAAAGAAATTAGAAATGTCTTTAACAATTTGCTAATACATTTTTAAATTACGATGTAAGACAAAAAAAGTAGATAAATAAGTACATACCTATAAGACGTACAGTAAATGTAGGACGTATTTCACTAACTGCCTTAAACCACAACCAAAGAACCCTTGTTTTTATGTTGAAAAGCTGTAAACAAGAGCTGACAATCGTTGAGGAAAACAGAATGATTTATTGTCAGAGTAATAAAAAAGCAATTGAAGAATTTGGTGAGGCGAAAAAACAACGTTGGCACAGGTTGTGATTGGTAACTAGAAACAAAACGACATCGAAACTGTTTTATCACAATAATTTTAATTACTTTTCATCACAACTTAAAGTAAAAACAACCTTATGGCCTGTTCCAGATAAAGGAATTGAATAAGAGTTCCATTCTAGACTAGGTTTGAGTTTATTTTTTGAGTGTGCGACCTAAATTACAGCTTCATACAGATTGTGAAGCCAGCATTAATGGCAGCTAAGCACTCATACGCACGCTTCACAGCTTCGCGTCTAAGGTGCTACCTACATCTAAATACTAATAAGAACTATTCCATCAGTATTTACCAAATTATGGGTTGCAACCCACTAGCTAATGACAAAAAATAGAAAATAAATAATGATAATATTTATTTTCTATTTTTTGTCATCAGTCTTTTAATGTCCCCACTGCTGGTCCTCAGGCCTCCTCTCTGTGAGAGGGTGTAGCACTGCTTGTATTTAATTAAATAGTAATGACAAGTTGTGCTTGTAAGATAAAATCGATTTTTACTTTATTTTTCTCATTAAGTGTTCTTCATTAATAACAGTTATGCCCCTTTTTTCTTCAAGAGGACTTTCTCCAAGAGGTGAGTTCAACATTTGGTCGTTCTTGTTAGGTGGGTCGCGGTCCAGTTAATTTTGGGAACCACTGTATTACATACTATTCAGCCCGTATGCCCCGAGTGGTTGGGCAGAGGTAATGTTTAAGTCTCTTGGGATAGGGCACAAAATCAGACTCTGAGCCCAATACCATTTTGTCCGCCCTGGGTAGCGCACCTAGAACCTCATACTCAGCAGTAGCACTTACAACTACTAGACTATCGTAATAATTATAATTATTAATAGACCCAACATTAGTTATTATACCAGTAATATTGAATCTATTCACTAAATAATTCGAAATGTAATATGTTGCTTACATTTCTGATTATTAATTAAACACATGGAACCTCGATAGAGACATACAAGATATTACCTAACTCGTCAGATATAAACAAAACACTGTAAGTTTGGTTAGTTCTTGTTAAGTTTTCTGAAATCAGAATATTAGGAGCTAAAATAATATTGTAGGTGGGACCTACAATATTTTTTTTTTAATTAACATCAGATCCTACATGGTTGTAGGATCTGATGTTAATTAATGCATTGGTCTCTAACACTGCGATTTTACATTAAACTTTTTAACCAGTATAATTAGTAAGTATAGTTGTTCTATCTCACTCAGGCGGGTTGGTCTTGGATAAGTGTGTCGGTTCACCTACACTTTTTTTCTGTATCCGTAAGCTCGGAGCTCTAGGTATCATAGAAATATCTTACGCACAAAATAATGTGCACGTGAATCTACATCACCCACCTTTGTGAAATAGAATATCCATACCTAGGCTAAGAATCTTCGAAAGAAAAATAATATTACACATTTATCCTTTTTTTTTAGATCAAGCACTACTATAAATAAAAAAGTTATGTTTGATTCATTTATCAACTTCCTAAATGAGGATACCTATAGGAATTTAATGAAAATTCAAACAAGCCGTGCGCTCGTTGGGAAACCTCATTACAAACAGAACTTCGTATACTAACTTTTATGCCCTATTTGAGGATGCTGTTTGCATGTGCTTTTTGACCTTTCTTTTGAATTCTCACCTTCATTTTTTAAAGAACTCCTGTGCAAATATGCTCCTTAACCCAGCAGTCTAGGTTATGCGTTGTCTTTCAGTGTTAGAACAGTCATTTGGTAGTTTTACTTAGAAAGTTTTCCAGGAGTTATGGAACTTTATAGATTTCGATGTGCTCTTTTCGAATTTTCAATTTGCCAACTCATATCTTTGCAGCTCGCGCCGCCCCTTAATGAGCACCAAATTACTGGACTATTAATGAATTCAAAAAAGTAGAGGAAATCAGTTTTAATTAATAAATCTTACTGTATTTTAAAATTTACTACATTATGCTTTCAGTTGTTGTCCTAAGAAAATGTTTTCAGTTTTATTTATTCACTTATTTTAACAGGTACAAAGAACGCATTTCAACGTAAAGTATCTCATTGAAAACTGAACGTTTCAGTCAGGCCCCGGGAGGCGAGACCTGGTTTCATTTGGAGTAAAGACTTGCAGTTGCACACGTCTTTGTTCATATTTAAAGCTTCGTCCGCCGTCTGAACCGCTTAGTCAATTCTTTACTATTCCGCTTTCAAACTTTCTAGCCACCCTATTAATAATACCGTCGTTCCGTGCTCGTACGTAACTCTTTTTAGGGTTCCGTAGTTCTAATAAGGACAAGAAACCCTTATAGTTTCGGTCTGTCTGTCTGTCCGTCCAAGGCATAGTGTAGAGACTGTTAGTACTAGAAAGCTGTAATTTTGCATGGCTATGTACCTATATTAATCACGCCAAAACACCAAAATAATAAAAAGAATTATGATAGCTCCCATACATGTAAAGTGGGGATGTTTTTTCTCGCCTATCCTACTGTATGAAGTATCCTTGGATAGGTTTTTCAAAATCATTGGTTGTGAAGATTGTTTTACGATTCAGTGATTCATTTGCGAAATATTAAACTTTAAAGTGATTTTTTTTGTACGAGTCGAGCGTCCCCCCCGCCGCTTAAAGCTAAGCTGTTTGGCTTGAAAAATCTGGAAAAAAAAAAACATAATGGTAGTATACAGGGTGTAACGGAAAGGTGTGGTCATATTTTAAGGACCGGTTCTACCCATGGAAATGAACAACTTTCTCTAAGAGAAAATAGACAATTCCCAAAATAAAAATTGGACTTTCCATACAAAGTTATCATCAGCTGATCATTTATATGGGAGCAAAAATTTTTTTTGAGAATTTCCTCAGGTTTTCTTGAAGAAAGTGGTTCATATCGAAGGGCAGATGCAGTTCTTAAAATATAACCACATCCTGTATATAACGAACTTTGAAGGAAAACTATCAGGGCTAAGTTAGCTCTGTTAGTTTAAGAGTAATAGTCTCCCAACTTATAAAACGAAGCTACTTGGAAAAATTAACTTATTTAATATTTAAAACGGGTAGTACATATGTAAAGTTTTGAAAAAATTAAACCTTCTTTTTTCGTTTTTTTTTTAAACGTAAAACCGTGAACTCATAAACATAAAGCCCCTTATGAAATCGCATGATATAACGGGCGTCTACGGAACTCTACACTGCGCGTGGCCCGACACGCACTTGACCGGCTTTTTTATGTATCGATTTGACCAACTCTTACTTACTTTATTTCGCGTTTATTAATAGGAGCACATTTTCCCAATTTTATGTTTCTTTATTCTGTCTTGACTTTACGCTCTCACCGCACTGCTTTGTTTGGATAAAATGACGCGCGCGCCTCAATGTTTTTCATGACAGCATCATCATCATCATCATGTGAGATAAAGATCAAACGCAAACCTGTCATTATTTTTTTTTTTGGGATTGTCAATCATCCAATGACATCTCCCGCTCTAGGGCGGAGCGGGAGGGCGAGTCAGACTGTTACTGACTAAAACCATGGCAGGGATGGAACAGGGGTGCCTGTTCCATCCCTGCCATGAGTGCCCAGGGGTGCGGTAACTCTTTCGAATTTATCCACAACCCCCGGGCAGGCATCGGCCATGACGGGCCTTGTCATTATTGCTGACAACTCTTTAGGCGCGCGTGGAACACTATGCGCCGTCGACTCTCGGGCCTGGTGCTGATCGGACGGCAAGCTACCCATTACTCGCCGTCCGCAGGCCCGGGTAAGCCTGTCACTTAAGAAGTGAGTTTAATAGAGTCTTGACACAGTCTGCACAGCCTTATTGGTTAAAATTTCAGTCAACTTTTTAGACAAGCCGACAGTCTCATTTAACCCAGTGATCGGTAGCAGACAGCATCCCGACCCCGAGGCCTAGGCAAAAGTTGGCAACACTGACGACAGGTCACATAAAAGACGACGTCCGTGACCTTTCTTAAAATATTTATCAATATTTAAATAAGAATGCTTCTTTCTAAACGTAATACTCGTACTCTCAGACTTTTAACTAAAGTGCTCATCCGTTCGTCGTTATGAAAAATAACAATAAAATTGATCGAGAGAAAGATCAAAACTGGTGTAAATGAAGTACAGTGTGGAGACGACTCTGAGGTCGCGACACCAGTCTGCAAGTCACCCGGCAACGACTGCCAGGATATTTGATGTGTAACATCTTTCCTCTCGCTTTCTTGCATTCTGTGAGAAAGATTTCGTAAAATGGGACGGAAGTGTGTAATAGGAAGCCGAGGAAGCGTGCGCTATTTGATTTGACCAATGAACACGCATGGTGGTAGATTTGGCCGTCAGATGGTAGAGCGCGCACGATAAGTCTGCACGCGGTTGTAATCGGAACTAAACGTTTTAATTTTATTTTTTTGTTATTTATTATCGAGATGAAATGTCAAATGTTACACATAATATGCGACTACCTCGTTTTTTTTTTAATTTGTTTTCAAATTTATCGACAGAGAGGGTTACCTCTTCAAGAGGTATATCCCATCTGGTCGAATTTAAATTAGGGAAAGGTGACATTAACGGAGCAGCCAGGATTCTTTTTAATAGTGATGTGGTGGCTCCGTGTTCACCAGAAACTCTCGTAGCTCTGAAGAGCAAACACCCTGACTAAGCGAATGACCTTTCCTGTCCCGACACACCTTGCTGGCGGCATCTAAAAAAGAAGTACCTCATTTTTTTAGTTTTCTTCGGAAATTTTATATATATATACCATCTAAATAAAATATTCCATAGAGTGAAATCATATCTTTGAAACACAAAATATATTATTTTTTTTATTTAAAAGATATGATATTAATTTTACCTGGGGCCTGTTTAATAAAACCAACAGGCGATAGGTGACAATTTGACACATCGATTTATTTTTAAGTACTTCCATACATCTTCTGCTTTTTAATACACCTTTCGCATTATTTTAGAGAACCCTCGGCCGTTTAATTTGTTAAGTCAAACTTATTCATTAAACCAAGTTTTCTACAGATTTTGTGAATTTATTGATAATCACTATCAAGGGTCACATTCACTTTAATCCTAAAATACACAACCAAACTTTCCACTTTAAAGTATTAATACCACATTATAATTAATGGACAGGCACAACTTTCCGTTTAATTCCGTAGGCTTTTATACGAAGCAGCGTCCGTTCTGTTTACTATTTTATTTGATATTCAAACTCTCGGCTACGGCGTAGCAAGCTCTACGGATTTCGTAGAACATCCGCGTAGCATTCTTTGTTATGTTCGTTACGTTTGTAGACGCTTGATACAAAAGCTACACGGTACGGTTCTTTGGAACAATACTGAGAAAAAAGTGAGGAGTAATTTTAATACACAAAAGAATCCTCTTTTTATATTTAAATAATTTATCTGCTTAGAAGCTTTTACATTTCGATTTCGCTCGCGTGACATTAGAAAATTATTACACAGGATATTTTGATGTAATAAAAATTATCATATGTCTTATTCTGGATCAGTAGCTACCCGGCTCTATCATCCAAATGCGTTCAGCCGTTGAGGCGTGATTTATTAACAAGCATCTAAACATACACTTTCTCACTATACAGGGTGTAACGGAGAGGTTTGGTCATATTTTAAGAACCGGTTCTGCACATGGAAATAAACAACTTTTTCTAAGAACAAATAGAAGATTTTCAAAACAATTAATTGAAGAAAGTTGTTCATATCGATGGGCAGATGCAGTTCTTAAAATATGACCACACCTTTCCATTACACCCTACATAATGCAGAACACTAGGAAATATTTTCATTGTTTGTTTTCGGAAAAAATAATCATTATGTAGGAAGCCACTTATTTAAGATCTCCATAAAACAGTGGTTTTATTTTCGGGCATCATAATTATTATAACACCGAGTAAGTAGCTCAGCAGGTTCATTTTCAGTAATAAAGGTCACTAGTTCAGTTCCCTCATCAGAACAAATGTATCAAATCAGTATTATTGGGGGATGTGATTTATTTCTTTAATAGCACTCACAATATTATTGGAAATCCCAGCATGAGGCTTACGTAGGAAACAATTTTGATATGTTGTTATTCTGATTCTGTATGTTGCTGTATGATGCTATGTTCATTTTATGATGATTGATGTGACATGTACTAAAACGACCTTCCACGCTTTAAAGAGGTTTATAGAGCGTACAACGTCATATAACTTTTGATTTGTTTTATTTCACTGTTCTAAATTAACCTCTGTCCAGGGTTTGTGGATAAATTCGAAACAGAGTTACCAAACCCCTTTTTTTTTGTGGGGTGGGAAATCATCCAATGACTTCTCCTGCTCTGGGTGGAGCGGGAGGGCGTGTCAGACTCTTACTGACTAGAACCCACCCCTTTTCCTTCCCTGCCTGAGTGCCCAGGGGTGCGGTAACTCATTTTCAGAATGTATCTGCTACCCCTGGGCATTAGGGTACTCATGGCAGGGAAGGAACAGGGTGGGTTTTAGTAAAGAGATGCCACTCAGTAAGTAGATTATTTTTATGGTTCTTATTTTTCGATGACTGACCTTAATAATCGAAAGGTGCCTGCAAATGTTTTATTTGAAGTATACTTTGAGTTTACCTATTTAAAAAAATGTTGTGCAATTTGAATATTTAGTTGTTATTCCGTCAAAAACTTTTGTGGCTTGGATTCGAAATGCACAACGAGTGATTTCCATTGCTGGACCCAGGTCCTTTCTATACCCAGGTAAAGAAAGAAAACAACCAGCCAAGGGTGTGTCAGGCCACGCGCAGTGTAGGGTTGCATAGTCACCCGTTATAACATGCGGACTTAATAATAATAATAATAATGGTTTATATGTATATACAAATGAATAAACGAGAATTATAATAATATATTATTTATTTTCAGGCAACTAAGGCCAATAGAATAAAATACACAAGATAATCTTAAAACATAATAAACTAATATATATTGAAAAAACATAAAAACTAATCTTTTTAATTAGGTACGTTGGGTCGGCGACGTATTGCGCTGAGTCGTGGTGTCATGTAGCCGTCCACGAAAACGCCGAAACACGACACCCGTCGGCCAAAATTCCTCCTCTATGAAAGTCTCTAGATGGTGAGTCGGTACCCACACCACAAAAGATTTGAATTCATTGTATGATTTCCCACACCCATAAAAAAAGGGGTGAACTTGGTCTTGGTCGCGCTGGCGGACTAGTGGGACTCCGATGCTTGCTTGCTGGATACGGCTGGATGCAGTCGTATAGTGATTTGTCACCATCATCCATCCAGTCCGCCTGGACCTACCACTTACTGTCTAATTGAATGGAATAAAATAAAATAAAATCGTTATTTTTATTGTATATTATTTAATTAAAATATTGTTATTATTTATGTTTGTTAACCAATTAATTTATTACTAACATTAGTTTGTAAGCTCGCAACTGTATTAACAAATATGGATATAATCGTATGATGAGTCTGAAATAAATGATTTATTATTATTATTATTTCAACAACATCAGGTCAGGCATTTGCATAGGCACATCATTGTCATGGATTTTCGAGAAGTAACGTCTAATTCCACAATTAAACTCTATACGAGTTTCAACAGTTTCATTAAAAAAAAAACATTTATTTATCATAATTCAGTATTTTTACGCGAAATTGTATACGAGGTTTCATGTAACAGTTTTTTCAGCATCAAAGGGTTTCCCGTTAGAATTAATAATGAAAAACAAAATTGGCAATTACAAGAAGGCCGCCCAATTTCATCACGGAGCAATTTATAATTACAGTGTGGCAAATCTACTCTTTAATTATTCTGTACTGGACTTTTTCATAAAAGTGTCTTGTTAGCGTTTGTTGGCATTTTCAGGGTTATCTCGGGTTAATGGGAAGTTCAACGGATCAACTTTGTATTTGTTTTGATGATGGCTTAGGTAAAAATTTAATTGATTTTTATTTTTTATTGGAACCTACATTGTGTGTATCTGTGTGTGCGTGTGTGCTAAATAAACTAGTTGTCTTTCTTTCTTCTTTCTTAACCAGTTAGCCTTTTAGGATTAGGTATAGATATTTTGTTTCAGGTGCCTTCGCTGTTCGTGTTTCTTAATATAACCGAACATTATATTATTATCATTATTCCGTTTATTCATTAGATGTACATATTATATTATATTTTTAAATATTTAAATAAAAAAGATTAAAAAAACATTTAAAAATATAAAAAATAGTATCCCACCGGTATCGGGAACAGGGTCCAAGCTACCGGCGGTCAGGGCTCCAGAGAGAGGAACCGCCTGACAATGCGAGCCGTGTCCAGAAGTACTGCTTTCTGAATCAAGCCCTTGATCCAGCCGCCTAACGAGAGCCTCCTGAGGTGTTGATCGAGGCTCGTGGCTATTAAGCCATTGGCTGACACGACTATCGGTACAATGATCGCTGAGTCCACATCCCACATGTCAACAACCTCGCGAGCCAAGTCAATATACTTGATTAGTTTATCTTTCTCGGCTTTCACGAGGTTCTCGTCATGTGGGACGGTAATGTCAACAATCATTGCACGCCTCTCGATTCGGTCCGCCACCACTATATCAGGCTTATTGGCTACAATAGTCCTGTCAGTGATGATGGACCGATCCCAGTACAATGAGATATGACCATTATCGAGAACTGGGTCGGGCGCATATCTGTAGTACGGCACTTCCGATTCCACAAGAGAGTATTTCAGAGCAAGTTGCTGATGGATAATCCTGGCTACAAGGTTGTGCCTATGCAAGTACACACCGTTAGCTAGACTAGAACAACCAGAGATTATGTGACGGATTAATTCTCCCGGACGATGACATGCCCGACATATGTCAACCGTGCTGTCCTTCACAATATATCTCCGGTAATTTTTCGTCATTATTATTATTATCATTTGTCCAAAGTTATTTTGGACAAATATCGCAGGATTGGTTCGACATCATTAGAATAGGGTAGATGACTAAAAATAAATTCAATCCATGAGTTGATTGAATGACACGTGTTCAGTCTTTTGTCACGTAAACAAAAAATAAGGACGATACCTACAAGTAACGTAACAAGCCCCCACTCCTGAACTTTGATGCGTTTTATCTTTGTCATTTGTATTGATTTGGTAAAGCAAAAATACATTTATTTATCATTGATTGGATCGCGTTTCACCACTATCTGACCTCATGGTAAGCGATGATGTGGTCGAAGATGCAGTTGAAGCACGCTTGCCTAGAAGTAACCTATTCCCAAAACGTTCTGTGCGTGTGCAATGGGAGGAATGTCCACCATGTACGGTCGCAGCTAAAAATGCATTAGCACGTTTAGAGTCGTTTTGCTGTGAACACACGGTACACAGTCCTTACGTCTGTATGTGTAATCGACGCGGTGCACACACCACAAAGACTTCACACACACGTCTTATCGTCTCCGTACGCGTTGGTCTCGTATGGTCTCGTAACACGAAACAAAAAACATATTAGTTTATTTTACTTACAGGTAAAATAAACTGATATGTTGTCTGTGTTTATTTTACATACTACAACAATTTATTATAACTACCTACTTCTGTCGAATAAGGTGTGAAATATGTCAAGGAACTTAAAAGCAATATGTATTGTTGTTGACGTATGAAAATAACGTTTACAATTTTAAATGGATTTATATCACCATAAATATTAAGCGTCGATTATAATCGACGTAATTAAGAGCAATAAGCAAAAATATTAGACTCTATTCAAAATGTAAAACAACTACTTACAAATTAAGTGATTAGGTTAGTTAATTATAGGCAGTTTGTTTGCAATAAGTTTATTAATTCAATTTTTTTTTAGTAAGTAGGTAAATAATGGGTTTTCAGGTCATGGCTTAAGTATTCGTTTTCTTTACGAAAAGAAGATTGAAAATAAACCTCAAATTTTAATCCTTATACAGTGTGGCTGGTAATTAGTGACCGAAACTTAAACATGTGATTGACTCATGATAACAAACAACTTTCTCAAAGAAACATTTGATAAGACAGAACGCGGCGGCTAAGTGATAAAATTGAATGAGTATAAAAAAATGTTACTTTAGGAAAGTTGTTTGTTATCATGAGCAATCACGTGTTTAAGTATCGGTCACTAATTATCAATCACCCTATACACGAAGATATTACTAAAATAATGTAAATTCTTCTTCTACAAGAAATTACGTCAAACACTGACAAACACCATGTTGAATACGCGCTGAAAAAATCTTTGATAAGTTAATACTTCAACCAAAAACAAAATACTTTGTCTATTATACTTTTGTTAATACTTTGTTTAACTCCCATTATTCTCGATACAGTCAAGTAGACGTTGCTGCATGGAGCCTACGAGATTAAAACCTATTTCTGTTCCTCTTATATTTTCCCATATCTCCATGCAATGCGACTTCAACTGCTCAAGACATCTCTCATTCTAGGCTTCCCACCTTTGCATCATCAAACCCCATAGATTTTCTATTGAGTTGAGATCAGGAGATCGCGCTGGCCATGGACAGATATCTCCGGGTGTCTGGTAAACCAGTCACGCACAGTGCTGGCCCGGTGAATAGGACAATTGTCCTGAACAAATGTTATTTTTGTAACCTCTTCAGCTGGATAAACGTTGCGGACTGCAAAAACAAATAACAAAAATAACTTTATATATTTATTAGTTGTCGTTGGTTACCCTTTGGGTACGGAACCCTAAAAACACCGTATGAAACATTTGCGATATCACTTACACTTAGTCCGGTTTCATTAGGTTGTGTTATATTACATCCACTGTTACGCAGCGCAATAATATTTGCTCTTGCTTCGATGTTAATATTAATTGCATTTTAAAAATAATAGATAACTAACAACACCGCTACTACAGTAAATATGTATTTCTACAATTATAATCATTAAAATCATCAATATAACTCTCTCAGTTAGTATTAGTGCTAAATGTAGTATTTCATGAAATCATCACATTTGGTACTAACACTAACTAAAAGAGTTGTATTGATGATTTTAATGATTACAGTTCTATAAATACATACATGCTACGGCCGCGAATCAAATTTTGACCAAGATACAACCTGACACTGACCTGCAAATTGCAAAAAACGTAAGAAAATTTAAATTTCGCGGGCTACCCTGGAGCATCCACCTTAAACACTTGTCACTAACCAATAACAACCACGAAACAACAACGTTCTATTATATGAATAGTCGTAACGAACTGCATCTGTCTACCTCACAGAAATCAAAATAATTTACCTAAGTAGTTTTCTGTTATCCACTAACTTTATTATATAAATGAAACATAAGAAGGAGACAAAATACTAATGCATAATGAACTGCTACTATAATAATTATTAAATATTAACATCTAACCACTAACTAGGTAAAAAATAACAAAAACTATAAACAGTCATTATAAAAAAGTAACAAAAAATGATTAGACGCAGGTGAGATTCGAAACCACGGATCGCCACTTTATAAACCAGAACACCTTATCCACTACGCTACCATGCCACATTCTAAGGTTGTTGAAATTATGAACTATTATCAGTTGCAGACAAAGTGAGTGTGTGTGCGTGTCTATAGTATAGAAACCACTTAAAGAATAAGGTTAGTCAAAGCGAAGCGCCAATCTACTGCTTTGCGAGATTGTCTATGGACTTTTGAACCTATACTGTACCTGTGATGCATCGCTGTACGTCTAGTGGTCCGATGATTGAAAATATGTACAATATTTTTTGATAATCTAACTTACGGATTATATAGAATTTTTATTTTTGTACCAACGGATCATCTCTATTACTATAGTCCACTACAAGTGCCTGTCATCCTATACGACCACAAGTACAATGGACTTTACATGCCTACCTACTTTTAACACTTACCTTCGATAAAGACTAAGAGTGCTTGTGCACTCACTCATATTTGATTCTTGTCTCTGATTTGTATTCAGTATATCTAAATTCGGAGCTGTTTTTATAATGTAAAAATCGCAAATACGAGTATGTGCACAAACACCTTAAATTACATCACCATAACGTTTCATATCTAAATGGAGCTAAAAAAACAACTGAAAAAAATGGAGCAGTGTCTGTCAGTACGGACCATCAATCCCTTTTTTAGTGCTTGTTTGAAAACGTGTACATAGCCTTTTGCACATCAATTATATACAGATCGGGTAGGCTAAACGTGGGCTGAACTGTGAATTCATGAATATTTTAATATATTTGAAAGCGCGTGTAGCTACTACCCAATCACTCGTTTGTGAATAGTGTTTCAATCAAACTAGTTTTCTTTTTAAATAACTAGCTGACCCGTCAGACGTCGTCCTGCCTTAGCTATGAACTGTCAAACGCGCAAAGTTTAAATAGTCGTTAAGTTTTCCGAAATTTTCCGCGAAACTTACTTAATTTTTTCTTTCATAAAAACCTTCTGCTGACAATAGCAAACACAACAAAAAAAGAATCAGCGAAATCGGTCCAACTGTTCACGCGTGATGCCGTGACCGAGGGAAACAGGGATAATTTTTTATTTAAGTAGATATATATATCGTAATATTGCTAGTTATAACTAGACTTATAACTGTTTCTGCTTGTTAAATGTAGCCTAAAGAATAATTCGATGATTGAACTTGACTGTTATAAATCGTGAATTTCATAAAATTATGGCATATTTTTGTGTATTAAACAGGTTAATAATTTGAGTAAATTTTGTCTGTAACGTCAATTATAACTAATAGGTAATGTTCAACGATCCTAAAAAAATATATCCTGAAACAACAGCTGCTATTTATATTTCATAAGTGAATTTACTTAATCATTGTGATTTTTATAAAATACTGGCTTTTACCTACGGCTTCGCTGATGGTAGCGTAGATTTTTCTGCATGTGCCCTATGCCCTTTTCTGTATCCCTGACAACGTATATGCGAAATTACATGGTGATCGGACGGGGTATGAAGGCGTGAAAGCATAAAAACAAACTCACATTCGCATTTAGGCAAAAAGATAAAATATTTACTATACGATTAAGAAAAGAATATTGGAGGGACAGGCGTGTAAATAACCGTGTTTCTCTGCGGTTTGAGGACTAGTTACAATCAAACACCTGGCTTGCGTGCATTCAAATTGCATATATTTGTCTGTATAATTTTTCAAGTTGGAAGAGGCGGCAGCAGACGTCGTATGGTGGTCTAACTCTAGCAAGTAAAAAAAGCGGTGGTTGTTCCTTGTTCAGTCTTGAAGGTCTTCACAGGTGGTACTACCTAGTTCTCGTGCACACCGATCACGTCTGTTAGTTCTTGATCACAAATTACACAGACGCAGTAATATGGGATTATTATAAATACCCGGTAAATTCCCAATGCTTACGGGATAATACTCAGGATTTTACTGTCTTTGCGGGTTGATATTTAAAGTGAGTTTGATGTTTTTACATGCGGTGAGGAGCATAAATGCGTGCGTACGTTCCGAGCACACTATGACTTCTGACACTCGAGACCCTTCTGGGTTGTCCATGGCCGCTGATTTTTCCAATGGCGGTCCTACACGCTAGCCTTACATTCCTAAGCCGGACACACACACTCCGTGATACCAAGCACCATCCAACTTGATCTGAGAGGCGGCATTCGCCACACCCAATATCGTAATTCTTAACTGAAAATAAAACACGTATTTCTTCTCTACATGACTTTATTTAACCTATAAAGTACTGTAATCAAATAAAGAACTAGCAAATTGAGATACACAGTCTCTTTGATACCAAGTTAATTATTTCATACAAACAAAACAGGTTTTGCTCGCAATCGTGAAATATTCATCAACACGACCACCAGTAATGGAAGCTGAGCTTCTACTAAATTATTTCTTTCGTTACCACATGCGAACGTTAGGCAAGAGTCAACACTACATTAATCCTTTGAGAAATTTATACTGAGTTAACATGTAGTTTCAGAAATATAACCTTATTGTGTCTAAGTATCTAAGAGAAGTTGTCGACTGAATTTGAAGAAATATAATAAATAACAAAGTCAGAAGTAAGGTACAACCGAAAATAACTTCACTGAAGTTAATACTATATTTTTTTGATGAATAGTGGAAAAAGCTCGTCATCTTACGAAGAGGCTTTGACAAAGAGTTGATTGTCAAAAGTGCGGTAATTTATTCGTGTTTCCACCCCATTTATAAAGTTTTATAACTGCGAATTGTCAAAACTCTATCTTACAATATTACATATCTATTTTTAAGTTTAATGTAATCATGAACCTAATTAATTTTAATCATTTATTTTAATCACCTATTTAAATGACATAGAATAAAAAAACTTACCATTACATTATGTACCTAATTCTAGATGATAGGGTAGTGGTGAGCCGAGGTGAGCCCGTTTTGTTGCTGTCGCCAGGAACCATTACAGTTCACTTTCACCTTCCGTCCGACTCCTTTCTCATTGCAATTTACTATTTACTTCGATTTTAAGCAATAACTGTGGGAACTTCGATAGTTTTGGCACTTGGCAATATTTTCTAGAAGGCAACTTTTTCTTTTTATGCACTGGCTTCTTAATTACAATATTACATAAGTACATTAACATTCATATTTAAATCAGTATTTAATATTTTATTTACCCTCGTCCGTGCTTTACTGCGGGGTGCCAACTGAAAACCAGCACTGGGTGTCGAACGCCCAGCAAATGCTAAGATAACCCATTCGGTATGGGCACGCTCAGCACAATTGTATTGTATAAAAAATAAATAAAAATAAAAATATGTATGTTAGTGTATCTACTATTCTGTTCTTTACCTTTTGTTTGTTCATGTTGTGTCTGTGTCGAATAAACGTTTTCTATTCTATTCTATAACTTACTTACTTTCTATGTTTAGCCAAACATTTTCGTAACATTTTACATAATTTGTAATGTCATACTTAACAACGGTTAAAAATAGTTTTAATAAACTACAAATTTATAAAAGTTCTCTGAAACTGTCTGCAGTTGCGCAGATATTAAAAAAGTTAAAGCGCTTAAACTTGTTAACATTTAACGTCAAATCTAGGTACATCTGTCCCAAGTAATTTTATTAAAATTTAAAGCAGGTTTTTAGTGAAAATAGTTGGACCAGTTTATCGGCAGTATTTGTTTAAATCGACGTGTTATAGAGCTAATGTGATTATTAACCGTGCGTAGGTTATATGCTTTTGAACTCTATTTTATTATTTAAAACCAACCAAGTTTTCAGGTTTTAAGCATCATGTACCACTTGCACTAGACCCGCGTGGTACAATACGTTCCAATCCCACTACCGGGACTCAGGTCTTCTCTGTGTAAGAACAGAGCAGACCTGATTCCCAGCAGTGGGAACATTATGAACCGCTTATACTCAGCTTACAAGCTTTTTCCTACCGTACAAAATATGGCCTACAAAGCGCCTCACACCTATTTCCTACTATCTAGGCACGCAGCCGTCGAGCACATCAGTTCTATCGAGCTACTTGAGCACGTTAGTACTGGATAAGTCACAGCGAACACTAAATTGTGGTCACTAAGTCTGTGCAAATAACCCTAAGTTATTTGAATAGTCGATGTGAGAAAACAATGCCTTGACGCTTCTGTGGGAATTTACAATACAGGATAATAATCATTTTTTTAATTATCCTACTTAAATAAATGCGAAATTTTGGATGGATTGATCTTTGTTACTCAATCACGCCAGAACGACTGAATGGATCCGTATGAAATTTAGCACAGTGATAGATTATAGTCTGGAATAGCACGTGGACTATATTTTATTGAGGGAAGTACTAATACCACGTGGGCGAAGCCGCTGGCAGAAGCCAGTACGTCATAAAAAGAAAGGTCTTTTTGTTGTCTATGTGACAATCATAATCAATTTTAATGTTATTGAATTTCTATGTATATATTCCCAGAATTTTCCGTAGATAAAATCATTTTTAAATTCCGCATAAAGTTCTTAAAGCGACTTCATAAAGCATACCTATCTGAAGGCTAACATACGTGTACACTGTCGTGAAGTTTTATCGCCCACATCGTCGACAGACGGGGACATAAATTCCTCGGATTATTGACGATCCAGCTCTTGGAGTAGGGTGACTTCCTAATGCTTTGTGCTTATGGACCGTAGATTTGAGACCTTTGTCATAAAATACGGGGAGTACACTACACGTGTCGTTTTTTCTATAATATATGTATGTGTATTTGTGTGATGCTCAGTGCAGTATCTATTTATTCTAAGTGGGTCAGCTTTTTAAATTGCGTTCATTATTTCTATTCTGTAGTTCTAGGCTAGTCACGTTACTTAGCCAATTAAAAGAACGATACCCCTTGGTAAGACTGGTTGTCATACTTTCGGGCTTCTGACGACCCGTAACGACTGTCAACGATCCACGATTGACAGCCGGGACCAACGCAACGGCTTAACGTGCTTTCCGAGGCACGGAGGAGTATCGGTATATAAAGATGGTCACCCATCTATGGCCCCCCCAAGCCCCCCCGGCAAGCGTCGCATAACCTGATGGATCGACCTGTGCGGCTGTTACTACTTTAGCCACGAGATCCTCCATGAGTATAGAAAGTACAACTTTTTTTTTTAATTTACTATGTAGTGCTAGAAGAAAGTTGTTAATTTACTATGACTTTCTTGAAGAAAGTTTTTGATTTACTTATGACGTCCTTGAAGAAAGTTGTTAAATTACTATGTCGTCCTTGAAGAAAGTTGTCAATTTACTATGACGTCCTTGAAGAAAGTTGTTAATTTACTATGACGTCCTTGAAGAAAGTTGTTAATTTACTATGACGTCCTTGAAGTAAGTTGTTAATTTACTATGACGTCCTTGCAGAAAGTTGTTAAATTGCTATGTCGTCCTTGAAGACAGTTGTTAATTTACTATGTAGTCCTTGAACAAAGTTGTTAATTTACTATGACGTCCTTGAACAAAGTTGTTAATTTCCATACACAGAAGCAGTATCTCAAATAAGACCCCCCCATTTCCCTTACACCCTGTATATAATTGACAATCAAGTTGACTTATATTAAGAATTTGCAATTAATGATGTGTATATCAATATCTACTATAATCTGAATCCCTTTTTTATCGGGGGGAAACCTTCAAAAGGCGCCTGGACCTTTGGGGATAATAAAATATAATAATAATTAATACCAGGGAGTGTGGGCTTTTTAGCCCCGGTGATCACCATCAGCACATGGAAGGGGGTCCCGTAACTTCTTAAAAGACCACTCCGGAACCCCCAAACTTTGGCGTTCAAATACACGTTGACCCGTTCTGTACTCTGACAGATTCTTTTCAAATAAATAAATGATCTTCTGAAGACTAGTTTTCGTCCCGGTTGTATTTAGAAAAGCTGGAAATCTTACAATGGAATCTGTTGACATAGACTTTGGCATGCCAAGCTAACGGAGGGTAGGTAGGAAGAAAGTCTGTAATTAACTTCGCTGATGTGAAAATATGGAGGTATTTAATTGAGTAAAGGCCAATGAACTCTTCTATTATTAGTGTTATCTCTTTGAAAAATGGTCTTGTAAACACAAAAATAAGTAAGTGTTAGTAAGAAATAATTATTTGCTAAAAAGGAAAACAAACTGAAAGGGCAGGTATTGATGTTCAAGGTTTCGTTTACAAAGAAAGAAAATGAAAGGAAATTCACGTGTGAAGCCATAAAGGGTTTCTTGTAAAAACATAATGTTTTCTCCATTAGTGGTTCAGTTTGCGTAACAAAATATCTATTTCAATACTTGCAGATAAACCTGATAATGGTGGCTATTAGAAACCCTCTTTTGGTAGGTATAAAAAATAAAGGATATCTTTGGCTCTAGACAAAGTGCTATTACATCAGTGACTGTCGAAATGCCAAAATGTTTAAAGAAAGGAAGAAAAGAAAGAATGAATATAATCTGTTTGACACATTTGAGACAATAAACACAAACAAAAAATAAAGAATCAAAATAAAAAAATATATATACGGTCGAATTGAGAACCTCCTCCTTTTTTTTTCGTCGGTTAATAAAAAATGACACCGACAAAATATTTAGGTGTGTACCTCACGGCTGCACTAAAAAGGTTCATTTCAGTAGTAATGTCAGACAGATGACCACGTGACTTTTCTGTAGCACATGTCAACCCCATACATTTCAGGCTAGGGGGCTGCCCCCCTAGCCATATTACTTTTCTATTATCGTTTACGCTAACGCTTAGTACAAAATGTATGGCAATGACTTGACTTGCGATAAGTCACGTGAAACATCTCTACGCAGGTAATGTTATCGCCATACATTTTGTACTAAGCGTTAGCGTAAACGATAATAGAAAAGTAATATGACTAGGGGGGTAGAGTTCTTGACAATGGTTCTCGCTGACGGAATGTCACGTTGTTTGGCTGTATTGACTGAAAATCAAAATAATTGCTATCTGCAATACTTCTTAAAGCACACACTAGCTTTGAAACGATATAAAATAATAGTTATATGCTGTTCTATGCGACAGTAAAACTTGATGGGTTATTAAAGTTAACGTTTCGTGCACGTGATGCCACTTATAAAATAATTATATTTGTTAATTGCAGCTCTTAAAATTAATCATTAAATGCGATGACAGGCAGTGTTATGGTATGTTCCTCCTATGTAAAATGCGTGACGGCATCGAAAAAAAAACTATGGTCCTTGTTTTTAATCGACTGTGATCAATGTGTGGACTATCAACGCCAAATTAAATGTAAACCAAATTTAATTCTCTAAAATATTTTATAAGAGTTTTTTAAAAGAAATGGGGTTTGAAAAACGAGCCCGAAATATCTATTGAAAATGATTTTTACAGTGTTTAAAACACTAATCTAGTCACTTGCACATTCGTCAAGGAGATGCTTCCATCCATCCGTCTTCCCGGGCCTGCGGACGTCGAGTAATGGGTAGCTCGCCGTCCGATCAGCACCAAGCCCGAGAGTCGACGGCGCGTAGCGTTCCACGCGCGCCTCAAAGAGTTGTCAGCAATAGGGACGGGGCCGTCATGGCCGATGCCTGCCCGGGGGTTGAGGATAAATTCGAAACAGAGTTACCTCGCCCCTGGGCACTCAAAGGCAGGAAGGAACAGGGGTGGGTTTTAGTCAAGTAGAGTAAGAGTCTGACACGCCCTCCCGCTCCACCCAGAGCGGGAGAAGTCATTGGATGATTTCCCACCCCAAACAAAAAAAAATCCGTCCGTCTTCAACTTTTTTAGCAACTCATAACCAAACCTCACCGGCCGACCTTAGGCATTAAGTCACTTTTGTATATTTATGTTGCATGAAGATTAAATAAATAAATACCCGATTCATGAAAAACTTCGGAAAAATATATGCCATCCCGTTTAGCTAGACTGTAAACAACTATGGCCACATGCCTTTTAACATGCATGCTTTATTGATTCCTAATTCACGCACACGTGAAGTTCTAAACGTGTAACTGACAGCTGAGTGGTCAAGGTTGACTGTCGTGGAAAATTGCGTACAAAATGGAAAAGTGTAGCAATTTGTTAGTTCAAAAAAACTCATTTTAGCAAAGCTTAGTTTTTCTTTCTTTGTTGAGTTAAAAAAAAAATTGACACTGACATTACTATTATGTTGAAGCTAACTGACGCATACCTTACTTATAAATAAATACTTATCTAATAGATAACTTTTAATTTTTATATCACTATTTAGCTCGCGCTTGACCACTATTTCACCTGATGGTAAGCGATTATGTACTGATAGACGACACGGTTGGCGCAGTGTTTGAGCGTGCGGCTGCTGAGCTGCGTGTCGCGATTGCGATTCCAGCACGGAACAAATGTTTGTATCGCCTACAGATAGTTGTTCCGGGTCTGGGTTATATATGTGAGTTAACATGTATGTGAACGCACCCATGGTACTGAAATAATGTGGGGCAACGTTTTTTAAAAAGAAAAGAAGAAAAAAGATAAAAAAAAGATGATGTGATCGACGATGGAGCACGCTTGCCTTGAAGTAACCTATTCACTCTTGACTTAAAACTCCCCAGGTTGAAGCTATCAGGAAACACAGACTCCGGCAGGGAATTCCACTCTTGTACACAAAATGAGTATGTTCCCAAAACGTTTAGTGCGTGTGGGTGAGATGTCATCATTCTCCTGCCCTTATCCCAATTTATTTGGGGTCGGCGCAACATGTCTTTTTCTTCCATACTCCTCTATTAGTCGTCGTCGTGGGTGAGATGTAACTTAACGTATTGATAGAAGAACATGCTACAGTCTCATTCAGGAAGTTTTCATTTATTAACCATATAAAAAAAACAACAAGAATTTCACTTTCTTTCGCTGCTGCAATATTGGTTTACCACCACTTTGATCTCCCTCACCTTCCGCCTGACGCAGGTGCTCACCGGACATGGCTGTTTCGGGAAGTACCTGTGTCGGATCAAGGCGGAGGTGACCCCTACGTGTTTCCACTGCGAGGATCGCCCAGTGGACGCGGTGGAGCATACGGTGGAGGTTTGCCCCGCCTGGGCAGAACACCGCCGTGTCCTCGTGGATGCGATAGGCGGCAGCGACCTCTCGCGCCGTGCCCTGGTTCAGGCCATGGTACGGAGCGAGAGGGAATGGGGGGCCGTCTCCTCCTTCTGCGAAGCAGTAATGCTCACGAAGAGGGAGGCGGCACACGTTAGGGAGACTCAACAGCGACCGAGTCGCCCTAGCGCCCCCAGCAGCAGCCGTCGCAGGAGACGCCAGGGGCTGCGAGACGATCTCCGGCCACCGTAGACCCGGGCCTGCGGACGGCGAGTAGCGGGTAACTCGCCGTCCGATCAGCACCAGGCCCGAGAGTCGACGGCGCGTAGTGTTCCACGCGCGCCTCAAAGAGTTGTCAGCAAAGGACGGGGCCTGCCACGGCCAGTGCCTGCCCGGGGGGTGGAGGATAAATTCGAAAGAGTTACCTCGCCCCCGGGCACTCGAGGCAGGGAGGAACAGGGGTGGGTTTTAGTCAGTAAGAGTCTGACACACCCTTCCGCTCCACCCTAGAGCGGAAGAAGTCATAGGATGATTTCCCAACCCCCAAAAAAAAAAAAAAACCACTTTGATCTCCATTGGCCTTTAAAATACAAAAATTTCATATATAAAAAGACATTCGATCTCAATTCACAAGTCTTTTAGATTTGTCTCGACCGCTGAAGACACTTTTATCGCTTCTAAGCTTTATAAAAACTTGATCAAAGGGGAGAGAGAACTCGTCTAGTAGATTGATAGCTATTACAAACGATCTGAGACCCATGCTCGGTCTGAGAGGTATAAAGTCATAACAGATTGAACTATCGTTTTGATTGCTATCGTTCTCGGAATACATACTGATATTAGTTTTTAATATTAACGTATAGCTTAAGAGTAGGATAGGACTAAAATCGTTGGATGTGTTATAGAGGTTTGCGGAACAGGGTGTAAAGTCCCGAAATCTCCATTAAAAAGGGAGCATCCTCCGACCAGACAGGCTTTTTTTTTTTTTTTGGGGTGGGAAATCATCCTATGACTTCTTCCGCTCTAGGGTGGAGCGGAAGGGCTTGTCAGACTCTTACTGACTAAAACCCACCCCTGTTCCTCCCTGCCCTGAATGCCCAGGGGCGAGGTAACTCTTTCGAATTTATCCTCAACCCCCGGGCAGGCATCGGCCGTGACAGGCCCCCGTCCTTTTGCTGACAACTCTTTGAGGCGCGCGTGGAACACTACGCGCCGTCGACTCTCGGGCCTGCTGATCGGGCGGCGAGTTACCCACTACTCGCCGCCTGCAGGCCCGGGTCGACCAGACAGGTGTTGTTGGTGTTTAGTTTGCCTGTGGCGGCATAAAAAACATTGTTTTGGTTGTTTTAGTGTCAAATTATATAATTTTGCTTGGTTAAATGTGGCTAAACTTTTTACTATTCATCATTTTGTCACCGTGTATCCATATTTGCAAAAACATTACTCTCCTCTTCGGACAGTCGGGTAAATAAACAACTTACTTGCGCCGACCCCAAATAAATTGTGTTAAGACAATGATGGCCACAATCGGCTGCATTCGGACTGGGTACCATATTAATCTCTGAATTTCAAATATTCGTTACAAAATCTGATGCCCGCATTGTCTCATATCGACATTTTAAGTGAAACTGAGTTTTCAACCGTATTTTTGTGATATAAGTACCAACTTAATTAAACTGTGTGCACAATTTACGTTTCAGTCACAGTTGGTGCGGTACCAAAACAAAACCCGGTGCTGCGCCTTTCGCTTCCTTTAGGTATTGCGTCTTACATGAAGTTTGAACAAAGTGCCTGCTTTAAATAGAATATTTTAGTATCAACCTTCACTATTTCTAGCACAATGTAGGTATATCTGTTATTTTACAAACCCAACATTTCTAGGTCAATATTTGACGCAAGTAGTATTCGTTATCATCATTATTTCAGCCGAAAGCCGTCCACTGCTGGAAATAGGCTTCCCCAAAGCAAGTGCAAGCAGTGTCGGCACAACGACCGTTGTGCCGACACTTGGCGGTCGGTCCTGTATGTCTTGCTTCCATCGGATTCCCAAGACCATCATCGGGTCATCGGTTGTCTTTGACTTTGTGGGAGGCCTTCCGACGCTGCGTCTTTTGGTACGCGATCGTCACTCCAGAAACTTTAGGCACTTTAAGATATCTACTATAGAAAATCAATCCTAATTGGAGTATAAGATTTGATACAAAACGAAACGGAAGGAAATAAGTTTCAAGTGGTATTGGAGTAGCCCATGGCACACATCGTTTCATATCGTCAAAAGCAGGCAAGGAGTTTATAGTATTGATTTATCTCCTAAACTGTCTCTTTAAAAAAAAATCACATAGGTACGTAATAAAAAGTAAAATACAAAATAACTTTGTGTTGTTCACTCATGTATCGTTTAAAGCCTATAATGTGAACAAAGCTGAAGAGCTTATTTCACATTAAAGGCTTAGGTTAGCCTTTTATGAACCTTTTTATGTTCACAAAAGCTAAACGCTCGAAAAATCCAGGCAGAAATTTTCAGTTCATCGACTTTTAATCTCGTTGGTTACTCAACACAAATTCAATATATCGAGCGTACTCGTATTGTGTAGCCATTACGGTCACGTGTAGAGATAACGACCCAAAGCCAGTTTAAACCACTCGTTAAACAAGCTCTAGTCTGATTCGTGTGGACATGTGCCTCTGACTATTATTCACGGATATGGCCAGTCTGCTAATGAACGTCCACACAATGGCCGTGCATGACTCTAGTCTAATGAATACTGATGGACATTAAACCCAGTAATTTAACGCATTTAATTGATGAACTGTTCAATGTTAAAATGTTTCCGTAATGGACTTAAATGTACACGAGATAATTATTTGTTTTCTGTGAATTTATGTTTTGGTTTTATTTTAACGAGCATGCGCTTGAAATTTACAAATGAGGTGAACATGTCCGAATCATGTAACAGCAATAGAAATTTGGAAATGATCTGTAAATAATTAAAGGATTGGTTCTTTCGCGGAATCTATCTAACTTTCGCGGAATTCAGACGTTTAGTTTTACTGAACACGTTGCACAAAATCCAATAGTTTTTATTTTAAGATTTCAATTCTGTTAAGGAATTGAACCTGCCTAGCGCTTATATCAGCTGGGAATCACACGATAATTTATTTCCACATATGCTACGGTCGTAAAAAGGATTTTTCTCTATTATAGTCACAGTTACAGACTTTTTTTTGGAATTCATCAAATAACTTCGCCCGCTCTGGGTGGGAGATCCAAACCCGGGTGTTTTCTCAGCCTTATCCGGAACACAGAAAAAAAAAGTGTACGTTTTATATAATAGTGTACTTTCCGAAGAAAATTGGACTTTTAACCCGAATTTCGGGTTTTAGTGGAATTACTAGAAATAAAGTACCGAAGGGCAAAAGGACTTCCAGGTAAAACAACTACGCATTTTTTTTACCTTTTTCTACCTTATCACGGCGCGCTTCAGGTTTTTGGTTACCGAAAACTGGCAACATAATATATAGGTAAACAGATGAGATCGTTAACCTGTCTGTCAATTAAGGTCAGCTTTGTTTAGAGGAATTACAAGAAAGAATTATTATTCGAAATAAAGTTCCAAAGGGCAAAAGGATTCAAACTCAAAACTTGAAGCATTTATTTCAAATAAATGATTTGTGTACTTTAGCCAATCTGAATCGAGGTTCATCTAATTTTTTTTTTATTGTTGATAGGCACGCGTTTGACCACTATCTCACCTGATGGTAAGCGATGATATGGTCGAAGATGGAGCACGCTTGCCTAGAAGTAACCTATTCACTCTTGACTTAAAGACTCCGAGGTTGTAGCTATCAGGAAACACAGACTCCGGTAGGGAATTCCACTCCCTAGCTGTACGCACAATGAATGTTTTCTCAAAACGCTTTGTGCGTATGGATGGGATGTCCACCATGAACCGGTGGCACTTGTTTCTTTGCAATTTGTTCCTATTTCTTGTATTAAAATTATGGCTGTCACTTATCTTAGTAAAGTGATGGTGATTTTGCTGAACATACATAATGTTTTCGTATATGTATTGACAAAGTACCGTCATAATATTTATATTCTTGAACAGCTCCGAGAATCGCGCCTGCGAAGATTATATATGGCTCTGATAGCTCATTTCTGCAGAATAAAAATTGACTCAATGTCTGCAGCCCGTCCCCATAGCAAAATACCGTCAGACATGATACTATTAAAGTAACTAAAATAGACCAGACTCGCGGTATCTACATTATTAAATAGGACGGATTTTTCTGACAGCTTATACTGTTGAACTTAACCGTCCTGCAAGAGATGTTAAATGAGGACCTCATTCACCTTCAGTCGAACGTAATTCCCAAGAAAACCGTGTTTTTGACGAATTCCAGTTTCTCTATGTTCAATACTACCATCTATTCATTCCACACCACAACATATTTCCACTAAATCGTTGCGCTCTTCGGGTTTTTGGTTACTGGTAACATAATTAGATGAGATCATTAACCTGTCTGTCATAAAAGGTCAGCTTTGATGGTTAGTCTATTGAATTATACACCGAACTTGGCTGAACATTAAATAATATAAGTTTCACAATAAATGTCACTTAGCGCCTACAAATTGCTTGCGAAACAGATGTTCGGGCAAAACAACAACTAAGGGTTGATCAAGATAGAAAGCGATTGGGCGTTTGACTTTTACTTAGAAATTCTACTTATTGGATCGTTTTTCGATTAGGGAAATAATCTGTGGATGTGTCATGTCATAAGACGTCTAAAAGTTATAAATTGAAGCCTATTAAGTATTACGTACACTAAAATAGTTTTTTACATTAAATAAAGCGTCTTGAAAAGTCTTACATAAACTGGGTCTAGACAGACCTTTCGCTATTCTGTTTTCAGACCTATTAGTGAATCGTCATCGATCAACGCATCGAGACTTAGGATCACCGAATTCGCTTTTAGACGTAAGGGAATTCAGTGATCTAAGTTTCGTATAAGCATCTCGTTAGCCCTGAATAAACTGAAAGCCTAGATAGAAGAAGATGAAGTAGCGTATGGTTTCTAGAAATCAAAAAAACCTAGCTATCAGTCATCTGTGTTAGTATATTTATTTAAAACTGGAAAACAAACAAAATTAATGTACACACTTGAAATTAAATCCTTACTGCCATCATTAAATATACCTTACGATTCAAAAGTGTCTTAATACGAGTATAATGCAAAGTTATATTCAAACTTAAAATTCATTTAAAGTTCACTTCAGTCTCTAGTATACTATCTTTTATGTACTCGTATTTACGTCACGTATTTAATGTAACTTATTTATGAACTTTATATGGAGTCACTTTCGAAGTTAATACACGCTTTTTCCTTGAGTTCTCTTTAATGGATTCTATTTACAAACGTACGTAGGTGGTACTTTTCATGTACAGGAATGTGTGTGATCTTAAGAGCGTTCGTGAAACCTGTCTGGAGAATTGTGGGTTTAGTACAAAGGAAGCGTTTATATAATATATTTGAGTTTTTGGAAAGGTTTTTTCGTCGTAGTAAAAAGTTAGTCCAAGCCTTTTCATCTTGAACCGTGTGACTTTACCAACCCATAAAAAAAATATAAATACAATTTTTTAGGTGTATTTTTTTTTTAACTTCGTGATTCGACTGTTTCTTACCAAAATATTAGCTGCTATAACTCTATTCTTTTTTTTATCAGGCTCTCTTGTGTCCACTATCTCACCTGATAGTAAGCGATGATGTGGTCAACAATGGAGCTCGTTTGCCTTTTTTTTGTTGGATGTGAAATCATTCAATGACTTCTCCTGCTCTGGGTGGAGCAGGAAGGCGTGTCAGACTTTTGCTGACTAAAACCCACCCCTGTTCCTTCCTTGCCTGAGTGCCCAGGGGCGTGGTAACTCTGTTTCGAATTTATCCGTGACTCGAGCTCGTTCGCCTAGAACTAATCTATTCACTCTTGACTTAAAGACCCCCAGGTTGTAGCTATCAGGAAACACAGACTGCCAGGGAATTCCACTCTTTAGCTGTACGCAAAATGAATGTGTTCCCAAAAGAATTTGTGCTATGGGTGGGATGTCCACTTGGCGGAATTAAACTATCAAATCCAACCCACACTCCCCGAAATGTAACCGATAGATAGCCGAGAAGCTTGCAACTTGGCGTCGAAGCTCAAGACATTGCAGCTTCGACTATACGAGTGCAAAATTGCCGATGATCCTCTTGCCTCGTTTCTCAACTGAATCCAGTGCATCAAGCGCTATAATAAATCTGCAATAACAAAATTAGTATGACTGTTTTAATCACCAATTTTAAAAAGGCTCCTAACACAAGGCTGCTTTCTGCATAACTAGGTTCAATTTTTTTTTAAATTATCTTTTAAATGTTACTTTTCATTTTTGCCTAATTATCCTTCTATTACGTGCATCGCATCGCATTGTTCGAATTAATTACGAAACTCAATTAAAATGTACCGAGACACGTTGTTTAATAATTCATTAAGCTAAGGGTTCCGAGAAACTGTAACACTGTGTAACATATTGTTGTGTGTTTATAATGAAACTCGTGACGTCATTTGTTACGACATCCAGTTTAACTTTCATTTGTTTGATTGGGAAATCGAAAACATGTTTGTCACATTTCGGGATGAAAATATTTTCGCAAAAAAAAGTTTTACTCGTAAACAACAAGTTTTCAACGTTAAATTCGATTCGGTATGATAATTAGTGGGAAATAACAAATGTAGCGACGAAATAAGAATAAGACGATGGTCCGTTTCTTAAATGAAACGAATAATTAAGCAAATTGGCGAAAACATTAATCTCACCCCAGCAACAGGCGGCGAAGAAAAAGAAAAGAAAGAGCCAGCAACAAGTGAATAAAAATCACAAAACCTTGAACCTTTCAATATATTACTGAGACAATATGAACCCATTATAGTAACACTATATCATGAAACAGTCAATATAATCTCTTACGTACGTCAACAGGGCGTATAGAAAGAAAATGTTTATCATCCCTTTCGCGTCGTGCATACAATCGTGACTTATGACGTCACATGTCTGGTCGGCAATTCGTGTTTTACGAGCTGTATCGACAGTTTATGTTAAGTTTATTGCTAATATCGTATCACATTATATTCAGTTCTCACGTTAGTTAGTTTAGTTACATTTATTCGGAGTTTTGTGTGGTTGATAATGTTATCTAAGTTGCCAAGCGACGAAATTCAATATTAGTTTTAGTGACGGAAAGTTTGGTGATGTAATGGACCCCGTCTATCCTTTAATTTTATAAATTTATAAATAATTAGTTTAGCGGTCGTAAAAAAAATGTTCTCTGTAAATTTTCTTGAGCCGCTTAAGTCTTTGTTTTTTAGATTGTCTTCTAGAAAACAACGGCTTATCCAAAAAGTAGATATTCTTTTAAGAAGTCGGGTCAATTTAGTACAAGATTCTACCTAATCTTGTACTAAATTGACCCGACTTCTTAAAAAAATATTAGGTACTTTTCTTTGTGTCACCGACACCTGAGGTAAAATTTATTTTCTCAGCTTTCATTTGTATCCGAATGGTTATTTTCTCATACTAGGTGGACCGATGACCTGGTGAGGGTCGCGGGAATTCGATAGATGCGAGATGCACAGGACCGGTCGTAGTGGCGACACTTGGAGGAGGCCTATGTCCAGCAGTGGACAGCCGAAAGACGCCTGAAATTGAGATGATAATAATGGTGATATTCTTTTCAATTTTTTACATTTAATACCACCAAAGTATCAAATGATTTAACAAAATTTCGGTACTTAAACTTTGTTATTAAAATCCTTCACTTGGCCTAGTAATTAAATAAACAGAGTGCTCTTAAAGATAACGGTACTTGTTTATACAAAGGCAACAATGTTTGGACTTTGTTTAGATGATGGGAAAGGATAATATTTTTTATAACACTTAAAAGCAATCATTTCGGAGCCTTTTATTTTGTTACTCGTTTTTTACACGTTGAACGAAACTCTGTTACTTGACATATTTACAAATACTGCAAAAATTCGTATGAAGAACTTATTGGAATTATTCATTTATTCAAAGAAGTGCAATATTTTTCGAAACCTTTTTTTTTTGAGTGTAGTACTATATACATGTAGGAATGGAACGTTATGACCGGACAGTGAAACGGGACGTGAAGATGAATGACAGATGTGAAGCATAAACAAGTGACAAAGATGAATGTATGAAATAGTCAAGGAGTGAAAGAGATAGCGAATGAATGTTAAAGATGTAGAATAAGGAAGGTAAAGGGAAGAAGGAGAACTTGAAGTTTTAAGAAGAAAAGACGTGTATTTTTTTGTCAGGAAATAAATATAATAATTAAGAAACAATCGGCCATTTTATTGGAATACAATTGAGCTAATCCCATATACATGTGCATGTACATGTACATGTGTGTGTAGTACTATGTACATGATGATATCATCAGATGACTTCTGCCGCTGTGGATAGAGCGGCGTGTGAGACTCTAACTAAAACCCACTTTGCGTTCCAAAGTTGTTTTTTTGGGGGTCGCAAATCATCCTATGACTTCCCCCGCTCTGCGTGGAGTGGGACGGCTTGCGTTACAGGGCTGCGGTGACTCTTTCGAACACTCCCATGGTCACAAGCTTAGTTAACCCAGGGTCCATTTTTCAAACCCTGGATTAACTAAGAAAGAAGGAAAAAAAGAAACATTTATTGCCAACACCAAAACAATCATTATTTAAAAATAAAAAACAAAAACACAAAAGACTCTTACTTACATCAGTGTGGCAAAAGGAGTGGGCTCAGCAAATGTTGAGCAGCGAGCAGCATAGCCGCAACGCTGGTCAACGCTGATTTACAGCCCGCCCCCTTTCTCTTCACTTTACATACAAACTAACAAAACATTAAGTACCTACCCATTCAAACATCCGTTAAACATTTACATAAATAGATAAATAAAAATAAATAAAAGCAACAAATACCCACCCAAATAAATAGTACAATATTTGAAACCCTGCCCAATGAGACACAGTTTGTAAGCAGAAAAGAAGCAGTTCACACGGTTCATTTTAGGCGTTTGAATTTTGCTTGAGTAAAAGTATATTCTTAACTCTCGCCTTGAATGCTGGCTAAGAGGTGCACTGTCTAAGAGGTAGAGGCAGGTCGTTCCAAATTTTCGCCGCACTAAACTTGAAACTGCCTCTGTAAGAAGCTGTTTTGTGCTGATAGGCAACCAACATTACGTACTCAAAAGTCACTTTTTGGGAAAGGTATCTTGGCTTGCCCGTCCTAATAACTTTTTGCACTAGACACGCCAGATGCAATTCTCTTCACCCAGCCATTTTTAAAATTCGCTTTTCATTCAAATACGGTGTAATACGCGCCCGTTTGGGTATAGTGAAAAAAACCGCGCACACGCGTTTTGAACTCGCTGAATAGCGTGGGACGTCTTAGCGAACAGTCTCGGACCATAATTATGCCGTGTCGCAGTAATTAAACTGCGATAATACCAGTGATTCGACCATTGATCGACATTGGTCACAGTTAACTAAGCTTAAACCTTCGGGGAATAAGTAATGGTGTGATGATATGTTTTATGTTTACTACATCTATTGCATGGACTACCTATAAACAAAGTTTCGTTCCTACTTTCCCATTTTCCGAAGGCCAAAAGTTTTTCCGATTCTACACTCTGCGCTCTAAAGCCAATCTGCCACTAGGCCACTTAGCCATTAGCCAACACAGGCTCCAAACACACACGTGATGCTCTAATCCTACCCCTTTGCACGAAACCGGTTTATCTGAAGCTTTTGACTTTGTTAACGTCCAACTATCCTGAAACGAATTACGGGATATGTCGGTTGATATGTCATATTTAAGAGCAGTAAGAGTTACGAGTTTGTAGGTCGTGGGTTAGTAGAATACAAGCTGGCACTCCCCTTACGTTAATTTACTTCATCACTCAACATCATCATTTCAGCCGAAAGATGTCCATAGCTGGACATAGGGCATCCCCCAAGTGTCGCCACAACGACCGGTCCTATGCGTCTCGCATCCATCGGATTCCCGCGACCCTCACGAGGTCAACGGTTCACCTTGTTGGTGGCTTTTCAACGCTGAGTTTTCCGCTACGCGGTCGGCAATCAAGATCCTTTCGGCCCCATCGACTATCTGTTCTGCGAGCAATGTCTGCTCACTGCTACTTCAGTTTGGTGATTCTTCGGGCTCGAGATTTCATCAACGATGCTCTCATAAAGAAAAAACATTGAGATAAAAGTGGCATGTCCTAGAACCCAAAAATTCGAAGACGTGTGACATCCACCAACCCGCACTAGACTCGCGTGGACTGTGTATCGCAAGTTCAAACGTTATAATTATGCCGATTGTGCTACGTCGTACCTACAGGCCAGGCGGTCAGAATAATTTGTTCATTTAATAGTAATATTTTGCTTATTGGTTGATTACAATCATTTGCTTAGCATTTTCTACATGCCTAAAACGAATCTGTCATTTTGAAATTTACAGTAATCAAGAGAAATAACTACTTTTATTTGCCTAACGAATCTTTTACATTTAAATCTGCGTGAATTCACAAAATTATGTAAGTTTTGTCTATTTGCCCGCATTGTCCCAAATAGCCTGTCTTGTAACACAAAGACTACGTAGTTAGCCCGAATATCTGCGAAATTCACGGTTCAAATGTAGTCAGGTACCTAATTGGCTTGTTACTTACACAACCGAATTGTTCGCATTGTTACGACATTGATAAGGAAGGAACTCCTAAACATCTAAATGTTGTCTGTCTTGTTGTGTTTTGTTATTCGTTTGTAAGTAAATAAGCATGTATATATTAGCTGTAAGTTTTCCAAATTTAATAAAAAAATAAAAATCAGTCAACAATGAAATAAAAATTTTGCTTTATGGGCAGAAAATTGGTATATCTATTAGTTTTCAGATATGGAGTCCGCATACAAAACGTACCTATATTTTTCAAGTTTGGTCCCTGTTTGTACTTTCCAACTTGTACGGTATAAAATATTTATACACCTAAATACAAAGTGGTGACTTTCAAATACCTATCCAGGTCTCAAAGGAAAACTCAATGAGAAACTTTTCTGAGCAACTGTCACGATCTAGATAGGACTCAACACAAGGAAGTTTCCTTTATATTAGATAACTGAATCAATTCCTACTTCATTAGAAATGAATCGATGAACAGACAGTGAGTTGAATTGATATCGATTCAGCATTCGGCCAATTTTCTCACACAATCTAGTTTCTTCGTCGGTGATAGCGATATTATTGGCATGACATTTAAGGATCTTGTGACCTATTGAAAGATATTAATGTACAATTTTCGTTTCACTAACTTTGTGAAAATGAATAATGAACATCCGAGTTCCAGGTTTGAATTGTATGAATAAAATTTCAATCTAACGATATTTTTAATACTTAAGAGTGAAAAATTGTATTCTTTTTGAGTGAAATAAATTTTCTTAAACCGTATTTTAACCCGCGACGAAATTTGTTTGTAGTGTGTATCTATCATTGTAGCTCCTAAACGGAAGAACCGATTTTGGTTTAGTTTTTAGGGTTCTGTACCCGAAGTGTCCAAACGGAGCCCTATTGCTGTCACTCACGTGTCCGTCTGTCAGTCTGTCCGTCTGTCTGTTTGTCCGTCGTCTAACACAAAATATTTGTTTTGAAGAATTTTTTAACTTACCTACCTATGATCTTGAAATTAGGTGATAATGTTTAATATTATGTATATTTTACTAACAAATACCAAAATATTGATTTCCTTAATATGGTACGGAACCCTAAATGTGCAAAGTCCGACACGAACTTAGCCGGTTTTTTTATCTTGTGTTTTGTCTTCTCGTTTCTCTCCAACTTCCGAACTTCTGATGTAACTTTCTGTAACTGTAACTAGCGTGAGAATCGTGGTACCGATAACATAAGTTAAATCTTTCCTTGGGTACCGCCATTCAACACAAACACTAATGACGCCATTGTA
This sequence comes from Polia nebulosa, assembly GCA_951329385.1. Classification (NCBI taxonomy): domain Eukaryota; kingdom Metazoa; phylum Arthropoda; class Insecta; order Lepidoptera; family Noctuidae; genus Polia; species Polia nebulosa. The sequence goes on from OX589596.1 coordinate 15,845,229, forward strand.
ACTCTATAATATTTTTTTTTCTTTGTGTGCTATAATAAGTTTTTACATTTATTAGTCCAATAAACAATTTATATATTTATTTATTGTATAATTTGTATATAGCCCAAGTTTTACTAAAAGGTTTTGGTTATCGAAAACAAATTTCGATCACGTTACATAGATTCCAGTACCTATCGGTTTCACCAAACGTGTCTTCGTGTTACATAAACTAGTTTGCAAGTCCACGTGTTCTTTGAGAATTCAATGTTCAATGGAAAATAACGAAGCTTCTATCTATTCTATTAACCTTTGTCTCATAACATTGTGGCAAGCCAATGTCAACGTTACTGTTTAAGGGAGATAGTTACGTTTTCTTTATTGTTTCAACATTAGCTTGGTACTCAAATATTACATGAATGGGTTGAGGTTCGTTGGGCATGTCTGGTTTAAAATTGAATAAGCTTTTACGTAATAATCTTAAGTTTTGTTCAAAACAACGTCTAACATTTTACAAGTACCTACATAGTTGGTATGTTAAGATTTATCTGGTCATTCATAACTATACCGTTCATTGGAATTTCAGATAATTTATGTAAACAAAGAAATGCCAAGAAAAGTAACGACTAAATTGACACTGGTACAATTTTTTTCAAAACGGACATTCAAAAGTGTATTTATTCGACAGCGGAAAAACAAATAAGTAGGTACTTATTTGTTTTTCCGCTGTCGAATACATAAAGTTCATTTTTTGCTGAAATTCCAATGGCGAGTAGGTATAATATAAATAATCCTTACTACTCAGTTAAATCAGGTTTGAAGTGGGTTCATTTCAATAGTGCAAAAGTTCAAACTCAATAGGTGCTTTCCGCTCGCCAGTCCGACATTCAGCATTCGGTCAAAATGTCAACAGCCCATTGTGATTTGTGAAGTTTAAACCCACGCAAAAATATTAATTATTCCTCGGGCTTTTGAACTTTACCTTGATAATTTTGACGAAAATATTTTTAAAGACACAGCAGTGGTGATCCAGTCAGAGATCTATCGTGGGTTCGAAACCAGCTAGGCGCTTTACTGCGTGTAAATGATTTCATCACTACTGCTCTCAAAACGGTGAAGGAAAACATCGTGAGGAAAACCGGCTTAGAACTTATGTCCTACAACCAAAACTTCGAAGACATGTAACATCCACCAACCCACATTGAGCCCAAGTTATGGATTACGGCCCACACCCTCTCATAGAGAAAATACCTTTTCCAGGAACATTAAGTAATTAATTTCAATATCCTGTTGTGAATTTATGATCTAGTAAATCAGCTTCCAAAATCAGATACCTCCTAACTTTTGAAGCTGTATGACGTATAAACAATTTAAGTCACAAAACTTTGAGTAGTCGACTTTAAGAACAATATGAGCTTTAAGTTTGGTTTTACTTAGGAACAATAATGGCAAGCTAAATGTTATTGATGTTCAATAAGTTGTCAATAAGTATCTGAATAATCTCAAATGTTTTAACTTTGTAGGCGCTATTAATAGCTGGGTAGAGTTAATATTGTTTTGTGTATCTTAAGTTTGTCTATTGGAAGCTCTCCTACGCATTATTCCAAGAATCCGAATGCTGGAAAATGGACAACCACCAACAAGAAACAACCTGCCAGCCTGCCTGAAAGTCAACAACCTGTGTGGGCCTCCAGACAGTTTAGATATTAAACTTTATTAATATTCTTCGATTTTAAGAGTACCTGTTACTCATAAATTCGGAGAATATTAATCAAGTTTCCCAGGACCTTTCCTTCATGAAATAATCCTGTTATGCGTTTTTATCGTTGTCTGTCAAAAACTTGTGGTTAAGACAGGTGCGACAACGATGTCAAGATGCGTTTTCAAAGAAGTTGTTCTCAATTACTCTACAGATAGAACAATTTTTATGAAAAAGGTTTGCTCAGATAGTTGCATCTGTCTGAGGGGAGGCTTTATTTTCGAGATGATATTAAAATATTACTACTCTACTCCTAAAAGTTGAGTATCCTATATGACTTACTTGACTTAAGAACTTATGTCCCCTAGCTGGGGCAGAGAGCGTTCACAGTAGTCCTGCATCGCAAGCCGTCTTGAGCTTCACGCTTCACCTTAGTCCACGACATGCCGTTGCTCCTCGCTTCTACCAACACGGTGCGATGCCAGGTTTGACGGAGACGGTCACGCTTTCTTTTTTCTTGAGGATTTCACTCCATAGCATGTTTATAGGAATGCGATCGGGATTCCTCCGGAGCGTATGACCGATCCATCTCTTGTCACTCACGTGTCCGTCTGTCTGTCCGTCCGTCGTCTGTCACAAAATTTTGTTACGAAGAATTTTTTAACTTCCCATTGACCTATGAACTTGAAATTTGGTGATAATATTTATTATCACGTATACTTTACTAACAAATACCAATATTCGGTACGGAACCCTTAATGTGCGAAATCCGACACGCACTTGGCTGGTTTTTTTTATTTTTTGGAGGTTGGGGAATCATCCAATGACTTCTCCCTCTCTGGTGGAGGTCCAGGGCGTGTCAGACTTTTACTGAGTAAAACCCACTCTTGTTCCTTCAGTTGCCTGTGTCATGGCCGATGCCTGCCCGGGGGTTGAGGATAAATTCGAAAGAGTTACCTCGCCCCTGGGCATTCAGGGCAGGGAAGAACAGGGGTGGGTTTTAGTCAATAAGAGTCTGACACGCCCTCCCGCTCCACCCAGAGCGGGAGAAGTCATTGGATGATTTCCCAAACCCCAAAAAAGGGGTCGCGGTAACTCTCTTTGAATTTATCCGCAACCCCAGGCAGACTCTGACAACCCTGGCTTTCTCACTTCTTACTTTTATATTTCATGGTTGCGAAGTTATGTACAACAGATAAATGTTTTCTGAAACTGAGTTGTTATTGTTATGGTTTAATTTTATGTAAGGTAGAAAATTAAACCGTAATGACTACCCTAAACATAAATGTTTAGACTGAACGGTGGATATTAATGTTTATACTAAGACTTTCATACTTATACCCACATAAACGACTCATTCTTAGAATATATTAAACTATTAACTGCAATTATGTTTTTTACACCGGGTTTTTCCAAGAAACGTTCAGTTTCAACATTGTATTTCTTAGTTTAATATACACAGGCTGATTTTTAATTCATTGGCAATCTTAAAAAGAAGGTGGAGTGGTGGGTGGAGAAAGTACTTATGACTATGACTATGACGCAGTTGGCCGTTTCTGCAGAAATGAAACTCAGCGTGAAAATTACGGTGCAATAGTCTAAGATCTCAGAGCCACCAGACATTACTTATTTTCTGAATAACAAAATATGTGGGATTGAGTAGTGTTAGTGTGTACTTTGAACTCGGAAGGTTTCGGAATGCTGCAAACGTGCGGTTGACCTAGAATCGTGAAATTTCGTTAGAAGTACGGTCTCTCAATATTTCGGGACCCTTTGTATGCAAGTCCTACTCGCACTTGACCGGTTTTTCTAATATATCGTTCGTACCGCTCACGCTAAACCGCGGTCTGTGACAGAGGCATGCAAGCAACTTTAGTTTCATGTTACTTTGTTAGTTTTAGTGAGCGCTTGAGATTCTTGACATTGCGGTGTTTGTCAGTCGGACGGAGAATGATCCAGTTTATTCAAAAGGGCTAAAAAGGGTTACAAAATAGAATAAACTTTATTGTAAGCCAAAATTGTAACATTCATTTCTTAAACTGAAAGCTGAAAACTCAAAGAAGTGAAAACTTCTTTTTCTAAAGCTTCGCGTCACCGACATACCAGTGTTGCGTTGCGCCATACGGGTGACGCGTAACAGCCTAAACACGATTTTAAGTTTAATTTTCTCATCTATCGAAAGTCCCCATGACTGCTTAGGATTGATGGCGTCAGAAAGTTGCTTGATGTAAACACTTATGCACCAATATAAACTGTTTATTATTTTTATAATATTAGACAGGAGGAGGAAGGTATTGGTTGATTAATTCCACAGTTTTTTATGTATCTGTACAGACTTACAGAGCGAGTGTGTGACGGATGGCTGTACCAGAGAGAGAAATTGTGAGAAAGGGATGGATATATGTGAATATAAATTAGTATGACAATACTAAACATACCTATTTGTTTGTTCTACTTATATCGTCTTTTGCGAATATCTGAATAATTTTGTATGCCTACAATGCATGCAATTTCGTTTGGTTTGATAGTTTTTAGAATAGTTCGCGGTTGACAACGTCTTGTCATTGGAGACATGATTAGAAGAAAAATAAAACTTATTTATAAAGTGTATCACCTATGATCTTAAAATATTTTATCATAGACCATAAATAGAGTCCTTATTTGCCTTAATAACCTTGTCTTCAATCATCATCCAAAGCTGGACTTCATAGGCTTCTCTTTTCCTGTGCCCATCCCCATGCCTCATCTGTTAAAAGACAAAGGTAAAGGTTAACCCAAGTAAATATCAAATTTTACCTTCAGGCCACTGTAACAAATTGAAACTTACCTCTGTTTCTTGATGTGAAATTCGCGGAAAACAGAAAGTTAAATCACACATTGCTTTTCTCTGTGTCAAGAAACTTCTCTAGCCCATCACAGTCGTTCTTTCGTTTCCAGCATTGAATATTTTCTGCAAACTATAAATCTAAGTGCCACTGACAATGATATCATAACAATTCACTGTGTTTATGAAATGAAGAGGCTATAAAGCGCGCTTTTACGACTGAACGTGTCGAGCTATACAAACTCGTATAGTTGAGAATGCATCACTTTCCATACTTAAGATTACGAGTATCTTTAAGGATTATAGGCCTACAACATTGTATATGGTGGTATGATTACCATGACCGTACTAGGACCAATTACAACGTATCAACTGCGTATCATACCCGTGCATAACGGTTTTAGTGACGATAGCATCCGCGTGTCATATCCGTACGGTCCGTTTTTCAGTTGTTGTAGTTCACCTGTGTGTTCGCGTCAGAACGAGTGAATAAGTTTTGCTGAATAATATTTCCTATACCTGTACGATGCCTATTAGAAAATTGTCCATGAGAAAATGCTTGCATCATTGGTAATGTATTTGGAGCACTCCAACACGAACGACATTCGAGTGTAGCTGCTGTCACTACATTATGCATAGGAGAATGGCATTTCACGCACGCACTAGCTGAAATGTCATGATCGGGTCGATGTACAATGTACATAATTATGTTCAAAAGTTGTTGTGTTGTCGAGCCTTACTATATCATTATTTTATTAATTAATATATTTTTATGTAAATGTACCTACTCGTATGTAAATGACATAAGTATTATCTAAACATTAACTATTTAAAATATTACTATGAACCTATAATCATACTAATATTATAAATGTGAATGTAAGTTTGTTTGCAACGCTTTTACGCGAAAACTACGTAACCAATCATCATGAAACTTAGTACACACATTCTTGGAGGTATTAGAAGTAACATTGGATACTTTTTATGAATATAAAAAAAATACGAAAGATACATAAACGCGGGTAAAACCGCGGGCACAACTACTCTATATACATATATACAAAAACAGAATACACTTAGCTTTACTTGTAATCAACATTCCTGTCCAAACCTTGTATTTTTAATTTCCATTGCTAGTTGAAAATATACAGCCTTTGATATAAAATATTTCAATTCTACGCTTGATTTACACATTGTTTTGACCATTGCCCCAACTCTGTTCAGTTCGCGTGGGCGAGTGATGGCAATGCTCAGCTTCATTGAGTCGTGATTGAGTAACACTGATACAATATACACATACACCTCTGGGGAATACAGCTATTGGCATAATCAATAACATCGGTTTTTGGCATTGACCTCTGTCCTTTGACCCATCGTTCTGATGATTGTTATGCATGATTAGTTTCGAGGTTTTGTAGCTGTGTTTTCGTCAAACGGGACTTTTTGTGGTAAAACAGATGAGCATTCGTGAATTCTCATCTGTTTTACCACAAAAAGTCCCAATTCCCAAGTCAAAGGTTTGAATTTCGTTTTCACTTTTTGCACACCGTTAGAATTACGTATTATGCGTCTATTATTACTTGAACAGTGGTTCATTTGTATAAAAAATGGGGTGTTATTTTGCAATCAGGTTTTATAAAATAGCGTTTTTTTCCATAATTTTAACCGCGAAGGAAGCACCTTGTCGGAGAGGTTTTTTCCTGAAGCCGTATACTACCCGGGAGTCTTCAGGTGTTGAGGGAATGGGTTCCTTCTGAGCATCGTTGACAGTGTTATGGCTTACCATCAGTGGAGATTCGTGAGATACTGGCGGGTTTCGTATCTTACGAAACTTGATATTCTGGTCATTTTCTTAGAAATGCAAATTTAATTCCATTCAGTCTATCCCAAACATATATGTTCCGTTTTCATCGCTTCCAATTACAATCGCCATCACAAGCCCTGACAAGAGACTATGTAGGTACGTAACACTGTTAAGATTTAATCCATATGCTACCCGAGGAAATTCCTACAGCGATATTCCATTGTGCAGAGTTTCCTGACAGTTGTAATTCGATTTTCAATTAAGCAACGTGTCTTGTTAGAATTTCTCATATTGTACAATTGGTGCTGTTCTAGGTAGAAAATTCGTTCCTTTTCTAAATTTAAATTGATTTACCGTACCGTAGAATAAATAACCAAGGCAACTCTTATGGCTAATATAAATTTTTTTAGAAAATGGACGCTGTGGTTCATTTATTTTGGGACCTAGACAAAGAGATATTCCATCAGCGATTACTATTTTTGAAAAGTTCAAAATGTATGGAATTGATGTCACCTAAACAGACAAAATTTTGAAGTTTTGAACGTTAATCAATGTAGAAGCTGTGGTGGTTCAGTGGTGACGGCCGCGACCTACAAGTTGTAGGTCGTAGGTTCAAACCCAGGCAGGCGCTTTACTTTGTGTAAAATATTTCTTCACCACTGCTCTCAAAACGGCGAAGGAAAACAACGTGAGAAAACCGGCATGTCCTAGAACCAAAAATTCGAAGACATCACATACACTAACCCGCATTGGGCCCGCGTGGTGGACGGCCCTCACCGTCTCACAGAGAGGAGACCTATGTTTCAGCTGTGGGAACGTTAAAAAGACTGATTATGCTATGATAATAAATTGTTGCTGATAAAATGTCACTTCGTCTGTCCCCTTAGGAGGGACAGACGAAGAGACGTTAAGACGTTGAATGGAATCGCATCACGAGATCGGAGACGGTACCCAAATTAAGTTTGTAGAGCAACAAAACTGCTCCAAACCACAAGTTTAATTACCGGAATACTAATTGTGTTTATCACTGTGACGGCTGAGGGCTGACAGGCTGACGGGTACACGGGGCAAGTAGAGATATTCCGTCCTTGACCGGATTTATACCAAATACGCCGCATCGTGAATTCATGACTTGAGAAGAACGACAAGAGTTTTTTTATTCTGTATGCGGCCGTCGTTAGAGACTGGAATACTAGAGTGCTATTTTTGTGATAAAAAAATAAACATCGTTGTAATGGTGCTGGGGTAGGCTTTTATGCTAAACAAATTCAGTCAGATTTAGACCAGATAAAGAAAAATACTACCGACAGAAGTGAAAACTGCGCGTCACCAGTCTGGCGCAACACATCAGTCAATTCATAAGTTCCCTTACCAAAAATCGCTCAAAGTGGCTAAAATTTTCATATCAAAAATAACTTTTAATTAAGGTACATAAATGAAAAACTAGCTCGAGTAAAGGCAATTTTTTCAAGTGAGCGTTTAAGATATTTATCTGTTTATAGTTTTTCTTCTAGATACTGGATTATCTGGCATAATACACTAATATTAACAGTGCTTTCCACATGAAATGGTTACAACGTAGGCTTTTTATTACCGTACTGACATCAAGTGGGCACTAAAATAAATGTTTCGGTGTCCACCTTTCTGCCATAAAACCGAACAGAAAAGTAGAACAATATCATTAGGTCAACGTCACACGATTTGAGCAGCGATGGAGCGGATAAGGGCGGTTCACAACGACCGTGAAGACCTGTTGATCGGACTCATAAATGTTCTCCGTTGAGAAAGTAGCGATAATTGGCGCGTGAAAAATGTGACACGTGGGTTATTACTAAGGGAAGTCTTCTTTTATGTAAGATGGTTTTCTGTAAAAATAGGTATATAAACCTATGACTCTGAATTTATATCATTGTCACGCCCACAATCATATTTTTTTAGGGTTCCGAAAGTCATAAAACCGGCAAAGTGCGTATAGGGCCACGCGCAGTGTAGGGTTCCGTTATGGCCCGTTATAACATGCGGACATAGATGGGGGCTTAATGGTATTACTATGAGTATATTGTGCTCACGGTTTTACGTTTAAATTAAAAACGAAAAAACACAAAATATGTTTCCAAAATTTTAAATGTTTACTACCTATTTTAAATATTAAATAAGTAACAACTTCGCCAAAGTATTGTTATTTCATAGGATTTTGTGAACGATTATTTTTCCTAGTAGGTATATTTTATAAGTTGGTCGACTATTATGTACTCTTAAACAAACAGAGCTAACTTAGCCGTGATAGTTTTCCTTAAAAATCCTTCTTTCCAAACAAAATCTTGACAATTTTTATTAAGTATCTTGGCGTGTTAATAAATATACCCATGCAAAATTGCAGCTTTCTAGTACTAACAGTCTCTTCAGACTACAGAGCCCCAAAAATGAAAAACGAAACCCATAAGGGATCACTCGTGTGTCTGTCTGTCCGTCTGTCACAGCCAATTTGCTCCGAATCTACTGGACCGATTGGGTTGAAATTTGACACACACAGGACTGGTATATCGGCGACCTAAACATAAACGTGTAACGTACATAAATGAATCTAGGATATTGGGGTCACTTTAGACGTTAAATTCGGAAAATAAAAAAGAATAAGTTGTTTAAACTATACCGTGTGACTTATCAAATGAATGTGAGGGTCTTAATTGGAGGGGATTTAACAATTAGACACTGTGTAATGTGAAAGAATAATCATTACCTCAAAATATTAAATGCAAAAGAGGAAAATACATTTCTTGTGTGAAAATACTTTAACCTGTTTATATTTCGTGTTTTTGCTGTAGGTATATTAATATTGTGACAACACTCGCTTTATGAGCTCTGAAAGCTTCCGTTATTTACTTTACTTTGCTTTTAACTTAACTTAATTCTGTTCGTCATTTTCACAATAAATAAGTATTTTATTTATATTCTGATATAGTGACTTATCTTTTAAAGTTACTAGTAAATAAAATACAAATTCTCTTCAGTAAAGCGGAGAAAACTAAGTCTCTACTAAATATTAACAATGATTGAAAAAGCAAAGGTATCTAAACCACTTTATTAACGTATTATTTCCTTTATTTAATTACTAGTGACACACCCCGGGTGCAAACACAAACCAATCAATTAATCATTTAGTAAAACTTATGTATGGTTTTTTTTTTTGGGTGTGGGAAATCATCTTATGACTTCTTCCGCTCTAGGGTGGAGCGGAAGGGCGTGTCAGACTCTTACTGACTAAAACCCACCCCTGTTCCTCCCTGCCCTACATGACCAGGGGCGAGGTAACTCTTTCGAATTTATCCTCAACCCCCGGGCAGGCATTGGCCGTGGCAGGCCCCGTCCTTTGCTGACAACTCTTTGAGGCGCGCGTGGAACACTACGCGCCGTCGACTCTTGGGCCTGGTGCTGATCGGACGGCGAGTTACCCACTACTCGCCGTCCGCAGGCCCGGGTCTACGGTGGCCGGAGATCGTCTCGCGGCCCCTGGCGTCTCCTGCGGCGGCTGCGGCTGAGGGCGCTAGGGCGATTCGGCTATAGTTGAGTCTCCCTAACGTATGCCGCCTCCCTCTTCGCGAGCATTACTGCTTCGCAGAAGGAGGAGACGGCTTCCCATTCCCTCCGTACCATGGCCTGAACCAGGGCACGGCGCGAGAGGTCGCTGCCGCCTATCGCATCCACGAGGACACGGCGGTGCTCTGCCCAAGCGGGGCAAACCTCCACCGTATGCTCCACCGTGAACTTATGTATGGTTAGGTACAGATAGAATATTTTCTAAAATATGTGCACTGTGTTTTGCCAATATATGGCGTACAAAATCAACATAAATAAACAATTACAATTAAGATGGCATGTCAATAGATTACATTTAAAAAATAATTCAATTTAAAATAATATTTCAATTAGGTAAGCAGGTCATTACAATTTTAGATAAATAAACAATCCACGTTTATACCATACTCGTTTAAAGTTATTTCTATTGAAGGCGCAGATATACGACTTCTAATTATTTTAAATTGAACATCATATCTAAACGACTATAGTCTTATTTCTTTAAAAAAAAATATGTAACTCTAGACAATTTTTTTCGTAATTTGATAAGTGAGTATTTATTAATATAATTTGTAAAGTTATACCTAACGCGGATAAAAAATTGAGAATTACGCAAAAATGATTTAGCATATTTTTATGAAACCTTCACCATTTTAAAGATAATTTAATTATTTATCTTTTTAGTATACCTGTTTTAGTATGATATCTGTTGTTTTATGTACCTATAATTAATTAATAATGTGTCTGTTCGTGATGCAATACAGGTTGATTAGACCTAACACCTCATCATTCTCCTGCCCTTATCCCAATTTATTTGGGGTCGGCGCAACATGTCTTTTTCTTCCATACTCCTCTATTAGTCGTCATCTCTGTAGTCACCCCTTTTTTACCCATATCCTCTTTCACACAGTCCAACCATCGTTTCTTTGGCCTTCCCCTACTCTTATAGCCATCCACATCCATACACAAGACTTTCCTCACGACATTTTCTTCATTAGACCTAACACCTATTAAACAAAAAAGGCGAACCTAAATCACGGCACTATTAAAAAGTAAAACAACCACAATGGCGGCGCCTATTTAACTTTTAATAATAGCGCCTTCATTATGTGAACTATTTAATAGTACTAATTACAGACTGTTACCGTGACGCTAATGACGGTCGCTTGAAAGAACTTAATAAAAGAGTTGCAATATTTCATAGTTCAGTTATGAGTATAGGGGAAAGTGGGTCAAATATGCAGAGGTACTTGGAAACTTTGGCGCATTTAAAAAAAAATCTATGTTTTCAGACTGATTTAAAACCTCTTGAGTAAAGAACTTGTTGCTTGCTTAGCCTTTTTTTGCTAGCCCTAGTATCAAATAAAATAATAAATACAATAAAAATACAAAAAAACTTTTTCTTTCTTCTTTCCCTTTATACTACCACTAAGCCAAAAGGCCTGTCTTTATCTTGTGCTTGCTGGTGTAAAATTGGTTTAGGCGCATTAGGGCTAATTCTCATTTTGGCAACCGACTCGCTAATGGACTACTTCTCATTATGGCCACTTCTCATTTTGGCTACTTCTGATTAGGGCTACTTCTCACTTGGGCTACTTCTCACTTGGGCTACTTCTCACTCGGGCTACTTGTCACTCGAGCTACTTCTCATTAGGGCTACTTCTCAAAATTTGGGAATGTTTATTGAAATAAGGACTGTCTTTATGTATATAAACATGTTTATTCATTCATGTGGGAATGTAAGGTGAATGGAATGGTAACACTGGATGACGGAGGACAACACTAGACGAGGGAGTAGGAGAACGACGAATGGACGATAGTGCGCGCGGTGTGTTTTTTTGAGCTCGAAAGATTTTTATAAAGTGCAACTTGTTTTTTTATTGATAATTAAAACGCAGTCAAACCACCCAAATTGGCTGTTTACTTTGCCCTCGATCCCACAAATTGGGGGCTCGTCCGGGATCGAGTAATATTAAAATAAAAACTCAAGTATACGACGCGACCGCGTGCTCGACGAGGTTAGCCGTATCGGTGAAATATATTTTTTTTCTCCTTGTGAGTAAAGACGAACGACGGAAGACGACGAAGACGCACGCTACGACGATACAGAAAAAAAAATATTTTAACCAGGCAGATGGCGAAACGACAAGACGACGCTGCAAAAACGGCTCAGGTCATACAAGGTCAGCAGGATTCTCATCCGACCTCGACGCTTCACATGAGTGCGGAGTTAATACCAAAATTTAGTGGGCAAGATAAAACCTATCCAGCTTCGCGATGGGTTCAGGATGTGGAAGATCACGCATTAATTTTTGAGTGGACCCCAGTTCAACAGCTCCTCGTTGCCCGACGCGCTTTGGTTGGCACCGCGGCGCTATGGCTGAAGTCGGAGCGGCCATTTAAAACGTGGGATGCTCTAAAGGAAGATTTATTGAAGGAGTTCGCGGACACTACTGAATCTAAGACCATTCACGAGATGATGAGTTCGCGGAAAAAAAAGAAGACAGAAAGCTGCTTAGATTATCTATTGATAATGAAAGAAATGGGAAAAAGGGGCAAAATGCCTGACTACGTTGCCATAAAATATATTATGGACGGAATCATCGACATAGAGGTAAACAAAATGATGCTATACGGTGTTAAAACATATCCAGATCTAAAAGAAAAACTAAAAATTTATGAAAACTTGAAAGAAAACATGAAGAAGGACAGTGTGAGTGCGAATCAAAAGCAGCAAGGAAGATCAGGTTCAAAATCGTCAAATACATCACGATGTTATAACTGTGGAGAAGAAAATCATGTGTCGTCGGCATGTCCAAATAAAACGAAAGGCAAGAAATGCTTTCGGTGCAATGAGTTCGGCCATGTTGCTGCGGAGTGCAAGAAAGAGACAGATAATATAATGAACGTGAAGTCCGACGTGACGTCAAAAACACAATCAAGACAGCAGGTTAGCCAACCGTCAACATCCAGAGGAAGTTTCTTCAATTCGTCTCAGGCGCAGTATTCGCAGACAGGTGGCAGCACGGTGTATGTGGAGTCCGAGAAAAATACGCTTTGTAATGTTGGCAGCCCGCAATTGGTTGACATTGACAGTGACACATACCGACGAGATGACAGTTCGATCGACAATGACTTACGCGAACGTGCAGTTTGTATTTGCAATGAGAAACGAACAATATCGACATACGAAAAACCATTCAAGGATGTGAAAATACACGATTTAATAACAGTAACAGCGTTAATAGACAGCGGCAGTGACATCAATTTAATCTCTAGTGAGTGCTACAAACAAATAGGTTCGCCACAGTTGAATACAAATAAAAACATTAAGATGACGGGATTAGGATTTTCCGAAGTGCGTACCATAGGACATTTGAACACTACTATTGAAATCGATGGTTACAAATATCAAAATGTTGGGTGTTATGTAGTTCCACAAGCGTGTATGCCTTTTAAATTGTTAATAGGACAAGATTTCTTAAAAAATGTAATTTGTGTATTGAATGGAAGTTTTGTGCGAATGATGCCTGTCAATGAAGTTTGGTTGAGTAGGATCAACTGTTTTCCATGTGTTTCAGATGTTATAGGTTACATCGGCAGTGAACATTTAAAAGACCAGATCATCTTATGTGTCAAGAATTATCAACCTAAACAAATTAAAGATGTCCCAATCCAACTCAAGATTATACTTAAAGATGATACACCGGTAGCTCAGCGACCACGACGTATAGCATTAAGGGAACAAGAAGAGGTAAATAAACAAATAGCAGAGTGGTTGGCAAATGAAATTATAAGGGTAAGTTTTTCTGATTATGCAAGTCCTCTAGTCATGGTACGTAAAAAGGATGGTTCTACCCGTATTTGTGTGGACTATAGACAATTAAACAAGAAGATAGTCAAAGATGAATTTCCACTACCCCTAATCGAAGATTACATAGACAGACTGGCGAGTGCTAAAGTCTTCAGTGTACTAGATTTGAAAAATGGATTTTTCCACTTGAAAGTCAGCGAGGAAAGTGTAAAATATACTTCGTTTGTGACGCACAACGGACAATATGAGTTTTTAAGAGCTCCGTTTGGTTTGTCAGTATGTCCCAAATATTTCATGCGTTTCATTACAATTGCTTTTAGGGATTTCATAGCAGAAGGAAAAGTGATGATCTTCATGGACGATATTTTGATACCAGCGGAAAATGAACAGCAAGCAGTAGAAAGACTAAAGGAAGTTCTGGCAGTAGCGTCCCAGTATGGACTACAATTCAATTGGAAAAAGGCAAACCTGGTATGTCACAGTATTATTTATCTAGGACATGTGATTCAAGCTGGCGAAGTGAGACCTTCCACTGATAAGACTGATGCAGTTATGAAATTTCCGGAGCCTAAGACGGTAAAACAGCTGCATAGTTTCGTAGGTTTAGCGTCATACTTTAGAAAGTACATTCCAGAATTTGCATTAATTGTTAGCCCTTTAACCAACCTACTAAAGAAGAACATAGATTATAAATTCAATCAAAAAGAACGAGATGCCTTCAATTTGATCAAGGAAAAGTTATCAAGTGATCCAGTGTTAAAAATATTCAACCCTAAGCTCCAGACAGAACTTCACACCGATGCAGCCAGCACTGGCTATGCTGCCATTCTGATGCAGCGTAGTGTTGACGACGGACAATTTCACCCTGTTTACTACATGAGCCGCAAAACAACAGACACTGAAAGTAGATATACCAGTTATGAACTGGAAGCATTAGCAATAATCGAGGGAGTTAAAAAATTTAGACATTACCTTTTTGGCAGACACTTTAAAATCATAACAGACTGTAGAGCATTTCAGATGACATTAAATAAAAAAGACCTAGCAATGTCTACACGGGTAGCCCGGTGGATATTGTTCCTGCAGGACTTTGATTTCAGCATTGAACATCGAGAAGGTTCACGAATGAGACACTCTGATGCCCTCAGCCGAAACCCGTATGTAGCTGTTATAAATGAACTACATGAAAACATTAAGAAAGCTCAACAGGCAGATGAAGGTTTAAAGGCCATAACCACTATTTTACAGAATTCACAGTATGAAGACTATTTGTTGGACAATGGACTGATTTTTAAAGGAATTGACAAGAAGCTGGTGATCCCAAAGATTATGGAAGATGAAATTATAAGAACAATCCACCAAAATGGTCACTTCGGCAAAAAGAAGATGCTGGAACTACTAAATAAAGATTACTACATAAAAAATGTGAGTAAAAAAATAGATGACTTCTTAGTAACATGTATTCCATGCTTATTGGCAACTAGTAAGGAGGGAAAGCAAGAGGGATTACTACATGTAATTGAAAAAGAAGCTATACCCTTGCACACTTTGCATTTGGATCATATTGGCCCAATGACGGATACGAAGAAGCAATATAATCATATCTTGACAATAGTAGACGCCTTTACAAAGTTTGTTTGGCTTTTTCCAGTGAAGAGTACGACGAGTAAAGAGACTATAGATAAATTACGTATACACCAACAACAGTATGGAAACCCGAGTAGATTTATAACAGACAGAGGTACCTCATACACGAGTTCCGAGTTCAAGGAATATTGCAGTGAAGAGGGGATACAGCATGTGAAAATAACAACGGGAATGCCAAGAGCTAACGGTCAAGTGGAGCGCATTCATAGAATCATCATTTCAATCCTTACCAAACTGTGTATAGAAAACCCCACATTATGGTACCGGCATGTGAGTCGGGTACAGCGAGCGCTAAATAGCACATACCAAAGAAGTACAGGTACAACACCATTTGAACTGTTAGTTGGAGTGAGAATGAAATCAAAAGAGGACATTGAGATCTATGATCTACTACGTCGACACGAAAGAGATAACTTCATGATAGAAAGGGAACAACTTAGGCAGAAAGCTAAGGAACAAATACTACAGGTGCAAGAAGAGAATATTAAGAATTTCAATAAGAAAAGAAAGGAAGCAAATCAGTATAAAGAGGGTGATTTGGTAGCAATAACAAGGACACAATTTGGGGTGGGATTAAAAATTAAACCAAAGTATTTTGGGCCCTATAAAGTAACAAAAGCAAAAGGCAATGATCGCTATGATGTAGAAAAATGTGATTCTGGTAGTGAAGGTCCGAATAAAACATCTACAGCAGCAGATAGTATGAAATTGTGGCCTACATAATACAAGGATTAATTACTGGTAAGATTTAAGAATACACATGGAAGTATGAAAGGTGAAGAATGAAAGCAACATTTTAATAATAAGATACACACAGTATAAGTTTGTAAACATGTTAATATTAAGATTTCAAAGTGGCGTACAATATTTTTTCCCATATTTAAAAGCACTTTTTCTTTGTAAACCATAATTCAGAAGAGGAATAATTAGTTTTATTTAGGAACTAAATAAATTCATGATGTTATTACCATCTCGGTTATGCTATTATCTGTTTTATTTATGTAACCATAACTAAAAACATGATGGAATTGTAAAAATAATAGAGTGTCTTTGTAAGCTAATCATTAATTTTAACTTACCAATGACATGTAAGGATGTTTAGAGATTATAAACGTTAAGAAATTTGGCATGTTACTGAAATTAAAGATAGGATGTGCAAGATAAGAGGATAATATGTCAGGCTACAGCATGTAAGGAACGAGTGTATGACTGGGGACAGTCATGAAAGTCAGAATGGCCGAATGTGGGAATGTAAGGTGAATGGAATGGTAACACTGGATGACGGAGGACAACACTAGACGAGGGAGTAGGAGAACGACGAATGGACGATAGTGCGCGCGGTGTGTTTTTTTGAGCTCGAAAGATTTTTATAAAGTGCAACTTGTTTTTTTATTGATAATTAAAACGCAGTCAAACCACCCAAATTGGCTGTTTACTTTGCCCTCGATCCCACATTCATAAGAGATCAATTACATTATTTTAAGAATAAATCAACATTAATTGAACCAATGTAATAGATAAGTATACAATATTATAAGTATTACTTCTTGTATACTTTAGTCGGGTTTGAAATTAACATTTATTTATTTATAACATACCCAAATCAATATGACGGCGCGTAGTGCACGTAGCGCCATCTGTTATTTCTTACCCGATTTTCTAGTAAGGGCACAATACTGTCATCCATCTTATACGTCCACAATAAATATAAGTTATAGATACTAAAGTATATGCACCAGGAAATCATTGTATTTAATAACTCATAAGTTCTAGATACACGAGAGTAATAATTGTCATAACTAATGCATTATTAAAAAATAAAAAGTTACATTCTTGACTAGGATTAAAATGTGGGTTCTAAGTAATTTATGTTATCAAAAATGTGGGTGCCTTGATTTTATTTTTTGATCGATCGTAAAACGGTGAATTGTACATACCAATTCCTTGAGCGTACACATTTCTAAATATACAGCATTTTTATAATATTCTGCCTGACAAGTATGTTGGGACTGCCTCATGATTTGGTTTTCAGTTTCATTCAAAGTAACAGATGCATTGCATTCCCTTATGTTTGTACAACGCCACAAAACACTTTTATCTTGGTTAACTTTTTTAGTTTTATTGTATCTATATCCATTGTGCAACAGAGCGTCGTTACCTGTTTGATTTTTCACAAATACAAGTTCTTCTTCCATCTTTTCGAATAATAAACAACATTAATTGAGACAAGTCTCCGTTTTACGATCGATCAAAAAATAAAATCAAGGCACCCACATTTTTAATAACATAAATTACTTAGTACCCACATTTTAATCCTAGTCAAGAATGTAACTTTTTATTTTTTAATAATGCATTAATAATTACAATTATTACTCTCGTGTATCTAGAACTAATGAATTATTAAATACAAAGATTTCCTGGTGCATATACTTTAGTATCTATAACTTATATTTATTGTGGACGTATAAGATGGATGACAGTATTGTGCCCTTACTAGAAAATCGGGTAAGAAATAACAGATGGCGCTACGTGTACTACGCGCCGTCATATTGATTTGTGTATGTTATAAATAAATAAATGTTAATTTCAAACTCGACTAAAGTATACAAGAAGTTATACTTATATAATTGTATACTTATCTATTAGATTGGTTCAATTAATGTTGATTTATTCTTAAAATAATGTAATTGATCTCTTATGAATGAATAAACATGTTTATATACATAAAGACAGTACTTATTTCAATAAACATTCCCAAATTTTGAGAAGTAGCCCTAATGAGAAGTAGCCCGAGTGACAAGTAGCCCGAGTGAGAAGTAGCCCAAGTGAGAAGTAGCCCAAGTGAGAAGTAGCCAAAATGAGAAGTGGCCATAATGAGAAGTAGTCCATTAGCGAGTCGGTTGCCAAAATGAGAATTAGCCCTAATGCGCCTAAACCGTAAAATTCAATGTGTTTTAAGGTATTTTTAGGGTTTATATTATAGGAAAACAGGAACCTTATAGGATCACTTTGTTGGCCGTCCGTCAAGACCCTTTTCTTCGAAACGCGTGGAGATATCAAGTTGAAATTAAAACTAAATACTCAAGTTTGCATTACCTTCGAGTTGTGAAAAAATCTAACTTATAGCGTAGTTCCCGTTGACTTACAGTCATTAAATTCGGTAAGAAACAATGTCTTACGAGTAAAACACAATTTAAGGGAAAAATCTGAAATCCGTAAATTTTTAATTTAATCACCAACAAAATTGTTAAGGAATTCGGGTCCATAAAGTGAGGCGACTGTATTATGTTGGATATCGTATGAAAGGGCTGCATTTCCACAACTTAAAACATATTTTAACTTATTTTTTGGACATCTTATTTTCGATATATGACGACAAATAAAAAAAAAAAACCAATTCCCCCTTTTATCTCCAAAGTTTACAATGCGATAAATACGGCCGTTTATGTCGCAAATTGGCACATATTATAATTTTTATTTTGTATTATTAACGGCTGTACGGGACCCTCGGTGCGCGAGTCCGACTCGCACTTGGCCGGTTTTTTCTTTGTTCAGCAGGGCAAGAAGGTATAAAGGTTTTTCGCCTTTTTTTCTGTACCTATTTTTCAAAATGAGGTCGAAATGAAATAGTACAAAAAGAAAGCCGTTTCCTTTGACTAGTAGGTACCTATTCAAATGTCTTGTAATTTTACTTTTAGAAATATTGGAAATATTGCCAACAATTTTTATTCAGACTTGATATTTTTCAATAGCTTTTTGTAGGAACTTAATATTGATTTGTAAGACACCTGGCAACGTTTATATACCTACGGTTAAATTAATTTAAATTAATATGGAATGTAATTTAAATGCATGTGCATGTTGAACTTAACTGACGACATAGTTGGCGCAGTGGTTGAGCGATTGCCTGCTGCGCTGCGTGCCGCGGGTTCAATTCCCACATGGAACAAATATTTGGATGGCCTACAGTCCTACGGTCTACCAGTTGTTCCGGGTCTGGGTGTCTGTGTATGTTTTTTTTTTTTTTTGGGGGGGGGCTGGGAAATCATCCATTAACTTCTCCCGCTCTGGGTGGAGCGGGAGGGCGTGTCAGACTCTTACTGACTTAAACCCACCCCTGTTCCTTCCCTGCCTGAGTGCCCAGGGGTGTGGTAACTCATTTTCAGAATTTATCCGCTACCCCTAGGCATGCAGGCATCGGCCACGATGGGCCCCGTCAGTGGTGGCTGACAATCATCTCTTTGAGGCGCGCGTGGAACACTACGCGCCGTCGACTCACGGGCCTGGGGGCTTAGACAAAGTAACAATTTAAAAACGATAACGAAGTTAGAAAATACTAAAATGTATGAGATTGACATAAACCGCGCTAGGTCACGTGGTCAGTCGACTGTCGACATCGTTATCGCAAGTTGGTAGACAATGTTATAATTCGTAACGAAACCATAAAGAAACGAATAATAATTGCTATCGTGTTTATCCCATACAAATGCGTAGACAAGCAGCGCTTTCAGAGTTCGCCTTCGCCTCGATCGTGATCGCCAAAAAAGATAACGAAGGAACGCTAACGCTAGGAAATGTTTATCGATATCTCAGAGACGATGACGAATTTAGATATCGTTTCGCTACGAAGCGATGTTACTTTGTCTACAGGGCCTGGTGCTGATCAGACGGCGAGCTACCCACTGCTCGCCATCCGCAGGCCCGGGTGTCTTGTGTATGTGAGTTTACATGTTTGTGAACACACCCACGATACAGGAAGAAATACTTAGTGAGGGGCAATGTTTAAAAAAAAACAGCAAGTCAAATTCATAAAAACATATCATGTCATCCCAACACTGTTTCATGTTCCAATGATTTTTCATATATTGTCTTCCTCCACCATCATCTTTTGCTCAGCCTTTTGCGATGTATGTTGGTTTCGGGAGGGTCCCAGTCTGACTGGATCTGAATATGTCAATTTTACATGGAGCGACTAAACAAAGTTTCTGTCAATATGTTACTGGCAACACCGCGTCTTGCAGAATTGATCACTGCATGTTGACAAGTTGTCGACCGGCGAGCGTTAACATGAATTAAGCAACAACTGTTGACGTGGATGGACGTGTTTGCAACCAGTTTGTGAATTATTGCTCATCACTACGGCCATCGTAGTGATGAGCAATGGTGGTGGGATTATTGGCTCAATAAAACCACGCCGGTGATCACCATCGTAGGACAGACAACACAAGGCACAGACTTTAAGACAACCCCGCAGCCCCGTTGCGTGTTTCCATTCTACACAAGGCCAGAACGCAGCCATATGAAACTGCTCGCGTATACAATGTATTGCTATTTTAAATTCTGCGATTACAATGTATACACGAATTTTACGTACTGCTCGTGTACAGTTTGTAACGTGGACACGCGCGTCCCGGTTCCAAAGTATACTACATCACTTACGCCTGACAAGAGTTTTAAAGAAAGTCGGGTTAGTTACACCATTTATAATCTTTGATTTGTTGGATTTGTCTCCGCTCCGAATAGCAGAATAACTATTAAAAACTCGAAAAAAATCACTAAAAAAATGATTAGAAAATTCATTTTCTCATACATTTTGTATGGATCGAAAAGATATTTTAAAGACCCTGAAAGGAAACGATTTCGTGGTCAACAACGCTTGGATCGTTCCTTATTCGCCACTACTTTCCAAATCATTCAAAGCAAATCGCTAAATTCAGTAAAATCCATCAAATGGATCAGCAAATATGTCACGAAAGGTGGCGGTTTTTGGCGTTCAGATATCTAATACCAACGATGAAATCACGCACTATCTGATTTGGGTTATATTCTCATTCCCCATTCATGAACGTCCTCCCACTGTTGTACATTTGACGGTGCTTCAGGAGAATGGTCAAAGCACCTCCAGCGACCACAATGACCAGTTATTTTTTTATTTGCCAAAGCGATCTGTTTGCACGAAAGTTGCTCTACTCCTACTTTGTCGACGGAAGAATAGAAAAAATGACAGAAAGAAGAAATGTTTCTATTCTTCAGTCGATAAAAGTCTACAATGTAAAGCATGACGCTCGGCCAGAAAAGATGTTAAGTTAGATAACAAGAACTTTGTCTATTCTTGGTAGAATAGATATAGAATTGGTCATGCTACACCGGCTGGCCTTGAATAGAATAGAAAGACGCAGCCCCGTCTGGGCAATGCTTGTTACAGTTTATATCTGGAGAGACTACTATCCCAATACCTATCCATTTTTTGTCTCAACCTTCGAAAGACGGAAACAAAAAACCTTTGAAATTGAATATTTACGTAATTGTCACGTTATTGCGTGCCGTTCGCGCACCGAGTTTGTCTCGTTTACATAACTAGGTGTCGGTTGTGTCAGCTTTGGACGAGCAAACATTTATTTTATGAAGCCAGAGAAGAGGAGATTATTCGTTTTTTTTGTGAGTGGAAAAATGGTGGAAAATATTCATGTTTTTTGATGTGTTATGGACTGAAAACCGGTATGATTTTATGGATTCGATATCCCGTTATCTTGCATCATTTCTACTATTTTAAACATTATTCACTGTCATAACTTCTGTTACTTTTAAATAAAACCCGTTATAATTCGATAAAATATGGGTAGCGTGAACTGAATCGGATCTTTACTGGGACAAATATTAAACTTCTAATAATGATAATCCAATCATCATTCAATCGGAAGGTTGTCTGTCTCTTGGAATTTGAGATGAAATATTATTTTTTCACTTTATTTCCTGGCTTACAATTGTCTGTTTGGAAATACGAGTAAAACAAAAATTTTTCGCACGTCAAAAAAAATTCGTTAACTTTTCTCCCAGATTGCAGTATCACACTATGACTAATCTATCTTTTACAATTTGTTAATAGATAATTAAAATCACACGACTTACGACCAGGGCATAATTCGTAGAGATAATATAATTTATTGTAGATCTAATACCTAATTAAAACACCCAGACCATAATAAAAGAGCAAATAACCCACATTGCAGCGGTGTGGAATGTTATTTCATATCAACAACATTTATTAAGGAAATCTTCTCGGAAAAATCTTCTAGAAGTTTCTTCGTACGTGTTTTAATAAACATATGGACAATAATTCTCAGTACGTTTTCTCTTTCGTACTCTCTTTTGCCCGCAATAACTGCCTTTGTCGTGAAGTTTTGTACACTTATTGTAGGTATAATTATATGTATATTTGTGTGTGGGTGGGAAATCGTCAGACTTACTGACTAAAACCCCTTTCGATCACTCCTGCGACCCTGGCAAGAGGTACTGAAGAAGATTTATGAAGGTCACTGTTTTGGTGTATAATAAAGTGTATTCGGTTCATCGGCAGATACATCAAATTCATATCAATATTTTATACAGTAGAACCTAAATACACTGCGGTGCCATAGTTCGCTGCACCACCTACGTTTGATCCGGTCGAATTGAGTCCACACTGCTAATGCCACTTAACAGCACAATGGAACGCGGCTCGACTTCATGCGAGCTCTTAGTACGGTCTGGAGGACTCGCTCCATCGACTGCGATTTGTTTGAACAACTATTGCGATCGATAACGCATTCAACCAAGCTTAAAGTCGTGAAACTTTCCGGAAAAGTCGTATGCTAGTGTGTGGGTATTTTGTATTTTTAACCGACTTCGAAAAAGGAGGAGGTTATCAATTCGGATGTTTGTATTTTTTTTTTTTTATTTTTTTTTTTATTTTTTTTTTATGTATGTTCGGGCATAACTCCGTCATATATTGACGGATTTGCAAAATTCTTTTTTTGTTCGAAAGGGGTTTGTTCCGAAATGGTCCCATTTAAATTTAAAAAAGATCTGATTATGGGTTTCGGAGACAGACAACGGAACTCTTCAAAAATTGACAGCAAATCAACCGCGATTGCTGCTATCGTATGTCTATGAATTGTTAACACAGTTTAATGGGGAACCACAACTAAAAAGTGAAAAATAAAAAACTTTTTTACAAAAAAATAGAACCGACTTCCAAAAAAAGTGCAAAATAACTTTTATTTCGGAAGTCGGTGTCAAAAAACACAGACACAAAACAGGAACACCGACTTCCGAAATAAAAGTTATTTTGCACTTTTTTTGGAAGTCGGTTCTATTTTTAGTCTCAGAGTAAGACGGTGAGTAATACCAATGCAGAAGATAATGTCTAAGGATATTTCTAGGCTAGCGTGCTCCGTCGTTGACCAGATCCTCGCTTATCATCAGGTGAGATAGTGGTTAGGCGCGAGCCTATCAATGATAAAAAAAGATGTAGAGTCAAAACTTGAAAGGATACATATATGACGTCATGTCCTTTTATGAAGTTCGACTACAGTTTCTCCAAGTCTTCTATCTTCTTCTGCAGCAGGTACCCAACGTATCTGAAGACATGCGTGGTGATATAATATTTAAAGCAGAGTAGCAGCTAAATGAGAGTAGCCAAGAATATACTATTTTATATACAACTATTTTCACGAATTTAAATCTATGGGTACAATGGCGGTCTTATCGCTGACAGCGATATCTATCAGGTAACCTTTGGATGAGCTGAAAGAACTAAACATTTAAAGGGGGTAGTCAGTGGTGTACGGCTAGTAAATATGTATAACTATACATAAATTTATTTAATATTATAATATAGGTAAATAGAAAATAATACATTTATTTCTTAAACATCATGATTCGATCACATGTGACATCTACCAACTCGAACTGGGCCCACATGATGGATTATTCTCTCTCCTAGAGAGGAGGCTTTTATCCCAGTAGTGGGAAAATTATAAGGCTGATTATCCTTATGCTTACATTTACATATACTTAAATACACACAATATAGTGGTTGTGAGAAAAAAGGAAAGCTCAATTACAAATTAAGAAATGAAATTGGAAAAAGACATACCTAATAGAATTACAGCCGAACAGGTGACAGCTCTAAGCGGATAGTGATGAATTTGTTGTAACAATCCTGAAGACGTCATAATGAACGTAAATTTCACCAGACACAAAGTTACCTAATATACTGTACCATGGGGATCGTAATATTTTGGAAAGGCTGTTTTGACTAAAGAACAGTCTTTATTTTCCCAAGTAACAAAAGAAAAAGTGCGTAAATATGAATAAGTAAACATATTGCTGTGTTCTTCGGCACTTCTCTTCAACGGTATTCATAAATCT
Organism: Polia nebulosa; assembly: GCA_951329385.1. Lineage (NCBI taxonomy): Eukaryota > Metazoa > Arthropoda > Insecta > Lepidoptera > Noctuidae > Polia > Polia nebulosa. The sequence goes on from OX589596.1 coordinate 15,869,761, forward strand.
CGAATCTTTAGGTACTGAATTTTCCCAGTAACGAAAATGACGGGAAAACTCACATATTTTGAGATCTTGTTATTTACTACTCATCTATTGTCATGCCCTTTATAGACTACGTAGATAAATAGAAAAGAAACATAGGAGGGTCATATCATAAACACGTTGTGGATCTATCTATAGCTTCGGAATCCATGAAATAACATGTTTATTTAATTGAGAACTGTGATGAAAGGGGCTTCGTTCGCTCGCTTTGCTCGCTCACTCTAGCTCACTCCATCCTCTTCGAATCTAACCTGTCCGTGTCGGGATGCCCTGCAGCCTACCCGGCAGCAATGTACTGCCGGTTCCCAACGGTGTCAGTTTTGGTGTTCACTTTTTATACTTTTTACTAGAATTAGTTTAGTCAAACGACATAACACTGGCATTATATTAGTATTTTATCATATCACTAAACATTTTCAGTAAGAAGACGTAATAAACAAGAATATTCAAAATCTACCGTGTTTTCGTGGTGTCCCTTGGGATTTCATGAAGTCCCCAGGGATTTTGGATTTAGGGATTTTTTTCTTTATTAGCATACCAGTATCCTAATTTCTCTTTACATACACGCTCATATCGCTCTTTCTATTAGAAGAAGTAAGCGGAGTAACAGACACACGTACACAGCGACTTTGTTTTAAACTATTTAGAGAAGATTAAAGAAAACGAGGTTCCCCTGAAAATTCTGTCCGTATAAATTATTTTTTCTGATATGGGTTACCTGAAGTAAATAAATTTTAATTTTAATTTTTTTTAATTTAATATAAAATTCTATTGATGTTTTTCGCTTAGCGCCGCTACTAAGATCCAAAAAAACAATTAAATAATAAAAATCCCGTTTCAAAATATAGAAACGTGAAAGTTTTCAACTTCGTCCCATCTCTCAATAACTTTAACGAAAATTCTGGAAAGATAAACAAAATACAGCTACACTTAAAATGACTTAGCGCGGATTTAAAGATCTTGAATGAAAATTCCCCAAGCCAAATAATATCGAGGATCAAATATTTAAAATTCTTTGTGTAAACTCGGGACTTTCAGGCAAATAAAACTTTTTCTTTGACCTGAAGAGCAGACGAAACTGTGTCTTAATGCTTGAACATAAAGTTATTTTCTTAATGTATAATTTATTCCGCAGTTTGTCGCAGGGTGTAGACAATGGAATTCACGCTTGTATAGGCATAAGCGTGGGAAGTGCAAGATTTTATTACTTCTGCTAAAGGGTTTCTATTTCAAACGATTAAAATGCTACAGAGGAATTGCGATTCACATAGGTTCGATCCAGAATAAAAGGAAACGGTTTAAATTCAAAACTTGAACTATCAGACTAAGACTAACTGTGATAGGCAGAGGATCCATGTAAAATACTTAAATTCAGCTTCATCTGGTTTGACAAGAAGCTGATCCCAAATAAATCCCAAATTATAATGACAATATGTAAGTTGGGAAAGACTGGACAAATGATGATGATGATGATGATGAATAAAACATCTGCTAAATATATTTTTTTTTTACACTAAAGAAGAAAGAAAGAAAAATTGTTTATTCTGGAGGTCAGAGAGAGAAGTCTCTAAAACAAGTAACTGCTCTCCAAATTCAAAATCTTCACAGAAACTAAATCTAATACTACACAAAAAAAACACTAGAAATAAACGCTTACCTATCTCAAGCCCAACTGCGGCCCAAAGGCAAATAAACATCGGTAAATACGCCTGTGTGTACTCCACTGTGAAATGTCCGTAAGGACTTAAAACGCTTATGGTCTGGTAGACTCGAATACATACAATTTAGGTTTATCGCCACTATGTATGTGGCTACAGTTAGGCCATACATCGTTTTGTATGACTGAAATTAAATTCGGTGTGTTGGGTTATCTGTAGTTGGTAGAGTTTCATGTTTTATAATAACTGACTTGCCTTTTCCGGTGGTTTCGCTCTCGTTGACTATCTCACAGATACCGTGGATATTTTAGGATAAGTATATATAATATATGATTATATATATTATAGATAAGTGAAAGCGTTTTTGTAACCAGATCTGATCTTCTGAAGATTACTTGCAACAAACAAAATAAAAAAAATATGCAGCCATGGGGACTGCCGAGTGCCGACAGAAGTGAAAACTTTAAACTTTGGAATAAATGTGCTATTCTTTATATTAACTATGGAATGAATAATTAAAATTGTATTATTTATAAATTCAAATTATTAACATTAGTCTGGTTTTCACATCTATTGGCACTCCGATCAACTAAGTTAACATGTTCTCTACACATTCAAATAGACTTTAATCAAGCATCTGTTTACACCCCAATATTTTGCTAAAAACCAATACTTACATTCACCATTTGCTTTTGTCAAGACATGTTACAGTCACACGACCAACGCGCTTTACGCGTCTTGCACGACAAGTCTCGCCCACGCTTCAGAACGTGACACCCAACATATTGATTCAGCAGTTCAGCTAATAACCATGCTAAGCACGTTTGTGCCTCCCAACGTAATAGAAAATAAAGTTTATGGTCTTAAATTGCTGACGATTTTCCTCGTTGGTGCTTTTTATATAGACTTGTGGACTGGCTATTGAGAGTGAAAGCACGTAGTGCAAACTCTGTTTTGTGTACTTGTGCAATAATTTATTGCAGATTTTTCATTCGAAAAGTCATTTGAATCTTGAAACCATTCTTTAGTGCAAGGTTTTGTATAGAAAGTGCGAAACTGATGTCACAAATCAAGCCTTGATACTCCAGTCATTGATACCTTAAATTGCCACTAAATATCTAATTACTTAACTATAGTTTGCAGATTAATCGCTTATCAAACTGAGCTCAAATTGGAGACATTTGCAAACAGTCTTAAGTCTTTACTTGGAAGTAAAGCCACTTGAAGGCAGCGTTCCACAGAAAATGATTATTCACTGTTTGTTTTCGTGCTTCGAAAAGACCGTAGTAAGAAAGTTCGACTATCATCAAGTCGGCCAAAGGAAATTGAAAATAGATTGTCTATTTACGACAAAAAATAAACAAAAATGAAACAACAGCGCTCTAAATCCGATCAAATCCAATTTGATTTTATTTTGGGAAAGAAAAACTAGACGAAGACCTTTACGAAATGAAATTTCATAAAAACAAGCATCGAAAAGTAATCTTATCCGTGTAAGCGTGTTTCAATAAGAAACTTGTAAGATTAATATGAAACTTTTAGGAACAAAAAAATAAATGTAATAAGTTTGTAAACTTGTAAGGGATTCCTATGGCCATTTCTTTATCAACAAAGCACAGGTAATGCTTAAACTTTCCGACTGACCGATTCCTTGCCTGGCCAAAACTGCAAGAGTCTGAAAACGGTTAAACTGAAATAAACACTGAGTTTGAATTCAAATACTTTTTATTGCACACCAGACATACAAAGGACGACACAATGGGCGGTCTTAAAATATGTCTCGAGCTGGTTAAATATGGCAAACAGGGAAACTTCTGTCAGTTGATATAACACACAATATACCACCCTGCTGCGTGGCTCATGCTCCAAACAAACTGTAAGAAAAGGTTTGAAAAGGCTTGGTCTCAGATCATTACAGCAGCACATTTAACAATACACCTAGATAAAAAGATCCTACAGAAACATGAGAAAAGTGGAACTAAATATATAGCCGAATTCACATAGGTGTACCTATATTTCAGAGGTTTTATGAGCCAACTAACTTAAAACGGGATTTTCTACTTAGTACTAAGCCTTTAACTGGACTTCAAAACATTTTTTAGGACATGCGCAGGGCAGCAACCTTTTAGTTAGGCTCTTTACCAGTGAACCGTCAAAGAGAATATAATTTAACCCTAGGCTAGGTCATCTTGACCCTAGGCAATTAGTTGATGAGACAGGCACTACATAACGTATATTTTATGACTAGCTCTCACCAGAGGCTTCGCGCGCGTGAATGTCGAAGATTATAATTTGGATAATGTTGTAATACTCAAGGACCATACCCACTTGGATAAAAAGTGATCGGTATATTAAGTAATAATTATCTAACATTTAGCTGTACCTACCTTTCTGTTATTAAAAGCCATTATTATTTAACAGCCTTATTATAAAACTCGGTAAACATTTGCTCAGTTTAAATACGGATTACCGGATTCTAAATTCAAATTCTCCATTGAAAATTTTGAATTAAGAACCTGTTAAGTGTTTAAACATATCATATGATATTTTTTTATTTATTTAAAAAGCCCAATATTCCACACAAATCCGTTAAGCTATGGAGGCGTGATTGGTCAACAAACAGCCTGACTATCACATTTATTTTTAGAATGACATTATACATGTTCCATTAAGTAAAGTTTGCCGACCTTGTGGAAATATTATCGTTAAGACACTTTACAGCTATCACATCGTTAAATTGGAGTAAGAGCTCTGCCGAGGTCACGTGCAATGGATACTTGAAGGTTATTATAGCGAAAATAGGGGATCAAGAACCGATATGGTTTTCACCCTGAATTAGCTATAAAGGAAATGTTTCCTGGTTACAGAACTTGTTGATTGGAATCAGTTGGTTTGCTTTAAAATTTGGTAGGTAGTTTGTGATTTCATAGTGTGCTAACTTTACACTTGACGCCCACAAAATTTAAGTAACAATTTTACATTATTACGGAATTCGTGAAGTTAGGGAGTATCAGGTTGAACTGTACAAATCTGTGTATCCCTTCAGAGCATACTGGCGTGATTTTATGTTATGAAGTCGTCTTAACAATAAACAGACATGCGATTGCAGCAATTCCGGAAGATTTGCTATCATTTATTGAAAAGTTCCATTGTGTATCTCCGAAGTTCTTCATCAGATCTTCACCAAATTTACCACCACACGAGGAGCACCAGCTTTCAAGTAAAAATAAAACAATAATCATCTATATCAATTAACTTAGAAAAAAGTTCTGAGATAGAAAAATAACGAATTGAGAACCTCCTACTTTGTTTGAAGTCGGTTGAAAATTCAAAGTCCTGACTGACTGATATACCAACGCGCAGCCTAAGCCGCTGGTCCTAGAGACATGAAATTTGGAGGTTGTGTTCTTTGTGAAGGGTAGGTATCCACTAAGAAAGCCACTAAAAAAGGGTTTTTCGAAATTCCACCCCTGAGAGGGTGAAATGGGGGTTAAAAGTTTATAACGGGGGAAGGACTAATTTCTTGCGAGCGAAGCTGCTGACAGAAGCTATCTTGTTATAAGGTATGTACCTAATGTATCTCCTACTAATTTCTGAAGAAACTGAGGGTTTTAAACTTCCTCTTTCATTCATTTAAACAGCACCCTAGAGTCGTATAACTTCTGAAACTTCCTGCGCAGTTACACGTAGTAGGTAGTTTTGGGGAAACGACCCTTCTTTTTTTGGGGTGGGAAATCATCCAATGACATCTCCTGGGCCGGGCGCGAGAGGTTGCTACCGCCGATCGCCTCCACGAGGACACGGCGGGGCTTGGCCCAAGCGGGGCAGACCTCCACTGTATGCTCCACCGTGTCCTCTGGGCGATCCTCACAGTGGGGACAACCGAGGGAAACGACACGTAAGGTGCTATTCGGTTATTTTCCGAATTTAATTATTTTCATTTTTTAAGTAGTTAGCTGTAATAATTATAATCCTATCCTTCTTCCTACTATAATATTATAAATGCTAAAGTTTGAATGGAAGAATGTTTGTTACACATTCACGCTAGAACGGCTGAACGCATCTGGATGAAATTTGACACAGAGATAGATTATAGTCTGGAATCAGCTAGGCTATAATTTATATCTAATAAAAAAGCCACTGGCAGAAGCAAGACTATTCTTACTTATAGAAATGTTCGGAGTCGCGTAAATATTCATCAAAGTTAAAAACTTGAAAAGGCAAGAAAGAAAATTGTGTAACCTTTGAGTACAAGTGATAAACTTTTGAACGTGTTGATCATACCCATAAAATCGTTAGTTCTAAATTCAATATGCAGAAGAATATCGTGGTTTTCCCGAAACAAACCTGTCAACACGTTCGCGATATAAAACAAACATAACATGTAAGTGAGACGACAAAATAGGACCCTTTCTCGTATGTTCCTCCAAGGCTTTCTTGTTGAAAGGGTCCTATTCCGTCATCTTGCGCAAACATTTGGTATGTTTGCTTACTTTTTGTTTGTACACGTTGCACGTATTCACTCTATATTTGGTGAGTATTCTTCCTGATTATCTAACTCGACGAAAGTGCCTAATTTATTTCAGACTTCTATTTTTGGTCAAAGAAATAAAGGAAGAAAAAGTATTTATGGGACTCGCATAGCTATTCTTCTACTTCAATTTATAAGGTAATCGTTTCTGGTTTTTCTTATATAATAGGAGACGTATATTAAAAAAAAAACCGGCCAAGTGCGATTCGCACTCGCACACGAAGGGTTCCGTATGACGTTTTTATGTATGGGTTACCCTTTTATTGTAAATGTAATTTAATTTGTATTATTCAACTGTCTATTTATTACGATTCTGTTTGTTTCGGTGTTTCTTCTCAGAGTAGTCAGGTAGGAATTGCCAGCCTCATCTAGGTTAAACTGACAAAAAGTATTAATGAGTAAGTGTTATTTAAAACCTATTTACAAAATAAAAGTCATTTATCCTTTACGGTTCATTAGATACAACCCGTTGACAGACGGATGGACGGACGGACAGCAGAGACTTACAAACCCTGATCATATCGGTAGTGAGTTTTTGAGTAAAGGTGTTTCGAATAAGCAGATCATTTACTTTAATTTAATTACGAGAACGTTAAAGTATTTTTTTTGTGTTTCTTAAAATGTTGGCGAAGTTTTCTAGCTCCAACTGAATTGACTTGTATGAGAAAATACATCAATCAATATTCTGATGGAAAATTACTGAACTTTCATGGTAATATGAGACAAGAAAAACATCGCAGAAACCGTAACTCAATCAAGTGTTTCATACCAGCGCGAAAAGTTTCCTGGGTGTATCGAAAAATATAGAAAAACATTTTTCCTACCCATGAATTGGTGTTTTAGTATAGTTTTGTTTTTGATATAGCTAAAGCATAATCAGCAATTTATGTTGCCAATGTTGGGAGACAGGCCGCTTCTGACAGTTCTAAGAATTTTCGTTTCTAGGACATGCCGTTTCCTCACTATTTTTCCGTCACCAAATGAGAAAGAGGAGAAATGTTGATGAAATATATTGCCTGGGTTCGTACCTACTCATAAGTCGCGAACATTACCTACCACTGGAACAACACTAATAGAAAAGAATAGCTATTTATAATTCTATGAAACAATTTTATTCAGTCAAATCCAATCATCTCTAGAATAGCTCGGCTTCTATTCAATATTTTTTATTCTATGTCACCCTATTCGCAGCAGCACTAATCTATTTTAATTTACAGTCCACTTTCCACGTAGCAAAAGGGTAATAAAAGAACATTGTTTAGCTGACTCCCACGCCAAGGCGGAAAATAATCAGCTTCACACCGTCTGTTTTTTTCCATCTCAGATAAATGAATGTCGGACTGTTCCAAATAGATAAAGTAGGAGTCCATTTGTCTTAATATCTTGTGTCTTTGTTCCCCTGGGATTGGTAAGTAGTGTACCTACCTAGTGCTAGAATTAAAGTAAAAGCGAATAATTAAAAATAGTAACACAGTAATTAACATGGGTATTGCAATGTTAGTGGCCAATAATATAAAAATAAAACTTTAGAAGCTGTAAAATACCTTGTTTGTTAGTGCTTAAGGCAGTTGTTCCACTGCCGGCGAGGAAGCGACTAACTCTCGGCTATTTTGACGCTCAAGAAACGTACATTTCGTGTAAACAAAAGATGCGTATATTAATAGTTGATCGCTGACTGTTCACACCGCCGAGGACTCGCTCCACAATTTTTTCGCTGAGCGACAAGAGCTATCAAAGCTTACTCGCTCAGCGACACTCGCTCATCGATGCTCGCTCGGCGGGCGGTCAGAACTCACGCAGAGAGGCCAACCCGAACGAGTGGTGGAGTGGTGGTGGAGTGGTCTGTCTTACTCGATCACTCCCTTAAAGCCCAGTGACAAATCTATCGGAACTACCACTCGCTACTCGCTGCTCACTAACTCTTTTTTAGTTTCAAGCTCTACTCGCTACTCGCTCATCGCCGGCGGTGGGACAAGTACTTAAGGGTCTTTAACGTAAAACAAATGTTGCTTATAAAACTAAAATTATAATAACACCAAATAATAACACAACCTTAAATGTTTTGAACTCGTTTAACTAGCAATTTTTTGTAGTAAAAACCCGGTCAAATGCATGTCGACCACGCGCATGGTAGGGTTCCGTAGCCGCTATAGCATGCGGAATAAGAATGGGGCTTTATGTTTATCACTATGAACATACTAATTGAGTTCGCGATTATACGTTAAAATTAAAAATTAAAATATTTTCCAAAATTTTACTTTTTTACTACACGTTTTAAATAATAAATAAGTAACAACTTGACCTAAGTAGCTCGAAATTTAACAAGTGGAAACATTGTATAAGTTGGGCGACTATTACTCTAAAACTAACAAAGCTAACTTAACCGTTATAGTTTTCCTTCAAAGTTCATTATATATACTACCATCACGAATTTATTTAGATTTTGAACAAAAAATGTCATTTTATAGTTTAATATTTCTTAAACGCATCACTGAATCGAAAAATAGTCTGTCTAACTCCGCAATAATTTTGAAAGCTCTATCCAACGATACCCTACACAATAGGATAGGCGAGAAAAGAAAAGTCATGCCCACTTTACAAGTATGGGACCTACACCTACCATACAAAAAAGTCTTTTTCAAGATTTTATTATTTTATTATTGTCGCGTGATTAATATATATATCCATGCAAAATTGCAGCTTTCTAGTACTAACAGCCTCTTAGCTATGTCTCGGACGGACAGACGGACAGACCGAAACTATAAGGGTTTTATGTCCTTGTTAGGACTACGAAACCCTAAAAACCGATTTTGGAATGACAAAAATAAAAGCTAAACTAAAACAAATGTTTGCTGAAAGCCATTTGTGCTAAGGGAATATTTGCCATCAAAATTGTGTGGAATAAAATAACAATTGTTACCGACTTCCGGTACTACACATACCAGCTCGATCTCGTAAACTAAGCTCTGTGAACCAGCGGTCAGGTCAGGATGGTCACAGTCACAGTAAAAGTACACGTATTTACTTTCGTAGTTTATTTTTAAAAACAGGACAGTTTTCCTTGTAGGTACAATTTTACATAAAATTTTCTTGGTAGCCGGTTTGCCGGGTTTTTTTTGGAACTGCTCAAAACTACCAACCCACCGGCTTTTAAATGTTACATAGACTATTGTATAAGTGTTAATTAAACTGAATAAATGGCTTACATTAAATAAAGATTATTAACTATAATATTTATCGAGGAATCAAGCGTAATCATTCAATTTACTAAGTAATTATTTGGCGCACCGGAAGCTGACAAGCGAAAAAGGCGCCATAACTGTTTATCGGATTATTAATTATTGCAAAAGATCAAGAAAATCAAATTAAATTGACTAAATAATAAAGTTAAGATTATTAAGATACAACAAGCTTGGTTTTACTGGTTAAGGTGAATGACGATATCGAGCTGGTATGTGTAGTAGTATTTGGAAAGTGACTCAAATAATAGTTTAAAGTTGTTCAAACCTATGTTCAAATGAATAGGTACGAGTAAGTGTAGTAGTGTGTAATCTTAAAAACGCTTCTGGAGACGACAGCAAAACCCTTTTCAGTTGCATTTTACACGTCACCAATATTTTTGGCCCAAAAACCAACGTTGGCCAGGTTGACGTAACAAACATCACATTTTTAACATCTCCAGAGACTACACTTACCGCTCTAAATTGCTTGCTTTTACATAAAATAACGCAATAAAGAAGCTTTCTCTCAAATATAATACAACAATTTGAAGGCGGCTAGGTACATTAATATGTGACTGAGTGTTCATGCCCACAAATAAACTGTATTTGAATAAATCGAACATTTTATTTTGTTCTGGAAAATTCTGATGGAAAACTGAATGCTCGATATTTTATTTCCTAAAAGAGTCATGTTTCTTCGCTCAGCTCAAATAAGATTGAACAAGTCGACAGACGTTGTTTATTTTCTGGATTTTAAATAAAAACGAGGAATCGGAAAAAATGTAACGTCACGAAAGATTTTTGTGTTAAACCCCTCCTTTGCCTTTCTCTTTCTCTCAGTATATTTATGTCTTTCGATGAGCAGGTTTTTTAGGGTTCCGAATATCAAAAATTTCCGAATGTAAAAACGGAACCCTTAATGTGCAATTCCGTGCATCACGGCCGATTGCAGCCACGCACGATCATTCGTGTGCGGCTGACACGTGCAGCTTATGTAACAATGTCAGAGTATTTTTGTATTGCGCGTGCAACCTACGTCAGTCGTTGGAAACGGCGCTATACATTCTCATACTCTGACTATTGGTGCCTACGAATAAGTAATAAGTCAGGAACTTCAAACCAAAATGACGTATGATTCAAAATACGAATCACCTCCGAGGTTACAAAAAGACGTGCTTGGTGATTGGTTTTAATTCAGAACGAAAGCCGGGATTGGTTCGCGCGCGTGCTGCAATGTCTGCTATGACAGTTGTCATAGCAGCGTGGACGATGTTATGCAATAAGTGAACCGGCCCAAGTCAATAATAAAACAATATTATTTTACAATGTTTTTTTATAACAAATTTTAGTTTTTTTTTTCGGGTACTTTTACCATAAACTCTATGTTCCGTGTAATATAATTAATTTATTAGGTTTTTGTAAGACATTAAAAGAGAATCTTTCTTCGCAATGTAGTGAAGACGGATTCTGAGAAATTCAACGATTATACATTTTATCGAAAAAATGTAATGGTCGTTATTTCTTTGGTGACTGTTTTTTAGTGGGCGCGGAATATTTTAATTATCAATTATTTTAGAAAAACACTGTGTTGATATTACTGACAGATTACTCGCTTTAGTAAGTGATTCCCACAAGACGAACCTGCATTAGACACCAACTGCAATCGTACATTATTGTTTTTTTTTTTTTTCATTTTCTGTAGTATCTCTTAAAGATGTTGATGTTTTTTCGGGACAAAACATCTGCGTAAAAATAACAATTTAATTTCAGATTTGATATAATAACATAATTGTTTTAATAATAAAACAGTAGGTACTTACTGTACAAACTGGTACTGCAGTTTTCTGTAACATGGTATATCCTTTTAATGATTTAAAAAAATATTTTTCGTCAAAATGAACGGAGCATACTCATATGATTTTCACAGGCATCCAGACATACTCTTGTCTTTCTAATCTAAATTAGGTCAATAATTTACTTACTGACTTCATTTTGCATAGTATTAACCATCTCAGATTGTCAAAATATTTGAACATTTTTGAATATAATTTTAATTTTGCTATCACTTACTAGTGAAACGTGATCCCTGGACATTTTAACTTGTATGGCTCCTGCACGAATTAACACACAAGCTGGCATGATGATTCACAGTTGTAGTGCACTAAGAAAAACGACAACGTACGCGAAGATTTGATGTGTACTCGCTTGCAAGAAAAAATTCCGACTGAAGACGCGCTGAACACGACATTTAAGCCCCGCCTACTTGAACATGACTTTCGTTGAGTCATTTTTTAGCGCAGTTACATTTCCTGACTTATTACTTATTCATAGATTGTCGCATAAGCCGCGTGTATCAGCCGCACACGAAAGATCGCGCGCGGCTTTTTTTTTTCGATCTGCGATCGGCCGCGATACACGGAATTGTACCTTTATAATATCACGAGTGCGTCTGTCCGTCTTTCTATACTTCAGTCTGTCTGTCGGTCTGTCATAGCCAATTTTTTTCGAATCTACTGAACCGATTCAGTTGAAATCTTCCTATGACCCAAACACGGAAATATAAGGTAAATATTTTATTTTAATATGCTTCGGAACCCTTTTTGCGCGAGTCCGACTTTCGTCTCGATTTTTTTTCTGAGTGCGTAAGCACTCGGTGTCATAGAAAATAGGTAACGCACACAAAAACAATATGCACGTGAATCTTATACACACAACCTATACCAACCAGCTTTCGTAAAATCGATAAACAAGCATAAGCAAGCGTAAACAAGATAAGTAGGTATTATTTAAAGGCTTCATATTGCCTTCTATCGATCTTACACACCAAATTTTTGCTGGTTATAAGGATCACCTAAAACACTGCGCAAAGACTAGCCTCCACTTAAATGAGTTTGAAAGATAGTTTAGTACCTAATTCGAAGTTTTATTACCTACCTGACCCAGATAAAACACGAGTGAAAGAAAAACTAATGACCTCCAACAAAAAGCAAAAAAAAACGACTGTTCTAATTAGGTATCACGTCCAACAGACTTCGTCCAAAAAATAAAGACAGCTCTTAATGATAATTCTTTTATAGGTCTATAAATCTAGAGAGAACAGAACAAAGTTTTATTATATATTATAAGGATAATTACCTATCTGTTGTACTTATCTATTGCTTCGCTTGCGTGGTTTGAATTTCCAAGAAAAAGATAAGATGAGTTATGTCAGATCGTACAATGTCCGTGCTAAAGCGCTGATACATTATGCTTCGTATTTTATTCTCGTCCATATCTACAGGGGTGCTGCACATTATTGGAAGAACCACAGTATCCTTCAATTTCTGAATTAAGGCGCTATTAGCTGCCAACGACCTTGAGTGGTTAGCTTACGTGTTCTACGCTGAGCTCACGAAACGCGTCGTATGTCCACCCAGTAATAGGACTCGCCCATCAAGGAGTGCTGTCCGAAATTAGACGCATTGTTTTATTACACATAAAACAACAAGTATTAAACTAAACCACTCAGACAAAATTATAAATAATTAAATAATCTTTAAAATAGTGAAGGTTTCATAAAATTACGCTGTATATTTTTTGCGTGATTCTCAATTTTTTATCCGCGTTAGACATACCTTTACAAATTAATTACACTATGTTATAAAAAAAATGTTTCAAATATTCTCAGATCAAATTACGACGAAAATAGTCTAAAATGACATATGTTTTTTTCAAAGAATTAAGTCTAGTCGTTTAGACGTGATGTTCAAATAAAAACCTTTAAAAGTCGTATAACTGTGCCTTAAGAATTAGAATTTTGTCAATCACTACTTTAGCCTGAAAAGCTTTCAAACTTTGGCATTGAAGTCTGGTTTGACACATTCTTAACTCATCATTTCTCCATATTCTCGGCCTAGCAAAAATACACCATCAAAAATTAATTGTTGGATAGGTTGGCGGTATTGAATCCTCTCCTATCCTTTTCCTGCACAAGACGTTTGCTTATGTGTGAGTCGTCTTTAATTATCGTTATACCCCCGCTCGATCTATTGGCGACATGGACTATTAGAAAGCAAGTGTCAAGCGCACGGGTCCCAACGTGAAGGGAAATTCGGGAATCGTCGTGCGAGGCCTCCATCGTGGTGTATAGCATCGTATATACGTAGTTCATCGAATTGTTGTTCGTGCGGCTGTCATAAGAGAAGTCCCTGCGTTCCAGTGTTAATGGAACGCATTTCATGAACAAACGTCATCGCGGCTCAGGGATCCAACCACAAGTCGTAAGGTTTGTGCATTCCTTACATATTTTCCTTGTTCTATAACCTATATCCTATGATATCCTATATTTTATCCAATAACTTCATCAGTCACCTTCCATTAAGTTCCGGCTTACCGCTACACCTATCTTAATTTAGAATGCGATCAAAACCAGTAATGTCGCGCATCCTCTCATTTATATTAATTTGAATTTCATCAAAAAGGTTGTTACTTATTCATGTTACCTTCAGCACCTGACATACCAAACAAGTGTATAATTTATACTCCACCCTTTTCATTTCAGACGGGATGTTACAAATTCTTCACTTTTTTCCATGCAAATGTTTTAAGCTCGTTCATGTTATGTAAATTGGCCGTCATGTTGTTAAATTTTTATTAGCATTTCTTTGTAACTTCTTTTTTTTTGTTGGCGTGGGAAATCATCCAATGACTTCCCCCGCTCTGGGTGGAGCGCGGGTCAGACTTTTACTAACTAAAACCCATCCCTGTTCCTCAGTTACCTGTGCCATAGGGCGTGGTGACTCTCTTTCGAATTTATCGTCGACGACCTCGTGGGCCTCGGCAGGCCTCCTCAGTTATTGCTGATATTTCTTTGAGGCGCGCGTCGCCTACGTTCAATTTTTTAGAGGAACATTATAAGAAAAAATGTACCTACTTTCTTGGTATTCAACACACCCAGTTTAAAATGGTGTTGAACATACCATATATTTTACATACCTGCAAGTTGTGGAATGGGCTAACTTCTGAGGTTTTTCCGCTGAGCTACCACATACACAACTTGAAGCGAAAATTTGAGGAATGACTCCCTCAAATTTTCACTTAAAGTCTTCTTTGAAAATGGTAGGGCACTCACTTGTAGCACCACTGCAATGGTATTACAGATTTTATATATTACCACCTATAGGCGGCGGTGTCTGCTTACCATCAAGTGGTTCGCCAGACAATGTCATAAAACGTTTAAGGTGAGGTATCATTCGATTTTTTTTGTGATGTGATATTTATTTACGAACATTTAAGTTGTTTGTTTGTTGTCAGTTCACAACAATATACAATAATGCGCTTAGTTATGCAACGCCAATTCATCATTATATATTTCATATAACATGAAGGATATCCAAATATTATACATAAGTATACCTACCATAAGATGCAAGCATCGAGCCTCTTGTCGTGTACCAACTTATCAAAAAACCTGTAAGAGATAAAGGGCCGATTTCACAAATTCTAAACGCCCAGTTTTCGACGCTTAAGCTCCCTTAAACGCATTTAGCCGCTGTCATAAAGCTGAAGAGTTTGTTTGTTTGGTTGAACGCGCTAATCTCAGAAACTACTAGATCGAATTAAAAAAATAATTCTGTGTATCGAGGAAGGCTATAAGCTATATAACATCACACTGCGACCAACAGGAGCGAAGCATCAATGAAAAATGTGGCAAAACGGGAAAAAATAATCCTTTTTAGAGCTTCTGTTGCGTGCTGCGTAAACGGTTAAAGTTAGGCTAAAAATATGTATGACGGAATTGTTTTCCTTTTAAAGTTTTAACAAAAAAGCTGCGACAGCATATGTCTATCTTTTAAGGTTAACTCACTATAATCTTTTTTATGGTTTTTATTTTTTACGCTAAGCTTAGTTCAGTAAAACTTAGTTTATAGAGCGAATGGTGAAATCGTCTCTAAGTGACATATTAATAATGAAGCACTGTGTAAACCTCCATATGTACCTACAAAGAAAGCGAGTTTATTATTCACTAGCGACCCGCCCCGGTTCCACACGCGTACGAATTATACACACCTTCCTCGTTTATCGCTCTTTCTATTAGTGAAAACTGTAATTAAATTCGTTGCGTGGATTTGGAGGTTTTAGCAGAGAAACATACAAACGTGGAAGCGACTTTGATTTATACTATGTAGAGATAGAGAAAAAAGAATTGAGCATCTTTGGATCGAAGCATCGTTTTAACACACACAGTGTTTTCAAACAACACAGGCCTCAGAGAATTCTAAAAAAAAAAAGGTCTCAGAGTATTCTGGACACTGCTAAGAATGAATGTCTAATAATAGGCCTCTCTGAAATTGGTATGAAAATATATAACCTAAAATCTATTGACTAACTTAATTTTCATTGAAAATTAATTGGATTCGCAAATAAGCTTTTAAAGAGGTCAAGAAAATAATCGGCCGAATGCGTGTCGGATTTCGCACATTTATGGCTCCGTACGAAATGAACGAATTATAAAAAAAAAAATCTGATTTATCATTATATTGGTATTTGCTGGTAAAATATACGTAATAATAAAAATTTTCACCAAATTTCAAGTTCATAGATCAATGGGAAATTCTTCGGAAAAAAAATTGTGACAGACGACGAACAGGCAGACAGACAGACAGACGGACACGTGAGTGACAGCAATAGGGCTCCGTTTGGACCCTTCGGGTACAGAACCCTAAAAGCGGTCGTTTAAAATATCATTTGTTCGAAGGTTAGAAGAAAGTTAAGTATAATGTAGGTACACAGAATGACACAGAATCTACTCGTAATAAAATAAATTAAAATTAAGATCCCGATGTTTCGTGACGAAATTACTTTTGGTTACAAGGTTACTAAGGGAACAGCAGCTTGTTCAATATGAGTTGTCCTCCCACACTTTTATAATACATTTTCTTTTGTAATAATAAATTATTGCTTAAGTATTTCGTGTAGACTCCTACGCTCTGTCACCTTACACGAAATTTAGGCTACATCACTTTATAACCTAAAGTGATGTAGCCTAAATGTCACTTTGGTTTGACCTGAATTGCTTTGAACTTGTGATCTTATTATGGCACTATAATGAAAGAAAGAAAGAAAACATATTTATGTGTACCTCACACAAGAACTTATTAAAACTAACAATACAAATAAAAATAAACTGCAAGGCCAAAAAGGCGTCAAACTCAGCATATTCTACGATATAACGCAGCGCTGGTATGCTAGGACCCGCTGTGATGCCACGGACACACTCACGGAACGAGGTCTTAATGGGTCATATAGAGCCTATATTTGAATTGGATGAAGCAACCAAAACGAATAATTTGATCATATAAGTGAATCATTAAATGTAGCACCAGCTTTTTTCAATCAAAGCACCGTAATCAATTTGGGTAAACTGCCTAATATCACCATTAGTTTAGCAAAATTTTCAGAGTCAATATTCTTTCTACTTAATACTGATAAAGGTAGTTTCGAAACCAGATATCTCCAACTTATATCGTGTGACGTCGCATCATTTACCAGGTCCAATTTCGACCTGATGCTGAAACTGAGAATTTAATTAACAATATTATAATCCATTATCTGGTCGAAGACCCGCGGTCGCGTCTGCTTCAATTATTTTAGTTGGCGCTGTTTCCAACATAAAGTAGTGAAGCAGAGCAACCTTAGCTTGAAGCAATTATGATTAAAGCAATTTTTCGACATCGCCTTTCAAATAATTGCTGTGTAAAGCAGTAACGGCAAAAATATTATTAATTATTCCCTTTCAACTTGGTAATTAACTACAAATGTGTCTGGTGACAATTTTCAAATAAGTGAGCACGTAAATCGTGCGATTAACATGTTCACTTATTTGAAAATTAAACTTCCGAGTGATCAGTTCGTCTTCCGTAATGGAATCTTTGTCATAATTTCAACCAAACGACGTCCATTGCTGATGGACATATCCCGTCGATCGTTATAGACCGGTCTTGTGTTTCTCGTATCCAGACGTAGACTACAGTAGTATTGGCATAGATACAATCATCTTCTTACTCCTGGCTGTTGACCCAAAAACCTCTTAGTATTCATATTAATTACTAGTGACATAAGACAAAATAAACATGAAAATTGGTTCAAGCCGGGCCTACTAAGTTATCTTGTGTCATTAATCAAAAATATTTTCATTGTTTCCACTTAAACTATGCCGGAGTCGTCGAGACAAATACAACTTCATAATCATATCAGTCTTAAATGTCAAGATTAATGATATTTAACTTGGAGTTATCAGCAAACTACAGCCGAACTTATGTCAAGCGTGAACCGCCTTCTTCGGAAATAGTGTAGCGGCGCAATCTCGTGGTAAACTCTGCAAACATCCGGTTTATCCTATTTGTGGTAGACTGGCTGACAGGAATGTGGCTTTGAAGACTAAATGAAATTTATGTTTCATAACTTAGAAAACTGGTGGTGAAAGCAACTTGATTTGTAGGTAATATTCATAAAAATTGTGTTTTTATTAACAAAACTATTTAATTAACATAACACAGCGGAGCGGGATTGTCAGACTCTTACTGACTAAAACCCACCCATGTTCCTTCAATGTTATCACACATTTGCACAAACAAAAAAAAGGGTATTCAATAATATACGTGCTAAACATGAATCTTTTTATCTCTTCTCATAATAGATTATTTTTGAAAATCACCGTCTGCTGAATCATCTCTAGCCTCCTGTTTAAGCGTTATAAATAACCTCTGTTTTAAATAAAAAATGCCACGACGATCCTAATTTTAAATCTTTTTACAATACCCGATAAATGCACAAAATAGCATAATCAGCCTTTTGATGTTCCCACTCTCGCAAAGAGGAGGCCTGTGTCGTTGGATCTCTGCGAGAGGGAGTGGGAGGTGATCCAACTAACAGAAGTTTTCAAATCTATTAGTTACATTTTCTTCTACCTGCCTTTGTCCCTTATTACTTGTGGTCGGCGCTATCCGTTTTTTTTTTCATTCTTCTTTGTCAACAATCACGCTATCATTCACTCCTTTTTCATTAATATCATCTTTTCTTTAGCGTCCCTCTCCTTCTACATCAATCACCATTTATTTTAACACACCCAAATCACACAGATTACTAAATCTGTGCCCATAACAACGCTTAGCTAATTTCCCAGTCTGTATTGCCTAAGGCTCACTTACCGCCTTTAACTTGTTGATTTACAAATGTTTCTTGGTAACAAGGCTACAAGGTGAAGAACAAACAACTTGGGGAACTTTATTTTTATCCTGCCAGCGTTCGCAATAAAACTCTTTGTAGGTCAATGAAGATGTATTGGTTTTCGAAAGTCGCACGTAAAGTCTCAAAACTGTTATTGCGAAGAAGTTTGATGAACGGATGTATTCTATAAAAGTTAAAGGTTCAATGAAAAGCAATAAGTACTCGTACCTACTTGAATTGGACAACTTCTCTTTCCACCTTTTATCTTAGATGGTCACAAGCTTCTGCCACTGCTGTGGAATTAGTACTTCCCCATTATAAATTATAGCCTTTGTACTATTTCAGACAATAGTTTGTTTCTGTGCCAAATTTCATTCAAATTCGTTCAGCCGTTCTAGCATGAATAATAGGTAATTTGTAGCAAGATACTTCCTGAGGTCACCTAGCAATATCTTTCTTAAGTGGCGGACTAAGGCCAGGCTGACAGGCCGTAGGAACCGTTGCATCCGATGAAGCCCGCGGTGGCGAGTCGTCGCCCGCCCGATCCATCGCAAGTCGGTAAGTTCAAAGACGCGGCACGGAGCGGCGCGGCCTGTCGATTAACGGGCCGTGGGACCTCACCGGCGCGGCAAGGTGCGGCGCGATGTATAATGAATGCAATGATGGATGAATGGTGGGAACATTCGGCACGAGCCGCGCCGCGTCGCGCCATGCGTTGCCAAGACTGGCGCGGCCCGTCGATTCACGGGCCGTGGGACTGCAACTTTATAGTTCATCGCAGCTGCTGTAATCAGTAAATCTATGCGACCCGTTAGTTCGTTGAAATTATTATGTATTCATTAGAACAGTGGTGGCCCAGAGGTAACGGCCCCAACTCACGAGTTGTACATCGTGGGTTCAAACACAAGCTTTTCCTTGTGTAATTTATTTCATCACCACGCTCGAAACTGTGAAGGATAACATCGTGAGGAAACCGGTAGGTATGTCCTAGAACCAAAAATACGTGGGCATGTGACATCCACCAACCCGCACTGAGATTTGGATTACGGCCTATTCCCCCTCCAAGAGATAAGGCTTGAGTACCAGCAGCTGGGAACATTATAAGGCTGTTATGCTTATTAATTGTATCAGTTATGTAAGGGCGCTTTTTAGCAGTAGACGTAGATACTGTAAGGAGTTGGAGGTTTGTAGAGTTCACTCTCCAGCGAGAGGTATACTACAAATGCTGATATGGACGTGTGCAGTGAGATAAATCACTTATATTTTCTGCTAACACAAACGTCCGTCTTCTTGGGAGAGTTTTTTTAGAGTACCTCGCCAAACGAAACAATCATCTACTTGCTTTTTAAACTAATTCTAAATTTGAATCACTCTTTAAAAGTCTAATAACGGTGTTCTCATCACCCTCATCGACGCTGCAAAACCTACCCCTGAGTGCTGCACAGATAATAATTACTAGCGTAGTGTTACTTAATATCACGAACCATGAAATATTACGAAGCTTGAAAACTAAATTAATGATAGAACAAAATCAATCGGTTTCGGTAGCAAGTACCTACATAAATCCGTATTAACTTTGGAGAAACTCTAATCAAGTGAAGTAATGAAGCGAAAGATTCTTAATATTACGGTCTTACAAAGATCAATACTGAGAGATCACTACATAAAATATACCTAAAGTTAAGACCCTCAAATACTGGGAAGATAGCGGTTCTTTTGATTTAATATTACAAGATT
Source organism: Polia nebulosa (assembly GCA_951329385.1). Taxonomy (NCBI): domain Eukaryota; kingdom Metazoa; phylum Arthropoda; class Insecta; order Lepidoptera; family Noctuidae; genus Polia; species Polia nebulosa. The sequence continues at coordinate 15,890,151 of OX589596.1, forward strand.
TTTATGCTCATATTAATAGGTAGGTACTCTCTATGCAAATATTAATATAAAACGAACAACATATTAGAATTTGTATTGTACGTATACATGAAGAGGCAGGTAAGAATTATACTTGCGCGAAATTATAGATAATATTAATGTGTAGTAACTACTACACTGCTATCGCCAACCCTCCTGCTAAGCATTAACACAACACACACACACACACAACAACAACATCAACGCACACACACCACACACAACACACACACTACACAGAACAACAACAACACACACTACCACAACCACAACCGTACCGTAACTACATTGCACAGAGAATGCTGCTGCCCATTCTCTGGTGAGTCCCTTAGTCGCCTCTTACGTAACACCCACGGGAAGTGATGGAATAATACTATGCTTTACGTCCGACTTGTTGACGACAAGTTCCGATAAGCGTACCTCAGGCTCCGCGCGCGCCAAATGTCAACATCTGTTAATCCCCGTTGACAGCCGGCCATCGTGCAACTACAGACTTTGTCAGGTTTCGGGTGTTTAAACCTTGCCACAGGTCTAAAGACCTTGGGTAATAGTAATAATAGCAGTTTAAAAAGCGCGAATCGGGTTTTTGACAATTTTTCGGGCAAGGCAAACTAGCGGCACACATGTGCGCCACCGAGGTTATAAGGTTATAAGGCCGACTGTCAACGGGGACTGACAGATGCCGGAGCTCTGACGCGCGCGGGGCCTGTGGGTATTAATTGAAAAGAAGCAATTTGGTTTTCAATTTCAAATCATGAGAAATGTTTTTTGGTGAATAATAATAACCCATAGACACGTATAAAATATACTATTTTTCTGTTTGTCTATCAAAAGCAGTACATAGCTATTAATTTTCCAACATTATGGTTAAAGAGTTTCACTCAATTTGAGTTTCAATCATCATAGTTTCAAATACCAACATTTTGATATATCCTTTTCAGATGTCACGCAGACACAATCCATGCTTTATTCGGAGACGTTAGTTTCAGCACTTACATTACATTTGAAACTACTCTAAGCTTCTAAGCGTAATTTATTCTAAACTCAGTCGCGTAACACTAAATTCATTCTATGAGCTGTGAAATGTCAACACAATAGTATCTGACACTAATTTTGTTAGTGTCTGACACTAATTTCGTTAGTGTCAGAATAGCAGACATGTATTTGCGGGTTTAATGTTTCGCAATAGAGAATTTGTTTTAGGATCTTTACGCCAATATTCCTAGTGACGATGCTATATACTTACTGTGAAATCTAGCTACGTGAGCTCAGGGCCTGTAGATAAAGTAACATCGCTTCGTAGCGAAACGATATCGAAATTCGTCATCGTCTCTGAGATATCGATAAACATTTCCTAGCGTTAGCGTTCCTTCGTTATCTTTTTTGGGCGATCACGATCGAGGTGAAGGCGAACTCTGAAAGCGCTGCTTGTCTACGCATTTGTATGGGATAAACACGATATCAATTCGTTTCTTTATGGTTTCGTTACGAATTATAACATTGCACCAACATAACATTACCATTAACTTAACATTCTACCAACTTGCGATAACGATGTCGACTGACCACGTGACTTAGCGCGGTTTATGTCAATCTCGTACATTTTAGTCTTTTCTAACTTCGTTATCGTTTTTAAATTGTTACTTTGTCTAAGCCCCCAGGGTGTGTAACTCTGGTGTGTATGAAAAGAAACAATAGACCGCAATACTTGATATCTTATATTGTTAGTTAATTTTTTTGTAATATTCACTAGCGCCTATAGGCCTGAAAGGCGTCTCAGTCTTGCCTAGGGGTTGAGGACAAATTCGAAAGAGTTACCTCGCCCCTGGGCATTCAGGGCAGGGAGAAACAGGGGTGGGTATTACTCAGTAAGAGTCTGACACGCCCTTCCGCTCCACCCAGAGCGGGAGAAGTCATTGGATGATTTCCCACCCCAAAAAAAAGAATAAAAAGGCGTCTCAGTCTATCTGACAATCTTATTTATTTTTAAAACTCGTATAAGTTTTCAGGAACTCCTTATAGAGGTCCTAATGAAAGAGTCTCTACAGTACCAACCTTACGCCAGTTTTGTTTAAGACCTATGGAACCTGAAATGAAAAAGAAGTGGACCTTCAACCAGCCACAGATACAGACTAAGTTCTGATTGCTAAACCCAATAAAACTTTGACATACTTGGGAATAAAACCCCAGACATCATGTTCAACAGAAACATAAAACGATGTATCGAATCACAAAGCGATGTTCCGCTATTTTATTCGTTTCGTGTACTACAATCTGTCTCAAATGAGTTGAATAATGTAAAACCTTGTGCCTTTTTACAAATACCAGACCATTTATTAAGCAAAATATTAAAAAAAAACAATCTTCTTTAGTAATAAGTATCTCCCCCTTTTAAGTAAACATATCGAAGGACGCAATATGATTAAAGGCGGCGTGAGCGCAAACACTTATGCCATTACTCTTACTCTAATTATGTTAACCCAGTGTGAAGTTGACCCATATTTGTAACTACATAACTGATGCTTAGGTTATACATAACAACAACTTATTTAACTACGCTTTGCGTTTGGTAGGTATGCAGAGAGCCGCAAATAAATTCAAGCAAACGCAAGGTATAATATTATTAGTATCCAACCGAAACACGATTTTAGCAGAAAACCAATAATCACGGGGTAAAAGAAAAAAAAAGAAAATTTTAACTTCAAAGAGTTATCAGACCCTTAAAAATCTAGCAAGTTAATAAAACGATGATTACACACATAGACGAACGAGACAATCACTTTTTAGGTCTCTGTCACAGCATTCATTTAAAGACGCTAGTTCCGCTCTAGCCGAATATTGGACCTCTTTGGCCAAACCCATACTATTCCTGCTGAAACCAGTTTTTTTTTTTACTGAAACTGGCCAAAACTGAAACCGAACCTTCGATCGGGCAGTAAATATAATTTAAGAGAAAAAAGCAGAGGGGCGCCAAAGCCTGCCAGCCTGCCTGGCAGCATTGCCATTCAACGTGGCAATGCTGCCAGCCTTTTAAAGACCACTCTGAAACCCTCTTTGTGCAACACCTGTTAGGGCACATCCTTGAGGTTACCGAGGTACCTACTAGATTTTTATTAAGTTTGGGCAGGGGTCGCGGATAAATTCGTAACAGAGTCACCGCGCCCCTGGGCACTCAGGCAACTGAAGGCACAGGGGTTGGTTTAGCCAGTAAAAGTCTGACACGCCCTCTCGCTCCACCCAGAGCGGGAGAAGTCATTGGATGTTAACCAATCCCACAAAAAAGGGTATTCAGCCTTGTTCTTATTATTTAAATTACATCTGATGATTGACATTTTGCGCCACAAGGATTTCGAATACCTTTCCATTCTTCAAAATATGTCTCCGTAATGATTAGTAGGTATAATCTGTATAAAGCGTTTTTTACATAATCACTTACTAAGATACAGATAAGTACTATTAAGTCCAAGGTAACAGTAACTATAAGAAGATATTTCTAATATGGCGAAGTGAATTTACTAATAAAATCCCTAAGCTCTTGGCGCGCCAACGCCTAATATTCCCTTACCATTGACGCCTTAAATAGATTATCTAAACCGAAACATAATATCAACACCCACACATTACTGACGCTGAAACTTCAGGGGCCTCTTTATTGCTAGCATTAAGAAACCATATCATGTATGTAGGTGTATGAAAGCTACATAATAATGGCAAAGAATAGAGAAGGTATACATATTATGTAAGTGGGTATGAATTCTACGTGATATGCCAAACTGGAGAGTCAAGTGGGTGTGCACCGCTATATTTACCCTTACCCAAGAGGACCATGGCCCTACGGCCCTACATGGGAGTACGGCAGATAGGTGAACTGACGATCTTTCTTGAAACTAGCACTACAATAGGTACTCTTTTAGCTTGCCGATCTAGAACTTCTCTCAAAAAGAAAATTGAATCTATCCGAGGCCTGAGTACTAAAATTTTGAAGCTCTCTTCGCCCACTCTTTCATCCTTGATTATGAAGAGTTTCTTTCTTTAATAAATTCGACAAAGTAACTTGAGCATCTGAATGGATAGTAAAAATCTAACATAAAACTTTGAGCTCGGTTCGCTCGTTATCTGCATCGTTAGTTACCAATCTTTAATGCTTAGGTGGCAAAGAAATATACATATACACGAGTATATCTGCTTATATGTTAAAAAGAAAGAGAGGTGCTATAATTTAATTACGCCACTGTGAGTGCGAATACCAAACTAAATTAAATTCTAAATACTGTCAGTAAAATCCTAGCAGCGATATGTTTGTCAAAAAGTTCAAAAAGAAGAAGAATATCAATTGACAGCATGGTTGAGCTATTGGCTGCTGCGCTGCGTGTCACGGGTTCGATTTACACGGAAAAAGTATTTGTATGGCCTACAAATAGTACAGGCACACCAACCCTCCAACCCTCTCACTGAGAGGAGGTCTGTGCCCCAGCAGTGGAGACATTAAAAAAAAGCTGATGATGATGATGAGGCACACCAACACAACTAGGAATAAAAGACAGAACTATAGCAAAATCTACGGTTTTATTCAGTAACTATTTTAGGTGAAACAGGCGCACCTATTAACCTATCCTGCTGCGTAGACATTAAAACAACGTATATACCTACAAATTATTATAATATCAGCGTATGATATGAAACTATGTAAAAGTTAGTGTCGCGTGTACGATCAAAGCTTATGCCCTAAATGTGCGGTGGACCGCGAAGACGCTCCTCACAAGCTCAGCCAACTGGAAACCTTGCACGCATCAAAACAAAGTCTATAATTATGGAACAAATAACTGGATAGATAGTAGTGGTGTCTACTGCGGCCTTTATTTAAGGAAAGGTCGGGAAAGATGCGGATTTTTGATATGAAAACTTCTTTAGCCCCGTTGAGCGATTTTTGGTAGGGGCAATATTTATGGGTTCGCGACACCGACATGCTATTGACGTAATATAGCGCCAGACTGGCGACGCGTAGCGGCCTGTGTAACTACGTATATGATAATATCATTACTGCTCGGATTGCCAATAGATGTGAACACCAGACTAATGTTAATAATTTGAATTTACAAATTATTTTAATTAATAAAAAAATAAAAACTGTTATTCCAAAGTCTCAAGTTGTCACTTCTGTCGGCAGACTGCCTGTTTTTTGGGAGTTCGTGTTATATAGCAAGCATGTAATGTTTAGATTGCTAGCTTCTCTACTGGCTTCTAGCAATTCTTCTTTTTAATGTCGTCCGATTCCTGTGTAAACAAATAAATGGCTGAAAATGTTTTGTTATCAGTTTGATTTCAGTATCAATCAAAGTTAACAATCGATAAAAATTACCATCGAGGTTTCCCGTATTTTGTTGTGTCTAATAGTACAAAAGTTCTATAGTTCAATAAATGTTTAAATAAAAAAAAAATCTTAACTTCTTCGCTCTTTTGTTACAGGCAATGATGGATCGGGCATAAAATCGGTAAGTTACCTACCAACCATTTCTCATACATTCCTTCCACACTTCCCGACATAAGTATCTATCTACCAAATAAATATTAAAAAGTTACTTTCTTCCACGAGGCAAAATACCCGCGAGAGATTCCATTTCAATAAAAAATTTATATTTGGCTTTACATCACATATTTAAGCATTATTCAAAAAGCATTACACAATTCCAGCGAATCTAATCTTATTGACAAAAATATATTTTTCCTATGGGTATTAAAAGTTTCCACGTTCCTTAAATAGAGTTTTCTTCTTGTTTTACTATGAATTAATATGAGATTTATTGCGTGGATGTCAAAAGATTACAACATTATATAGGTTTCATATCTAATGAAAATAAATAATTTAATTAATTCTGTTTTTGTATATATGTATGTAGTTAGGTTATAAATAGTTAATTATTAGATAATATTTAAGTAATTTTTATTTGCATATAAAGTTATATAATTAAATTAGTTAGTGTAACATTTAAAATCATTTTATGAAGTAATAATTAAATTCAGATATTTAATTCATTGGAAGGTACCTTTGCGGATAGTTCATAAGAATAATTTTGATTTATTAACTTTTATCAGACTTAGTAGATAACTAATAATTTGATACTTCATTAATTTTAGTAGATGACTTTCATAATAAATGTGTTTTTGTCTGTTTGATTAGTTAAGATAAAGTGACAAACGAACTGTGCTTGATTAGCAACTCAAACATAATGCAAGAGTCGCCACGTTAATCTTTTTCTTTATCCCACTGCTTTCTAAGCTAATCATCTCCCTTCTACCTTTATGCTATTTATTAGGGACAAGGGCAGAAAGAACAAGGTTGTTCCCAGTAGCACTTCTATCTACATTTATACTCCTTAAAAAGCCGCGGGTCATTTTTCACAATATTTTTTTTACTAAATATTGTGTTTCTAAAGTTTTACTTAGGTATTGTTTTTGAGTGTGTTGAAAAACGCCGTTTGAAACACGTGGGAAATTACCATTGCAGCAGAGCTTTATCAACATTCTAAACTATTTCACGCAGCTTTTCAGTCACCAGTACAACTTTCAGATTCCCTCTTAATTTCTCTACTAAGCTTATTTTTACTCAACAATTTCAACTACCTACCGTTAGCTTGAAATGACAATTATAAATATTTACATTATATATTTGTCCGAGCCAGGAAAAATATTTCTACCACACTTTTACTTCGCAAGCATTGGCGTTTCCCTTCGGGACCTCTTTAAGTGAATAAGGACTGCAATTAAGTGCAAAGCTTTTGTGCAATAAACTTTAAAAGTACCTTAGAGGATAATCTAAAAGGAGATCATATATGTAGAATGTAAGCGCCGATGTAAGTATGTGACCATTATGTTATAGTTGGTATTCATAAAACTCGCTAACGGTATGATTGATTCAAACATTGATTAGCGGATTCTAAGCTCAAGAAAACATAAGGGAAGGAACAGGGGTGGGTTTTAGTCAGTAAGAGTCTGAGACGCCCTTCCGCTCCACCCAAGAACGGGAGAGGTCATTGGATGATTTCACACACCACAAAAAAAAAAAAAACGCGTCGCATCCATCAAATCTAACTGCATACCTATACAGGGTGTAACGGAAAGGTGTGGTCATATTTTAAGAACTGCATCTGCCCATCGATTTGAACAACTTTCTTCAAGAAAATCTGCAGAAATTTAAAAATAAAAATTTCACCTCCCATACAAATATTGATCATCTGATGATATAACTTTGTATGGAAAGATTTTTTATGGGAGTTTTTTTTATTTTTTCTTAGAGATAGTTGTTCATTTCCATGGACAAAACTGGTTCTTAAAATATGACCACACCTTTCCGGTACAGCCCTGTATAGGACAAAACCTCCTATAAATGATTATTCAGCACTTTTCCACTTGCATACATATACAACGTTGATGTGACAGAGGGGCATTAAATTAAACTACGTATACTATACGTGTTTAGTATTAATTCGATACGGTATAAAAATAAAAATAATAATAAATGAGGTTTTTTTTTTTTCAAACAAACTAAATAGCTTACAATTCAGAGTAAAACGCAACCACCCTTTATACCATACTTTATACCCATTATCCTTGTTTGCATTGCCATCTTATAGCGAAAATGTACTTGTGACTTGCGTGAGAACGGCAACAACGCGTCGTATCGTAGGTTATACTCAGATTTATCGTTTTAAGGTGCATGACCTGTGCGTATAGACATAATCAGCTGTTAGGAAAGATACATCGTGTTCAAACGAGGCCAAAACTTAAAAAATCGTTTGTGACTAAACTACTGCTCCGATTTAATTGATTTTTGGTACAGAGCTTGAAAATAGTACCTAGTATAGGCAGTTTAAAGGAAAGCCCCTCTGTCGTATCAACTTTGTATATCCTAATTCCTGGTAGAAAATGTTGAAATAAGAATCTACTAATCTGTTTTTAAACTGTAACTGTTCGTAAACTAAGGATTGAATTTCAAAAACGCTTTCTTAGTGGATACCTACTCTTCACAAAGAACACACCCTCCAAATTTCATGTCTCTAGGACCAGCGATTTAGGCTGTGCGTTAATATATCATTCAGTCAGTCAGTCAGTCAGGACTTTGTATTTTATATATACAGACAGATAAAGCCCAATAAGTACTTACAGTGATTTTTCCCGCGGCTTATCTTCTGTGGCTTATGCCACAGAAACTGTACATTTTTAGGAATAAAGCCTAGCCCATTTCATTATCGGACCAGTACTTCCCGATATTACCTCCTTCATCAAACTTACAAACTTTACCTTTTTATGACATTAATATAGTACATTGATAAGCTTTTTATTGTAACTAAGTGAGAATATTTTCGTAAAGGATAATCCTGAGTAGCGAGTTTCTCACTAAATCGCAAAAAAGCCGGTGTTTTTCATTTTGTGTGTACCTATTGAATATTTCATGAACTTTAACAGAGACCATTATAGCATGATATCAGAAGCTAGAGGCAATAATAATGATTGGCGTTAGTCGTGAGAGATATTGTGTTGATTAGGTACTGTTAAATCTAGTTTCATTTTTCACGATGTTCTATGGTTTCGGTTTCAACGATTAGGCGAGACTATGGCTGCTGTGCTATTTATTTTAAATTAGGAAGAAACCATTTTTTTTCTTTCTGTGTTCGCGCGAACACAGAAAGAAAAAAAATGGTTTGTGCATTCAACTAAGGTCAAGTTTTAATTATTTACTTCGAAGTAAAAAGCTAAAGCAAACTAACGAAAATATATAATTTTGGTTTATAAAAATAATGTTTAAGGGTGTTAAAATACTGGCACATACTCTGCTGAATTCGGTAAGACTGGAAACTGACTCCAACATACAAAATTGGGAGAAGGCTTGGCTGATTGAATGATTGCTATCAAACTTCAGACTTAACTTGCTGCTTGGGGCATGATACCAATTTACAATAACTTATATCAGCGACCTATAATTAGTTCAGGAATCAAGAATATTCACAATTTACGACTTGACAGATTAAACAAAACACGGTCTTGACTTAAGGAAATAAACACTGGCAGTATAATTACGCCTACCTTTGTTACGGGTAATTGCATTTTCCCACCTGTGTGAAAACAAACCGTATATTATGTAAGTAAATAATGTTAGGATGTTAACTGCCTACGCGTGGGTTCCTAGAAGTTAATACTGCTTTGCGCACATTTTTTACACCTACGCTCATGTTAATACATGATAATAATTAGCATATTTTCTGAGATATGTCGACCCAGATCGCTAGGTTTTAAAAGTTACCCTACCCTAACCTACTTTATTACCTAAATAACTTTGATTAAAAATGTAGAGTAAAAAATGTACTTACCTACCTTATTTTACAATAAGTGACCTAGATACACACTTATATTGCTTGTTTTTCACGCAAAGTCATGTTCTATCGCGATTATTATCTAAAGATCGTCCTAAGTGGTCCTAAGGTTGAAATGTTTTTCTTATTTTTTAACCGACTTTCCAAAAAGGAGGAGGTTCTATGTTCGACTGTATGTATGTTTTTTTTAATGTATTTCCGCCGATTGCTCCGTCAGTTGTAGACCGATTTTCAAAATGCTTTTTTATCAGAAACAATATACTCCCGAGGTGGTCCCATACAAATTTTATCGAAATTGCTTCCGCGCTTTTTGAGAAACTAAACAAAAACGAAAAATACGTATACCTCAATGACGTTTTTGTTTTCTCCAATTACGAGTATGTTTAAATTCCACGTTCTATATTATTGGGGTTTTGAGTGCTGGATATAACAACTAAAAAGTGAAAAATTAAAAACTTTTTACAAACAAAAACAACCGACTTCCAAAAAGGTACTTAAAGTAAGTACACTAAAAATTAAACATATCTTTAATTTCGGAAGTCGGTGTCAAATAACGAAGAAGTCCGACTTCCGAAATTAAAGTTATTTTTTAATTTTAGTGTACTATCAGTGCCTTTTTTGGAACTCGGTTGTTTTTTTTGTAAAAAAAAAAAATATTTTTATTTTTCAGTCTTTTTTTTTAAGTGAAATCTGTAAAATAATGTCCACAAAAGCTTGGAGTGAACTTTTCCTTTAATGTAGCGATGGTGCTTCCACTCACTAACCACATAAACACTTCAAGCCTCTATGTTCATGACCTGTCTGGGTATTCCCAAAATAACTACATTAAATTCACGTCAGCAAAAAGGTACAAACGCTTCGTAAACACCAACAACTCTTAAAATAACTGCGGAGTTTCGAATTGAACGATCTTTATTGAGAATGGCAACAATATAGCTTTTGTTTATGGCAACATTGTTCAGAGATTCCATTTATGTAACTTCTACCTTTTTATTTAGTAAATAAAAAATACAACTCATCGCTTTTCAGCTGTTTGTGGTTGAGTTTGTTTTGTTTGCTTTGCCATGAACGTCTTTGTTTAACGTAATATTTTTTTGAACCTTGAATAGTATAAAAATTAACGAATACTGCTTTTTTATTTGATGGGAAAATTATTCTTTGGTATTTTGAACCTGATTTTTTTCTTACTTTATGATAGGAACCCGATCTTTTAAGGCATCTGTACAAGAAATATTACCAAAGTATTCTCCTACCGAAGCTTAGATATGGAATTAGGATTTATATTTCGAATTGTAGGTACATTTTTTTGGTAAAATATAGAATTTATCGTAGCGATCATATTACATAAATGCCTTTCAAAAATCTATTTTCTGAAATGTTCATTGTTACGACGTAACAAAGGAAAGTGCGGTAGGCTTAGAATAAATTAGAAATTCTATTTATGGATCTGGAAACACTGAACATCGTTCCCAAATAAAATAAATTTAAATATAGATTGGGTATGCGAAAATAAATGGAGCTCATTGAAATTTAAAACAGTTGACGCAAAAATCGGGGATTTCATTGATCGCATAAAAGAATTGGCATTTTCAGCTTCGAGATCTTTTCGATTGGCGTCTAAAGCGCTTGAAATACGAGTGGGTGGGTACCCTTGAAGTGGCTACGGGTACTTAGGGTACCCGTAGCCACTTCAAGGGTACCCACCTTCACACTTCATCAGTGGGAACAGGAATACAAGGTTTTTATTATTATTCTTTTAATTTTAGTAGAAAACACAAAAATCTCAAAGACATAATTGATTGGTTCACTGTTCTGTCTCTTGGTTTATTTTACAACATTAGAAACATGTATAATAATTATCAAACATGAATATGGCCCTTGAATAACAAATTTATAACAGAAGCTCTAAAGCCTAAAATAAAAGAGCTCTTCATAAATAGTAGGGCTCCTTAATATTCAAGTCAGCAATTCTGGCAGCATGCAAATAGGATTATATTACTTTGGCGAAGGATATTTTGGTGTTTTCGTCTGCCCAACGTAATTATCTTATTTGCTTCTAGAATGATGAAGATGTAATTTTGATTATTTTTACGTATTTTTCAAAGGTCAAACCTTGGGAAATTTTTCAACGCCTAATATGTGTAGATTGCGTTCAATAATTGCCTTCGTATCTTATATGTAGGTATATGTAGATATTATTGGATAAGAGCCGATGAACAGGTAGGTATATGCTGGGATCGCAGTACATTAGAAGCGAATTGGGCTTACGCTTTACTTATAATAGGAATTAATTTTCTTCGTAAAATCAATAATTCCAAAAAAAATACCTGTTTTCACGTCGCGTTACCGTTTGCCTCATAAAGGTCTTTCAGAGTGCAGCGGTTGCACAGAGAGCACGACACGAGGTGAGGCATTGTTTCGAACACAGCTCCGTAATCGCATTGTGGGTCATTGGAGTACCTACCTACCCGACTAAGTTGTGATCCCTTTTTAACCGACTGCGAAAAATGAGGCGGTTCTATGTTCGACTGTATGTATGTAGTTTACTTTTTATTTTATTTTTATGTATGTCCACCGATTTCTCTGTCAGTTGTGGACCGATTTTCAAAATTCTTTTTTTATCCGAAAGAATATACTCCCGAGGTAGTCCCATATAAATTTTATCGAAATTGCTTCAACGCTTTTTGAAAAACTGAACAAAATCGAAAAGTACGTGTACATAGATGACGTTTTGGTTTTCTCCAATTACGAGTATGTTTAAATTCCACGTTCCGTGTTATTAGGGTTTTTAGTTCTGGGGTATAAAAACTAAAAAGTGAAAAATAAAAAACAACAGACTTCCAAAAAAGAAAATACTTACACCTAAAATTAAAAAATAACTTTAATTTCGGGCCGGCAGTCGGTGTCAATTAACGAAGAAATAAAATACAAACACAGACTTTCGAAATCAAAGTTCTTTTTTAATTTTTAGTGTATTTTCTTTTTTTGTGTAAAATTTTTTTAGAGAAAATAATTTTATCCCACACCTAAATACGATTTAATGTTTATCTTCATAATATGCCACTTCTTAAATCTCCTAGGAGTCCGTTTAACCTGCTGTAGGGAACACTGGGGTAGCCAAGTTTGAACGGCGGGTAATTAGGAACAGTGAATTTTTGGGGTTTATATCGCGAAATTATTTCAAAAAACCTTTTGATTGTCATTGTCTTTGCTAAAAAGCATACAGGTTTTTATACTAAAACGTAATTCACTATTCTGAAAATTCATAATATATGATTTTGAGCCAATTCTTACAATTATGCGATGAAAGATTAAATCGGTTACTACTATTTTTATAAGTAATTATTTTGGGTCTTTACTAAGTTTGTTATTAACAGCATTTTCCTACACAAAATGGTGTAGTTAACCTGGGAATAGCATCATTGTAATGGTTTTTTTCTCAAATCTTGGTGTTTATATGTTTCCGGGTAATCAGCAATGCTGCATTTGTCATATAAATCATAAGGGATAATTAGGAACATAATTATAGTTTTGCCATCAATTTTCAAAAAGATTTTATTTAAAAAAAAATATTTTTTGGCTATATTTAGATATATTTTAGTAATCTATGTAATAATGTAATTAATTGGAATTTAACCATCTGTTTTATATTATCCCAGCAGGGATAGGGTAAAAAGGAACAGCAAGGCTTTTGTTTTCCCTTAAATTTTTATTGATTCAAGTGATTTTTATGTTATTTGTTATGGTTAATTTCTTGACAAAAGGTCAAAGTTTAGTTATGAATAAAAATTGACAACAATCAACATGGCGTTGCTCCTATTATTCTTCATTTCCTTAAGGTGTTCGCAACAATACCCCACTTTCCTCTACAGTTCCTACGATACCTACATGAATGAGGTTTTAATTACGAAAAATTATTTCCTCATCGTGTTGTTTATATCATGAGTCTGTATTAGTCCCTGTATTTGCGGTAGCGAAACAATTGTGTTTACAGAAATAATATCAAATAAGCGCAAAAAAACAAATAGCTGATACGAAAAGTATCGCATTTCGCAGTGGTCTCGAGATTGTACAAAGCTAAGTACGAAAGTACTAAAGATTCACAAATATCAAATCTATTTGAATATCGAGGTACTCACTAATAAGTAATGAGGTTCGCATGGCGCTCCACCCATATTACCCAGAATATTTCAGTATTTAAACACATGATCATTAAAATAATTGCTCTATTGTACCAAAAAATACCGCGGTTCCCGCAAAGGTAACCTTGCTCCCAATATCATTATTAATGTAATTTGCTTTCACATGACAAGATTGTTACAATGTCAGACAACCAATACTGATAGAATGTCGGTATATGGAGTCCTCTACTTATTAATTTATTTGCGGTAAAAAATACGGAGGAAAATATGGAGCCCTTACCTTATTAATTTATTAGCGATAAAACATATACACCCTAACCTACGTACTTCTTCTTCTGCTTAAAGTTTGCAAATCCTCATTACAGTCAAAAGACGTCCACCGCTGGACATAGGCCTCCCACAAGTGTCGACAACGACCGGTCCTGTGCGTCTCGCGTCCTATAGATTTCCGCAACCCTCGCCAGGTCATCGGTCCACCTTGTGGGAGGCCTTCCAACGCTACGTCTTCACTCTAGAACTTTTGGGCCCCATCGACACAGGGGTAATCTCTCAAGATCCGTAGAATCGATATGTATCCTTATGCGATTTGTCATCTCTTTTCATAGTCACTATTTGCTTTAGTGGCACAAACGCTGTCGCACATATTCTTATCAAATTTAAAACTATTAATAATATTGCATGAACAACACTAACCATTGTTTGATGTTATTGTTCACGAAATATAACAGCTAAATAATTTGCTTCATACAATATACGCCATTCTGTCCCATGAAAAGCACAAAATATTATTATCTATACCGCGGGGACCCGGCTAGCCTTGCCTCTGGAAAACACATGTTGCGTAGCCTCTGGCCTTCATACAGAATAGGGTCAGACGTATAAAGAGAGATCCAGAGATTTAAGTTAACACCCTAAGGACTACCGCGCTAGGTCATTTTATAAGGAAAAACGCAGATACATTGACTGCGGCTAAATTGTCTATGCTATGACGATAAACTATTTAAAAAAAAACTTATATTGTTTATGTTTTCGTATTCACTTTTGTTTTTAATTAAAATGTGGTTAAAAAGGGTCAGCTGGTTTGCTTAGATTTGCTTATGAAAACTATTCAGATACTACTAGTTTTGAGGAATAGGCAAGTACTACCTACAAGGGGAAAGTTTTTTTTAAGATTTGCCGTAGAGTTTTAAAATCAAAGGTTTTATTTGACGTTAACGAAAATAATAGTTAAATTACGCAACTTAACGCAGTTATTATCAAGCCCTGCGCGCGTCAAACGTCAACATCTGTCAAGACCCGTTGACAGTCGGCCATCGTGCAACTGCAGACTATATCATGTTCCGAGTGTGTGAACCTTGCCACAGGATAAAAGACCTTGCGTAATAGTAATAATAGAGGTTTAAAACGCGTGTATCGGGTTTATGGCAATTTTTTTGGCAAGGCAAACGGCATTTTCGCATTGACTCACTGCTGAGTCATGGAGTCTTAAGTGTTAAATTGAAAAATAGGTAACAACAACATAGATTAAATAAATGAATAAAACAAAACACTTTCGGCATACCTGTGGTCAAATCCAAAATGTATTAATAATAATAAACTACCGAACGACGAACTACTAAACTACGAAACTATCGAACTAGCTCGGTTTCTACATTGCCTGTGGCAGCGCCCTACGTTGTATGTAAGGCGGGCGCAGAAAGGCGCGAAAATGTGACAGGATATTTTGCGATAAATACCTATCCATAGAACAGTTTTTATGAAAGCGCTCTCGAAACTAAATTTTATAAATTAATAGCTTCTGCTAGCGGCTTCACCCGCGTGGAATTAGAACCTACTTCCCCCGTTATAAACTTTCAACCCCTTTTCAGAGAAATCCTTTCTTAGTGGATACCTCCTCTTCACAAAGAACACACCCTCCAAATTTCATGTCTCTAGGACCAGCGGTTTAGGCTGTGCGTTGATATATCAGTTAGTCAGGACTTTGAATTTTATATATAAAAATGAATGATGTTTATTGAGTTGATTTGTCATAAATAACACTTATATTAATAACCTTTTTCATGCGACAGTATCATAAACTACTTTTCCGTGTAACTACGCTGCCAGAATTAAGTCCTGTTTGCTTGATTCTATAAATAGTACATTTTTACCTTAGGGGTGAAAGTAACGAGGGACTAAATAAGACTTTGAACCGAGGTAAACACTGTGCTTTTCATTACGAATACAAGGGATATCTGAATCAGATGAACTCATTGTGAACAAAACTCTACAAATCGAAAAAACAAATGAAGATCGGGTTGCCGCTTTCCCGCCTATTTTTTTTTTCTGTGGCCTTCTACTAGTTATTCCGCCATTATTTTTCATTTGCATCATTGAAAAAATAATAAATATTTTGCCCAAATCTATGTTAGTTTAAAGAAATCTCTCTCTGCGGTCGGTCCCTCATGTCTGACGATCTTGGTCAGCATTAGGGTGGCCCAATCTGGAGCGGATTATTAGACAAATAGTTGAAAGTAAATTATAATAAAGTCCTTCAAAAAAAAAATTCTTTAATTAATACTTAACTTTATGTTATTTAAATTTTACATCGCGCTGTAATTGAGTGGCCGTATATGAAGTTGGTTTAATAGAAATGTGAAAATAGAACTAGTTTTTTTATAATAATTTGACAGCTGTCAGTTGAAAACTATTCTCCCTAGGGCTGAAAAGTATTACTTTCACACCGCTCCTCATGCAACTTCAAACCTTAGTAGGTCTGAAGTTGCATGAGGAGCGGTGTCTACTACTATACAATGAAAAATTACTTTAATTGCTATCAAAACCTTGAAAATCTACTGCGCTAATTATTTTGCTCTAAGCTGCTTTAACACCCTAGTCCACTGAGCACGCAAAGAAGGTCGAAACTCGTGGCCTTCGATTTCATTGAACGTGATGAAAGAATAACATCGGTTTTAAATTGATTTAAGTAAATACTTATAGGATTAAAATAAGTTTTCCGTTAGAATAAAAGATGATAGCTGCTATACATTTATTACAATTAACGGCTTAGGTTCAAGTCTTTTGGTACATTTTTAAGTTTTAAAGCCGTCTTCGCTTCGCTTTCAACTGGAAAAAAGTAGCCTATAATACTCAGTGGTAATCGGATCAGTTCTTCGAGATAAAGTACGTTTAGAAACAATCTTATCTCATTATAATATCTACAAGTTTAGATAGAAAAAGACCACAGACGAATGCAATCTTGGCTTTTTAGCTGCCACAAATCTGTTTTAAAGGTTTTAAACTGTTTGTACTTCGTTTAAAAATGGGTAAGAAAAATGTTTATTTATTTATTTATTTCACACAAAATAAACATAGGTGAAATCGTGTCTTGTATTTTATAAATTTGAGATAATCTTTTAACTAGAAGTTAATAATTCCAACAATGTCAAATCACAACTCAACTCAATGAATTAGATAACGTGAGGATGCAGATAAAACAGAATTTCGTAAGTCCGTTATATTACCTTCACAAAAAAAAATCGCAAAAGTGCGTATCGGACTTCGTACATTTAGGGTTCTGTACCAAATGTATTTTTGGCAATTTGTGTGGCTTGGGGTCATGCTTATACTGTGAAAATTTGAATGTAGCTCCAACCTTTTGGCTGTAAAACCTGTGTGACAGATGACGGACAGACAGACAGACGGATAGACGGACAAGTGAGTGACAGCAATATTGGACCCTTCGGGTACGAAACCCTAAAAAGAGTTTTATGCGGCAAACATTTTGAAAAGAAAATAGTTCCACCAGTTTTCTGAATAATATCAATATTATGCCTGTAAAGTGTTTTCTTTCGCATTTTTATACCACCGCGTTTACGGCCGACAAAGGCCATCGAAAGCTGCTTCTGAATTTTATTTATTTATTAAGAAGGACTTTTTTTCACTATCACTAGCCGGCAAACCGCACAAGGCCCACGTCGTGGCCCACTCCCTCTCCCTGAGAGGCCTATGTTATATGCTGTGTGTATGTGTAGTGGGAACGTTATAGATTGATTTTATGTAGTATTAATGTTTACAGTAAAACACAAGGATAATAAAAAAATTTATACAAATAAGTAGAACCAACTTCCAAAAAAAATAAAAATGTCAAAATACCTTCAATTTCGGAAGTCGGTGTTTCTGGTTTTGTTTCTTAGTTTTTGACACCGACTTCCGAAATTAAAGTTATTTTGCACTTTTTTGTTTTTTTTTCAAACAGCGAGACATTTCAGTGAGCATGAGAAACTCTCAACTGCCAAAAAAAACACTGTTCTAGTAGGGTAGTTTACCAGTTGTCAGGAGGTAGGTAGTTAAGTAAAAGAGTATTCAGGTCGAATGGCTTATAATTTTATGAGCTGGTATGTATATACATTTCGTTTATTAGGTGTTATTATACAGTATACATTATTAGTATACATTCTGTGAAAAATTCAAGTGTCTACCTATTACGGATCATGTGATACAGGCCGCTGACAGACAGACGAATGCACGGACGGACGGACAGCGGAGTCTTAGTAATAGGGTCCCGTTGGTTACCCTTCGGGTTCGGAACCCTAAGAACAGAAGAATACAATCAGTTTTTAAGATAGTACCAGAATACAAACAGAATAATATAGAATGCTTGTGAGATATTTTAAGTTGATCACATAATAATGAAAAGAATAAAAAACGTCAAGTGACCAAACAATTCATAGAAAGATTCCAATTATATATATATTTTTTTTTTATGTTTGATAGTTTCGCGTTTGACCACTATCTCACCTGATGGCAAGCGATGATGTGGTCGAAGATGGAGCACGCTTGCCTAGAAGCAACCTATTCACTCTTGACTTAAAGACTCCCAGGTTATAGCTATCAGGAAACACAGACTCCGGTAGGGAATTCCACTCTCTAGCTGTACGCACAATGAATGTTTTCTCAAAATGCTTTGAGCGTATGGATGGGATGTCTACCATGAACCGGTGGCACTTCGCTGTACGTCTTGTGGTCCTTAGATGAAACGGGCTTGGCGGAATCAAATCATGCAATTCCGTAGCACACTCCCCAAAATGTAATCGATAGAAAACCGACAGGCTAGCAACTCGGCGTCTATGTTCAAGACTTTGGAGTTTCGACTCAACGAGTCTATCATTGCCGATGATCCTCTTGGCTCGTTTCTCAATTGACTCAAGGGCATCAAGCTGGTATTTGGCAGATCCGTCCCAAAGATGAGAGCAGTACTCCATACACGATCGGACTTGCGCTTGATAGAGTTGGAGCAGCTGTTCCGGCGTGAAGTATCGTCTCACCTTTGCGAGGATCCCCAACTTTTTGGCAGCCACTTGAGCCTTTGCCTCTATGAAGGGACCAAAATTGAGGGTAGATGTTAAAGTAACACCAAGAAGATCAAGTTGATCGGTTATCGGCAAGGTTACACCTCGGAAAGTTGGAGCCGGTGAAATTGGGTCCTTTTAGCAGAAAAAAGACACGCCTGGGTTTTAGCAGCATTGAACTTAACCAGATTGGCATCGCCCCATTCTGAGACAGCCTGCAAGGACAAGTTCAAGCGCCCAACCATAGCCTCGCGGAGAGACCGGACCTGAGACCCACTAACTCGTGCGTCAGGCACGTATCTCTCGGCAACAGTGCTGTCGTCTGCATACCCAAAGGTACCGGGTTTTAGCAGATCGTTAATATGCAGCAAAAACAATGTTGCCGAGAGCACCGACCCCTGAGGAACACCGGCATTAATAGCCAGCAGTCCGGATGAGCAGCCATCTATGACTACTCGGATAGACCGATCCCTCAGGAAATCTGCAATCCAATCACACAAACCAGCGGGCAGACCGAAGGAAGGAAGCTTGCCAATTAGGCTGTCGTGCCAGACCCGGTCGAAGGCCTTCGAGATATCAAGGGAGACCGCAAGGGCTTCCCCTTGTTTGTCGATGGCCTCACTCCAGATGTGAATGGCATACGCTAGAAGATCTCCTGTTGACCGATTTCGACGGAAGCCGTATTGTCGGTCACTTAGGATATCGTTAGCTTCTAGGTACGAGTATGCCAGGAGCTTACCATTCAGTATACGTTCCATACTCTTACAGAGTACGGAAGTTACCGAGATGGGCCTATAATTTGCTGGGTCAGCTCGACTACCCTTTTTCGGTACGGGTTGCACGTTAGCTTGCTTCCAAGCCATCGGCACTTTTCCAGTCTCAAACGAAAGGCGATATAGGCGCGTCAAGATCGGAGACAACTCAGGCGCACAAGTCCTCAATACAATTGCCGGTATCCCGTCGCGGCCACTAGCCTTGTTCACGTCCAGGTTACGCAGTACCCTTCGGACATCCTTCTGATGAGTGCGAATGTCTGACATAATCGACTCGCATCCACCAAGAGTACCAGGGGGCCTCGCGCCACCAGGATTTAGACGCGAAGATTCCGCAAACAGAGAGGCAAACAAGCTTGCTTTCTCCTCAGCGGAGTGGGCCAGCGACCCGTTGGGTTTCAGCAGTGGAGGTAGTGAGGGGCGGCAGAAGTTCGATTCAACCGACTTAGCTAGGGACCAAAACAGGGCCTTACTACCAGCTGGGTAAGAAGCGAGTTTGTTCCCAATTCGGCTTATGTGGTCAAACCGAGCAACACCTTCTTGCAGGACTTGGCAGCCCTGTTGAAGGCTCTCTTCTTCTGACTCACGTCATTCGCTTTACGCGACCGAGCGTCGACCCATGCCAGGTAGGCCGCGTGTTTAAGCGCATCAGCGCGATTGCACTCGGCACCAAACCATGGTCGAGCCTCGCCAGACATTGTTACGTCAGAGAATGGAATGTAGTACTCCATTCTCCTCCGCAACACATCCGTCACGGCGTCCGCACACGACGAAACATCAGTCGAAGAAAAGCAAGTGGGCCGCCAAGGATAACATGCGAAGAAAGATCGCATACCATCCCAATCTGCTGACCTGTATCGCCAAACCCGCCTGGTGCCTCTAGGGCTAGGATCGGGCGGGGAGTACACGGATACAGACTTCACCAGACAGTGGTCAGAAGTACATAATGGCAAAGAAATCGACACTGAGTATCGGTCTGGATCTGTTGTCAGCAGAAGGTCCAAGCAATTGGCTGTGTGCGAATCAACATACGGCACCCTCGTTGCCCCCTGGACCAGCTGGGTGAGATTTAACGCTAGTGCTAGCTTATATGTCTCTTGTCCAACATGGTCTGTGCACTGGTATGGGAAGAGCCACTCCTGATGGTGGGCGTTGAAGTCCCCCAGTAACACCAATTGGGCAGAAGGGTACCGTTGCTGAGCCACATCCGCCGCTTTACTCAGGTGTTGTGTGAGCCTAGTTGTCTCCAAATCACCGCTGTGCGAACGGTAGACACAGGCGTAGACAATTTTATCTAGGCCTGTGTCCACTAGGACCCAAAGAGTTGAAAACCTGGAGTCCTCAAAACCTTGAGACGCCGATAGCAGATGTCGTCCCGGGCGTACATGCATATACCAGCGCGTGGCTTAAAATTGTGCTCCAGGGTAAACCCTGGGTAAGATAGGTACGCCACGTCAGACGGACATCCGATCTGCGTCTCCGAAAGGAATAAGAGAGCTGGTTTCTCAGTCTCTCGTGGTGGTGGACTGCGGCGAGATTTGAGTGCAGACCTCGAATGTTAGATAGGTGCACTTTGTGTGAGAGGGAGTGCTGCCGCTGTACAGCTTTTTTCTTTTTAGTTCCTTTTATCATAATTGTGAAGAGTGAAGGAAGGAGAGGAGAAGGAAGTGAAATGAGGTTCCATGCTGGCTACCTTCAGGCACGCACTGACAGGACGGTATCATTGGGGGACTAGTCTGGAGACTGCGGGGACGCCCGAGTAGTAGTATTAAAACTAACCTAATGTTCAAGAAAAAACGCAAGGCGTAATTTTTAGGTTATGTACTCTTCTTACCAAAAAATACCGTACGAGCTTAAAAAAAAATATTATTAACCGACTTCAAAAAGAAGGAGGTTATCAATTCGGATGTCTGTATTTTTTTTTATGTATATTCGGGCATAACTCCGTCATATATTGACGGATTTGCAAAATTCTTTTTTTGTTCGAAAGGATTTTAATCCGAAATGGTCTCATTTAAATTTCATATAGATCTGATGATGAGTTTCGGAGACAGTCAACGGAACTCTTCAAAATTGATACCAAATCAACCGCGATTGCTGCGATCTAATGTATTGTTAACACAATTTAATGGGGAACCACAAATAAAAAGTGAAAAATATATTTTTTTTTTAAATCGCTAAATCCTCATAAACCATGCAACGTATTTTGATACGGTTTTCAGTAATAGAAAGAGCGATAAACGAGATAAGTTTGTGTGTAATAATTGCGTGTGAAATCGGGGTGGGTTGCTAGTTGGTACCTAATAAAGGGTATTTACTCTATTTATCTATCGACTGTTTGTTACCCATACTTTGTGCTTCATTTCTCCAATGATAAAATGTGGTCAGCATTATATCAATTTCTGTTCCGGCCTTAGTTAATCGTATTAACTAAGGCCGGCCGGTCGCCTCTTCCTGATCCCTTTAACACGTCAAACTCACCGAAGCGTTTGAATCTTTATTATCCCTTGTCACTTACCTATTCCCTTAAGCTTTTATTTAATACTAGCGACCCGTCCCAGCTTTGCAACGGTACAAATTATACACTAAAACTTCCTCGTGAATCACTCTATTTATTGATGAAAATCCGTTTAGTAGTTTTTGAGTTTATCGTAAACAGACAGAGAGACAGACGCGGCGGGGGACTTTCTTTGTTTGTTTGGGGAAATTTGTGGCAAATAAATACTTTTTCTTTCTTCTTTCTTTCTAAGTGAAATATAAGTACAAATTAACTAATCACGTCCCATACCTCCCACGTTATCTCTTCACCACCCTTGGTTGACTGGTAGAGAATGCCATAGGCATTAAGAGGATTGGAAGCTGTAAATTTTCATAACGTTTTTCCCCCAGTAAACATAGTCCAATTTTATCATTTTTAAAATGTTGTAAATACAATGAAAAACAAGGTCCACAAGTTTTTTATTTTAAAGAAATATTACATGATATATATAACTTATTAGCATATATCTATATTTTTGACTTAAAAACTTCCTCGAGCGGTTTTATTTTTAAAATTAAAATAAACTGAATTACTTTAAAAAAAATGTACAGACCTAGATTTAGATATACCTACTAAATCTCACGGTAGGAGGGGTTCGCATCGGCGTCGAGGGTACGATGAAGTACCTGGGACTCGTCCTCGACAGCCGGTGGAACTTCGTCGAGCATTTTCGACGTTTGGCTCCCAGATTGGACAGGGCCGGGGCCGCCTTGAAGCGGCTCCTACCCAATCTGAAGGGGCCAAACGCCTCCTGCCGGAGGCTCTACGCGAGGATCGTGCGGTCCATGGCCCTCTACGGGGCACCGGTGTGGGCGCGTTCGTTGACGCAGCGGTCAACGCGCCAGATGAACGCGGCCCAGAGGGTCATGGCGATCCGCATCATCCGCGGATACTGCACGGTCTCCCGTGAGGCGGCGAGCCTCCTTGCCGGACTGTCACCGTGGGATCTGGAGGCAAAAATCCTCGCGCACCTGTACGAGTGGCGCGAGGAGGCTAAACGCCGGGGCGAAACTCCGCTGCCGCGACAACTCGCGGCTCGGCGGACAGAGCTCCGGCAGGATCTCATGGTGACATGGAGAGAGCGACTGTCGCAACCCAGCGCTGGGCACGCCACCATCGAGGCGGTAGTGCCCCTCTTTGAGGAGTGGCTGGAGAGGCGCCATGGCGCCCTCACCTTCCGCCTGACGCAGGTGCTCACCGCACATGGCTGTTTCGGGAGGTACCTGTGTCGGATCAAGGCGGAGGTGACCCCTGCGTGTTTCCACTGCGAGGATCGCCCCGTGGACACGGTGGAGCATACGGTGGAGGTTTGCCCCGCCTGGGCAGAACACCGCCGTGTCCTCGTGGATGCGATAGGCGGCAGCGACCTCTCGCGCCGTGCCCTGGTTCAGGCCATGGTACGGAGTGAGAGGGAATGGGGGGCCGTCTCCTCCTTCTGGGAAGCAGTAATGCTCGCGAAGAGGGAGGCGGCACACGTTAGGGAGACTCAACAGAGACAGAGTCGCCCTAGCGCCCTCAGCAGCAGCCGTCGCAGGAGACGCCAGGGGCTGCGAGACGATCTCCGGCCACCGTAGACCCGGGCCTGCGGACGGCGAGTAGCGGGTAACTCGCCGTCCGATCAGCACCAGGCCCGAGAGTCGACGGCGCGTAGTGTTCCACGCGCGCCTCAAAGAGTTGTCAGCAAAGGACGGGGCCTGCCACGGCCAGTGCCTGCCCGGGGGTGGAGGATAAATTCGAAAGAGTTACCTCGCCCCCGGGCGCGTAGGGCAGGGAGGAACAGGGGTGGGTTTTAGTCAGTAAGAGTCTGACACGCCCTTCCGCTCCACCCCAGAGCGGAAAGAGTCATAAGATGATTTCCCAACCCCCAAAAAAAAAAAAAAAAAATACCTACTAAATCTAAAATCTGAATTAAAATATACTGAATAAAAATATACCTACTGAATCGAACGTAAAGGTTTAGGGTGGTGAAAACGTTATCGCCCGAAACAATATTTCAAAAAGGAAATGTAGGTAATTGCCTCCAAGACTTGCAACTCTCTCTCGCCGCGTATCAGCGCTTCACAATCCACTGCACCTTTGTGTAGGTATGAAGATTAAAAAGAAATCGACTTCTTTTTTAATTTCAAAATACCCTACAGATAAACTGTTTCTAGCAAAAAATACAAAAAAATAGAACCGACTTCCAAAAAAATGTCAAAATAACTTTAATTTCGTCAATCGATGTCAAAAAACGAAGACAAGACCAGAAACACTGACTTCCGAAATTAAAGTTATTTTGTACTTTTTTTGGCAATCGGTTCTATTTTTTTTGTAATTTTTTTTTTTTGCTACAAACAGTTTATCTGTAGGGTATTTTGAAATTAAATTTCTTTTTAATCTTCATACCTACACAAAGGTGCAGTGGATTGTGAAGCGCCGATACGCGGCGAGAGAGAGTTGCAAGTCTTGGAGGCAATTACCTACATTTCCTTTTTGAAATATTGTTTCGGGCGATAACGTTTTCACCACCCTAAACCTTTACGTTCGATTCAGTAGGTATATTTTTATTCAGTATATTTTAATTCAGATTTTAGATTTAGTAGGTATATCTAAATCTAGGTCTGTACATTTTTTTTAAAGTAATTCAGTTTATTTTAATTTTAAAAATAAAACCGCTCGAGGAAGTTTTTAAGTCAAAAATATAGATATATGCTAATAAGTTATATATATCATGTAATATTTCTTTAAAATAAAAAACTTGTGGACCTAGTTTTTCATTGTATTTACAACATTTTAAAAATGATAAAATTGGACTATGTTTACTGGGGAAAAAACGTTATGAAAATTTACAGCTTCCAATCCTCTTAATGCCTATGGCATTCTCTACCAGTCAACCAAGGGTGGTGAAGAGATAACGTGGGAGGTATGGGACGTGATTAGTTAATTTGTACTTATATTTCACTTAGAAAGAAAGAAGAAAGAAAAAGTATTTATTTGCCACAAATTTCCCCAAACAAACAAAGAAAGTCCCCCGCCGCGTCTGTCTCTCTGTCTGTTTACGATAAACTCAAAAACTACTAAACGGATTTTCATCAATAAATAGAGTGATTCACGAGGAAGTTTTAGTGTATAATTTGTACCGTTGCAAAGCTGGGACGGGTCGCTAGTATTAAATAAAAGCTTAAGGGAATAGGTAAGTGACAAGGGATAATAAAGATTCAAACGCTTCGGTGAGTTTGACGTGTTAAAGGGATCAGGAAGAGGCGACCGGCCGGCCTTAGTTAATACGATTAACTAAGGCCGGAACAGAAATTGATATAATGCTGACCACATTTTATCATTGGAGAAATGAAGCACAAAGTATGGGTAACAAACAGTCGATAGATAAATAGAGTAAATACCCTTTATTAGGTACCAACTAGCAACCCACCCCGATTTCACACGCAATTATTACACACAAACTTATCTCGTTTATCGCTCTTTCTATTACTGAAAACCGTATCAAAATACGTTGCATGGTTTATGAGGATTTAGCGGATAAACAGACATGGAAAGTGACTGTTTTATGCGATGTAGAGACGCAGGTATAAACCATAACTTACAGAAAATAAAAACAAATTCATAAAGAAGTATGTGAAAGAATAGAATAGAATAGAATAGAAAAAAAAAGAAAAAAAAGCCACGCGGAATAGTGGAAAGTGCTACTATTCCATGACTAACAATAAATTTTATCTATTAAAATAATATTATCTTACTTTTGTAGTTAAGTTGGCTTTGACTCGACCGTTAAAAAAGCTCAGAGTTCTACATAAACTGTATCATGACCGAATGAATTAAATTAGGTCAACAGTCAGGGGTCACGACGAGTTCAAGGGCTAGTTCATGTCGTTCGACAAACATAGAAGTCATAGTAACTCTTTGGTTATTTTTGGTAATTATTTAAACCATTCATTCATGTATTGAAATACCACAGAAACTACTTTTTCAATCTGCTGAGCCGTTTCCGCGAACCATTTTGGGGCCGGCTTCCAGTCTAACCCAATACAGTTGAATATAAGTATTTTATTTGGAGTGTATTTCTGTCTGACCTCCATAAATAACCCAGAAATTGGGTACACTTTAGCAATACAGGTGTCGCATATTCTGACTTCTGACTGTAACGACTGTCAAAAATCAAAAAATCAGACACGGAACCAACGGCTATCATTTCGGGTTTTCTAAAGCAAGGAATAGTCTTAATATGTAATGAATGGTCACCCATCCAGTAACCGCCCTCGACAGCGTTACTTTACCTTGAAAATCAACCTATGCGGCTGTTATAAATAAGCCGTAGGACCTACGTGTTCTGAAATCAAAATCAGCCACTAGTTCCTACAATGTAGGCACTAGTGACTGACATGTAGGACCTACATGTTCTGAAATCAAAATCAATCGTATACAACCTATCTAAAGCGAACACAACATGACGCCATCATGACCTTTAACACTTCACATTTCCGTACATAATTATGCTAGTAGGTAATTAAAGAGCTCGTATGTGCTATTACTCGACCCACGCAGCGTGCGTAGAACTGATGGAAACAGATACCCTAGGTTCTTCCTAAGACAGTGTGCACACCAGAGACAAAACAGTATTATCTGTGATAGATGCCAGCGAGTAAAAAACTGAGATTTTGCCTTTCAGTATGTGGGGCTAATATTTTCACTTTCGGTATGGACACGCTCAGGCCCTGCAGTCTCGACATTGATAGCGATCGCTACGCCCTAACGATCGGTCGTTACGTGATCATTAATTGTTACAAGCGATATAAATAATAACTAAAATTAAAAAAAAACAGTTTTCATGAGAAATAGTGCTTGCAAGTTAAAATTTACGCCGTCTCTGTACATATTTCAAGAAAATCAATTATTTTTCCGACGTAGTGACCGATCGTTAGGACGTAGCGATCGCTATCAATGTCGAGACTGCAGGCTCAGCGCAATATTATTGTATATTCTCTACTATTCTTGTCTTTTACTTTGTGTGTTGTTGCTGTTGTGCTGTGTATGTTTTCCATTCCATTATTTTTCTGTTTATTTGTGGTGGAGAAAGTGCAGTTTTGTTTTGAGGCAAAAGTGTTTTAATCTATCAGTACATAGTTAAAGACAAGTTTGACTTTGTATTGGCTATACAAGGTGTAACGTAGACGTTAGATATTACAATTATGACGTTCTTGAAGAATTTTGTTCATTTATACGGTCTGAAGCAGTATTTAAAACATGACCATCCATTTTACGTTACACCCTGTATATAGTCTTGAATCAGATCTGTGCACAGCCTAAGACAGGCTCTGAGACTCCTATTCTCTTCATTTTATTATCAAACCAACATTATGAAGTAGGTACTAATGGTAATGATCCTAAGTGTAATTCCATGTAAGGCGTAAAGTAAAATCTAGGTTGTTCCTAAGTATATTATTTCCTATAAACATTATAAATATAGAAACTTTTTGTTACAGGACGTACCAGTGGAACAACTCGAAAAACTTAAAATGGGTGAGTCTAAGCTATTTATTTTAATTTTAAGGACTTTCTAGACAGTTTTTCAACTTAATTTTGCTCGTAAGTTGTGTCCTCGTGTAGATGATGATTGCTGGCAACCAGCAACCAACCTCTTTTTATATTTATATTGGTTTCCTTTTTCCTTTTATTTACGAGTATGCTTATGTTTCTGTCTATGTGTCAGTTATTATAAAAGAAAATTATGTGCTAGAACAATAAACTCAATAAAAAATTGCGTGTTTCTTTAAATATCAAGCCATCAGCCATCCTCATCTTCAACAATGGTTCTTGCCTTTTATAGGCGTAAGAGGGTTTTAACCGACGAAAAAGAGAGGTGGTTCTAAAGTCGACTCGTATAAGTATATTGTTTACTAACGGTCAGCCCCAGCTTCGCACGGGTACAAATTATACACTTAAACCTTTCTCATGAATCACTCTGTCTGTTGGTGAAAACCGCATGATAATCCGTTAAGTAGTTTTTGAGTATATTGTGGATGGACAAACAGACAGACGCGGCGGTGGACTTTGTTTTATAATAATGTATGTAGTGAATTACGAGTACGATCGACTTTTTTTCCTGCTCTGAAAAAACTTTTAGATGCTACGAGTAATGCTTTTCACACTGGACAAAAACTATAAAACGGTAAGCTGCGAATGCAATACACTTGTACCATGATAATAATTAATTTGCCAGTCATCATAAACAATTTATTAATAATTCATCATTTTAAGCAATGTTCTACGCGAGCCGAATATTTATGAAATTAATTTAATTTTCTCTACAGTTAATATAATCAATTAATTTATTCATAAAACATTAATGAATGTAGATGACTTTCAGTTTTGGTGTTGAAGCACAGATTAATAAATATTTTTGTGTTAGCTGGGAGGCGTGGTAAGGACATCTAAAAGACAAAAACCTAAGGACAACAATGTATACATATTATTCCATATTTCTATTAGAAAGACGGATCTCAAATTCCTGACCATTAAGGCTCTACTACCCGCCAAGTGGTGCCCTGTTTTTGGTACTTTTGCTTGCTACTTTGTATACGAAACATTTTGAGTCCTGTTTTAACAACGTAAAAATACTTAATCCACTTTGTAACAAATTTGACGTAGGATTCTTTAATATTTATTTTGTATGCTATGCTACGATTTTTTATTCAATGAGGGTGCAACTTGGCGGGTAGTAGACCCTTAAGGCCTACTTGCGCCAAAAACATGCTCAGAGTTAACAAGAGGTTTTATTACATTTACAAAATTACAAAAGTCCCGAATTTGTTAACTCGGGCTAGTTTTATGACATTGAACTCGGAGTTAATGAGATAAACCTGCAAGAAAATAAGCTCCATGCCGCTATAGTTTGAAAAATGAGCTGTTAATGGGTATGCTGCCTGTTGAACAGAATACGGTGCTAAATTGTCAGATTCCGTGGCTAGTATTATTTACCCACCTTATGCATCAATCATGATTGATTACCTAACTGCCCGTAAACACAGCCTGTATACAGTCTCAATGGACCTGGTATAATCGCCGCATTAAGCACGTGAGCGGCTGAGCATAGATTAATGTTAATTTAATAGCAATAGCATGTATTATACCTATTGTTAGTTACTACTGTACTCACATATAGTTGCGACGCGACAATGCGATTACATAGTGCAATTTTTTATTAACCGACTTCGAAAAAGGAGGAGGTTATCAATTCGGATGTTTGTATTTTTTTTTTTTTTTTATGTATGTTCGGGCATAACTCCGTCATATATTGACGGATTTGCAAAATTCTTTTTTTGTTCGAAAGGGGTTTATTCCGAAATGGTCCCATTTAAATTAAAAAAAGATCTGATTATGGGTTTCGGAGACAGACAACGGAACTCTTCAAAAATTGACAGCAAATCAACCGATTGCTGCTATCGTATGTCTATGAATTGTTAACACAGTGAACCACAACTAAAAAGTGAAAAAGTTTTTTTACTTTGCAAGTTCGTAGTGCAATTTTTAAAAAGTTACTATGAAAACGCGTTGTCGCGTCGTTGTCGCATTGGCCATCTGTGAAAGCATTTAAGTGCAGGTCACTCCATTGTTTGTTCGATTTTCAAAAGGCTGTGATTAGCGCATCTATCGTACCAAGCAGTTTTTATTGTAAGGATACATAGAAGATAATACTATTGGATCCTATACAATATATGAAGGTTACTTTGCTGTCAAACGTAAATGTACGTCAGGTTTTAAAATAAACAAACTTGGGAATTGTAGGTTCAGCACAAAATTAATGCAAGCATAAATTTAACAGACATCTACTTATTTTGTAGCAGAAGTTAAATGTGCGAGTTGTTGCCATTATTCCTAGCCACAACAACGTCACAACATGAAAACTTTACTTTTAAACACTTTCCATAAAATATAGAACATATCCTTTGTAATAAATTCACACGTGTGTAATTTGTTGAGAGCAATAAACAACCAACTTCGCCCTAACACTAACTAAACATCTGGGGTATAATTTATTCTATATACGTTTAATTTATATAATCTACTCAGTGTATAATTATTACAGGGATGTTTTGTATACTTACGTTATTCACAGAAAAGCTATTTTGTTTAAATCGTTTTGCCGCAACGGGTTCAAAGGCCTTTATTTGTTTTGGGACCTTTTCCCTATGAGGGTTCAATCCCCATAAAAGGGTGTAATGGATACTCGTGCTTAGATACAAACAATCAATTTAATTCATTGATTTTGAGTGGGTTTCAGGGTAGTCTTGTTCTGCCTAGGGTCGCGGATAAATTCAAAAGAGAGTTACCGCGGCCCTTGGCACAGGGGACTAAAGGAACATGGGTAGGTTTTAGTCAGTAAGAGTCTGACACGCCCTCCCACTCCACCCGGAGCGGGAGAAGTCATGAGATGATTTTCCACCAACAAAAAGGTGCTCTTGTTCGAAATGTTATGTTTAACACGAATTGGGAATAGCATTTTTTTTTATAATGATGAAAATACTTTTGAAGGCGCAGAAAGCACTATTTTATGTTATAAGCACCGAAGCTAAGTAGCAATGTAGAAATGCTTTTAACCCACTACCGACTAGTGTGATTATTTATATCAATTTATGCTCTTTTTTTTGTGGCGTGGGTAATCATCCCATGACATCTCCCGCTCTAGGGTGGAGCGAAAGTGCGTGTCAGCCTCTTACTGACTAAAACCCACCCCTGTTCCTTCCCTGCCCTGAATGCCCAGGGGCGAGGTAACTCTTTCGAATTTATCCTCAACCCCCGGGCAGGCATCGGCCATGACGGGCCCCGTCGTGTTTGCTGACAACTCTTTGAGGCGCGCGTGGAACACTACGCGCCATCGACTCTCGGGCCTGGTGCTGATCGGACGGTGAGTTACCCACTACTCGCCGTCCGCAGACCCGGGTGTCAATTTATGCTTTTACAGTAAGAGTTTTTACAGTTGCAAAATAAGAACATTTTATGGAGATTGCATGTTCAATGCATCGGTGATTTCGATGTTAAAATATTAAAAAAACAACTGAAATTAAATAAAAGTTATCAAAGATACGAACTCTGTCTAACATAATTGTCTCCCTTAAAAGATAGGGAGGTATTTAATTTATTAAATACGTACACAAGACCACCTCAAATATAAACTTTGGTACATGGTTCTCATATGATTTGACCATTACATGTTTAATGTATGGCTATGGACATTGACCTCTGAGTTTCTTTCGGTGTATCTTCTCAGGGTAGTCAGCTTTGTCGTGGGTGTGTTTGAAAGATTCACCACTACCCTGGCACAGGCAACTGTAGGAACAAGGGTGGGTTTTAGTCAGTAAGAGTCCGACACGCCCTCCCGCTCCAGAGCGGCAGAAGTCATTTGATGATTTCCCACCACAAAAAAGAGTATTCACCTAAGAAACACCGGTTCATCTAGTTTCACCAATTTGCATATAAATAACATTTATAGTCTTTCATCATTCACACATATCTGAATGGCGATTTTAAGCCCTGTAGTGCTTAAGCCCTTTTTCGTATGATTAAATTCCAAACTGACTATAACTAAACATATTTTATTCAAAGGAAACCTGTTTTTACGGAATATAATTTTGTCGGATTTCGAAATCAAGAACAGGACTTCACAGGACCTTCCGCTTCACAGCTACATTTGTGACCACATTTTCAAATAATACTAAAACGATATTCATAAAATATAGTCGGTACAGTAGTGGAAAACTCGTAGATACTAACAGAACGTAGATAACAGTTCCTAAAAGTAGGTCACTAGTGTTCTATTGTAGCGCAATCAGCGAAAACCGTTTTCAAAAGTTCCTGGATCCTTTGTAGAGTTTACGAGTAGATAACAACTTGTAGCTAGATTCTTCGGTAGTATGTCTGTACTACGTGATCAAATTCAACAACGTATCAAATAATCCACGCCTGTACTCTTTAAAGGGGTCAGACACCTTTAACGTGCATCCAATCCAGCCAGAGAAAAAAAACAAGTGGAAGACAACCAATGAAAAAACCTCGGCCGACCCGGATCGTATATAATAAGCACAACAATCTTGTTTGATACTTGAACAACGAGGCAGCCATATATACCTATTGTAACTTTTAAAAACCATAGTCGATAATAAACCATAATCCATCATTAAAAAATGCTGACATAGTCGTCATATAAGTAGAGACTACCAAGTAGATTCCTAACTAAATGTGGCTATGTACCTACATTTTTAAAACATCATACAGTAAGCCAAGGAACGCGCAGATTTTACAGAAAATAGAAGAGATTTATTACGTATACGGGACAAAAATGCGTGCGATGCCATGCGCATAATTTGAAGTCTCCCATTCATGACATGTGTTCGGTGTTGCCTTCCTCTCGAAAATTCTTTTCTCCCCCGACTTAATGTGGTATTTAATGTGAGTTATTCGATCGTTTATTTTCCAAGCGATTTGTATGCGTTCTTCGAGTCAGTATCGTACGGTACCGAGATGTTAACGCATAATAAACTTTGCGCTGCAAGGTATATTTTCTGTGGCGGTGGAGAAAATACATTTATAGAAACTTCCACACATTCGGCGTTATTTATAAAAAATAAATAACCAAGTGATTAATTTAAACACTGATAAGCAGATTAATAAATATGGGTAGTAAAGTACTGGCTAACCATTTTGAAGGAGGTTTTGTCCTATTGGTCTGATTGTGATGGGTTAGACGCTGCTAATATCTTGAATTTAGAATCCGCTAACTAAACAAAAGCTAAGCTTAGGTTAGGAAGTTTTATTAATAAGCCCAATATTTCGATGATTCGGTTTCGTAAGATCTATCTTATAATTATAAAACATACTTAAATCAAACTGAAACTGTATGTATTAATCTAAAGCCCAGTCCGATTTACTGGGAACAATTTAACTGTCCCTATCTGTTTTAAACCAAAAAATAATACAAGTTGTCACTGTCAAAACATCAACAATCCACGAGCAATTAAATTGCTCCGTGTAAATGAGAATCAACACCAACTTGAGCCATAAATAAAACAATGTTTAACTGTTGTACGTAAACTTTTGAATTAATTATAATTATAGTTGAACGCATTTCATTCACGACCGAGCAATTTTCATCGTAGCATAATTGCGACGAGAACTGATAAATTGATCAGTAATTGCTGTTCAACTGATTATTATTTACCGTGTTTAAATAATAAAATTTTATTGACGTTATCAAATGAAATGCAATTGATGTAAATCTCTATTGATAGAATTTCGTGAAACGGCAAAACGTACGAAAGTTTCATAATCACTGGCCTTAGTACGAGATTTTATACTCGGTGCGGGTTTTTATACTTAATGCGATTTTGTATACTTTGTGGGTCTTTGTACATAGTGCCTGATTAAATACCTACTCGATCGCGTTAACGTGAACTTTAATGTGTACTGAAAATATGTAGGTATATGTATAGAATGTAACGAAAAGGTGTGATCATATTTTGAAAACTGCTTCCGCTCATAGAAATTAACAACATTCTCTTAAGTCATAGAAAATTCCCAAATAAAAATGTTGTCTTTCCATACAAAGTTGTCATCAGCTGATCAAAATTAGTATGGGAGGCGATTTTTTTTTGGCAGTTGACCTTGTCTTCTTTAAAAAAGTGGTTCAGTATGACGGGCAGAAGCGGTTTTTAAAATATGACCACACCTTTCTGTTACACTCTGTATAAGCGCCACAAAAATGAAAAGCGTATTTTTCCTATACAGGTTGACCATGAGTGACTATTTACGTAAACCAAAACCACACTGGTCCCACGTGGTGGATTAATGCCCATTCCCTCTCATAGAGAGAGAGAAAACCTATGTACCAGGAGTGGGAATGTTAACATACTGATTTGCTTAATCGAAAAAGAAGATACCTATAAAAAATCGAAAGTCACACAAGACCCACAAGTATTTGGCCCGTGAAGACCACTGAAAACATTATAGGTACATAGAACTTAACATAATAATAACTTCTTCTTCTAAAATTCTATAACTTGATTGCCTTTTATAAAGTGATCTAAAGGTTCCAGCTAAGACTTCAAAAGAATTTCCAATCACGACTCGATAAAAGTTTTCTTTTTCCCCTTTGATATTCTATTTGCACTTTTATGATAGGTAAAGCTGAAAGAGCTATTTATAGCGTCGTAACTTAAGCTATATACCGCATGAAATAAGTTCTCAGACAGAAATAGCCCGTCCATAGTTCGCGAGGTATTATTTAAGTCGAAACTCCTAGACAAGTAACGGTCAAGTATGTGTGGGCTAAAAATAGCTTAGTGTGTGAGAAATAATGTAGGAGGTGGGGGTAACGTGGTAGGCAACTACCCCACCCTTTTTCCCCACGCGTGGCTGACGTAAAACGCGACTAAGGGATAATTTGAAGTGGTTGGGAGGCAAAGCATAATCCTTTTGTAGCTAAGTTTTGCGGTCAACTGTCCGGGGGAAGGGGAATCTTTATTTTAACAAGCTTTTATTTATCTTGCAATTTTCGTATGTAAGTTGTCCGCTTCAAAATTTTGCGACCACCAGTTCCCGATAGAGCTGAAATTAGGCATACTTATGAAAGTCCGTCATACCATATTCTTATATTCATAGTTATACCTAGCATATCGAGCTGATCTGATGATGGCACCGGGTTGTAGGGACTGGAACTCTCTGTTGGCAAATGGTACAATAGTTAAATTTGCCCTATATTTTATTATTGTGACTACTTTCCATTAAATTTTATTTTGTCATGTTTTTTTCTCTTAACGCTGGTCGTTAGTATGTATCAACCTACTCAAAACTAAAATTTTATGTTAGTGCATTTTTTAGTCTTGTGTAGATCTTTTACAAAACGATTTTTCCTTGGCCTTGACTATGTAGGTACGTGTATATTTTACATGTAGACTGCAGACTAGACAACAAATCGACCCCGTTCTGAATATTTATGAAGGTTGGTAGCAAACCGTTTTCACCTTCAGCCGATCAAGTTCCTAAACCGGGACAGTACATAATTTTATCTGATATAAAGTGCGAGATTACCTTATCATCGTTTTTTATCTCGCCCTTTATTTATGTTTTTCACAAAACTGGCCCGGCAATAATTGGGTTCAGGAGCATGAAAGGACCACAGAAATTATTATCTCTCTCGAGGTCGTTTTTTGCGCTTGGTTTTTTATTCAAGCGAGTATGTGTATTTTTTACACTTTGATGATAATAGGAACCTATTTAATAAAAAAACTTTTTTACAAAAAAAAACAACCGACTTCCAAAAAAAAATACACTAAAAATTTAAAAATAACTTTAATTTCGGAAGTCGGTGTTTGTATTTTACTTCTTCGTTATTTGACACCGACTTCCGAAATTAAAGTTACTTTTTAAGTTTTAGTGTATTTTTTTTTTGGAAGTCGATTGTTTTTTTTTTTTGTAAAAAAGTTTTTTATTTTTCACTTTTTAGTTGTTATATCCCAGAACTAAAAACCCCAATAACATGGAACGTGGAATTTAAACATTAGGAGAACACCAACACGTCATCGAGGTATACGTATTTTTCATTTTTGTTCAGTTTCTCAAAAAGCGCTGAAGCAATTTCGATAAAATTTATATGGGACCACCTCGAGAGTATATTCTTTCGGATAAAAAAAGAATTTTGAAAATCGGTCCTCAACTGACGGAGAAACAGGCGGACATACATAAAAAAAACATACATACAGTCGAACATAGAACCTCCTCCTTTTTCGAAAGTCGGTTAAAAAGGGGTTACGATAGTCACTCTCTAATTAATAAGACTCTTTAATTAATTTATACCGCCGACAAGATGACGGTGTAAATTTTCTCGTCTAGTTTTGATTCCTTTTGAATATTTTCAAACCTTTATTTTTTGTCAGACGGGTTTTGCGAAATTGGCTTAGATACCAATTTTTAGTCGTAGTTTTTAGTAATATTTTGTTTATTTTTTATTTAAAACTTAGTAGCGGAATTCGACTAATTTTTTTTGTTATTTGTATCAAAAAGTAAACGTTTTAAAAACCGTTAAAAATTAAGTAAATTAGAAAACTTTCAAATCTGGTGGCAGGGTAAACTGTCAAGTAATAGAAAAAAACGGAAAAGTGCGTGTAAGGGTTCCGTACCAAATTTCAATGAATAAAATCTGATTTATCAATATTTTGGTATTTGTTAGTAAAATATACGATAGAATATAATAGACATTATCACCAAATTTTAAGTTCATAGGTCAATGGGAAGTTAAAAAAATATCGGAACAAAATTTTGTGACAGACGACGGACAGACGCAACAGACGGATAGACGGACACGTGAGTGACAGCATTAGGGGTCCGTTTAGACCCTTCGGGTACGGAACTCTAAAAAGGATGGACACACTGACGTATGACGTCACCACCATTAGGTTACGCGCGTACAAAAGAGACAGCGAGATGTCCCCACCACGCCCCCACTCTTCCTAATACCAATATTTGAAATGATAATTGCTGCTTTACAAACCAATTTTATTGCTGTTTTCATTATAACACTAAAAATAAAGCCATTCCAGCTTTATTTTTAGTGTTGTTTGTTGTTCAATATAAAATATTGTATAAAGAAACAGGCGAATACCCCATTATCTAGCTTTACATTGGATTTCAATTTCAGATCATTACATTTTATTTGTCCTTCCAGTTTATCTGTAGGATAAAGATATATATATATATACCAACAATGTAACGTTTCTGGAATCCCATATCATTTAAGACCGATCACTCATTCCTCTCTCGCTTGATCGATTACCCATACTACCCATGCTTTCGAGGCCGAACTGGGTTAATGATTAAATGTAAACATCTGTTGAGCAAACATTGTATTTTACATACAAATGTACACAAGAGAAAACGTTTCCTAAATTAAAACCATCGAGCCTACGACCAATATGAAGCCCTTGATTGCTGGAACTCTTTAGGACATCCATCCATAAAATCAAAGCTAACTTTTGGTACCTACCTACCTAAAAGTTTACAAATACCTTACCTACTAGTTACGTATCTCTTTTACTCTAGGAGCAACTACTTTTGAGAAAACACACCTAAACAGTAGAGCTATTCTGTAAAATCTCACCGTGAAAACTTAGGTGGAGTGACCGTGAAGTGGGCTGTCAATCCATACAATCAAGGTGGAATGACAGTTCACTTCACGCTCACTCCACCTAAGTGTTCACGGTGAGCTGTGAACAGAATCGACCGGCTGTTCCATACAAGTGGTACAAGCTACTTTTCAAGCAGTCTAATGCAGTTGATGTCATTAAATCTGCGATTGAACTAAAATAAATACCACTTTATGAATGTTTTTATCAGTCAAAAATTTTATTTTTATTTTTTCATTTTCTAAATTTTGATGAGTTAGGTATATTTTCGAAATCGCCTCCTCAAGCCCTTTATATGACCATGTCACAAAAAAAAAATATTCTTTATATTTTTTACAACCGACTTCCAAAAAAAAAAAGTTTCGGAAGTCGGTGTCAAATAACGAAGAAACAAAACTAGAAACACCATTATCTTTTAGTTGTTGTAGCCCATAATAAAACTATTTAATAAAGTTATGCCCGAATTGATAACACCAATAACATGAAATTTGAACATTATCGGAACAAACAAAAATTACATCGGTACTTCTATATATTTTTTACTTTTGTTGATTTTTTTCAAAAAGCCCTGAATCAAATTCGATAAAATTTTTGTGGGTCCACCTTTGAAGTATGACCAAACAACGTAAGAAATATACAAAAGTAACATACAGTCGAATTGAGAACCTCCTTCTTTTTGAAGTCGGTTAAAAACAACCACACTTACCCGATAACGGTCGCCATTTAGTTATTTTTTTCAAAATTCACATAGCGGCTTCAAATGCTTCAACGGCTTCGGCTGTCAAGACCAATCTAATGATACCATTTGTTAAACCATATACCTTGAATAACATTACCCTCCTTCTAGGGCAGTCGGGTAAAAATATGATGAGCGCTTTGGCATTCTAAACAATAATTCTGTCCCCACCCTATACCAATAGCTTTCTACAGAAAACGAATAACTCCAGATACACGAGCGTTCCTTTCAAATGGAATAATATCTTTCATTTTAAAATCGAATAAAGAATGATCGAGTTCGGCTTTTGTACCGTCCAATATATCCTGTACAAATATAAAATGTACCGTTCGAATGTATCCTGTAGAAAATGTAAACTAATTCTAAATCGTATTACAGCGGAGGCCGGCAAGGAGGGCGAGATGAGCAGTGAACACGTGGAATACCACAGACTCGGTAAGTAATACCCAATATGGTTATACCGTCGGTACAGGACAAGCGAACGAACGAACACACGCTCACGGGTTATTCTGTAAAAATTTCGCCGTGGTAATTTAAACTTAGAGAAAGTTAATGTAAAATGAGCTGTCATTTCCTAGGATCACAGTGGAATGTCGTAGGATAACTATCCTCACTTCATCTAAGTTTTCACGGTGATACAGAATCGAGCGAACGAAGGTGAATGAATGCTAGAAAACGAAAAAGACGGAGTGTGTGGTGATTCCCATCAGTTAGCGTTCGCTCGGTCGTTCACTTAGGCTGTACCCAGCATTACCCTTCACGCTTAATCGTGTAACAGTTCTACAGACTTCCACCGCTAATTCAATGTAGACATCTGGGAGATGAATAATTGGATAACTTGTGGAAGGAGTCGTCTTAACTTAGTTTAATGAAGAAAAGTAGACTGATAATGTTATTATTTATTTATTTTCTAAAACTTTATTATTGGGTGTATAATAAGTATGTAGGTAGTTACGGATCAGAACAGACTTAAATTGTTTTCAGTGATGTCAAAATAACTGATGATTACCATCTCGATAATTAAGCTCTCGCTGGTATCTGAAACAAATATTTACAACACTGTATCTTGTTTACCAAAACAATACAAGCAGATATGAACACTATTATGAATACTTCGATCAATACAGGTAATAATATTTACTCTTGTAATCACAACATAAAAAAAACTTACCTACTCTACAATAAGTTTGCTCTATCGATATATCTATAAAAAGTGTTCCTTTTGATATCCCTAATATAACTCCAGGGTATTAATGAGACTATTTCAAAGAATCAACTCGTGTATGAATTATTTTTTTTTTCGTTTTTATTTTTCATACAAAATAATTCGACAAAGTCACGATTATGTATGTAAAACACACTCACCTACGTGAAATAATTATGATCACGTCGCATTTTCTTAGCTTTAAATATGAATGATTGATTTGAATGAAAATGATTTACTAGCAAAATAAAGATTCGTCATACGAGTGACAATTTTTAACTAATTCAATTATGATTTAAGTTATCTTCGAAACTGTGTATTTTTGGTACTCTTGTTCTAGGAGTCTTTATATTATTTTTACTTATAGCACCACCAGCGTACCTTAGAGTTACGGAACATCAATAGGAACACGTTGTATATTATTACGTGAAGGAAAAACTTTCGACTCCTTTTTAAGAAAATTAAGCGTACGGAGGAGAATAAAATTTGGCACAGTTAGGCCCTGTCCGCACCGCAATATTTCACCGCCCGATTTTTTTCACGCAATTCTGTAAAACATTGAATCTTGAATTGAAAATGAATCTTGAAACGCACCGCATCGCGTTCAATTATTCAAATCACAGATTTTTTTTCCGCGCGAATTTTTAAACGCCGCCAGTGCGGCTACTTCTTTAGAGTTATATGGAGAAGGACTTAAGCTAATCACACTAATATTATAAAGGCGAAAGTTTGTGAGTGTGTGTGTTTGTTACATCTTCACGCTCAAACGGCTGGACCGATTTGAATAAAATTTGTTATGTAGATAGCTTATACCCTGGATTACGTGTTAATGGCTATTTTTATACTGGTTTACGCGGGTGAAACCGCGGGCGCTAGTATCTTCATAAAGTATGCATTAGAAATAAAAAAAAATATTTAAAAAAAACATTACAAACACTGAGATGCCTTTGACACGTATATACTCTTTTGTTTATGGATCGCAGTCATGTCATGTCTATGGTCTTTGACAATAAAACCATAACGGTCGAATTTCGATCACCGGACAAACACTAGTTGTAAAGAAATTATTTCTTCCACCGGCTAGCGTCAGAGATACTTATGGCCTGAGACCCTATTACCTATCTACGGGTTTTGTACATGAGGTATGCATGCAGTAAATAAGAGTCCTTAGACTTGGTCTTCACATACATCACGTTTATTTATAACTCTGCAATACACAAGAGAGCACTCAGTTCTCAGAAAATTGTATGTTCAACCCACAATTCATGTTGAAACACTTTTACCCATCTTTTGAAGATTATAGGTCCAGTTCAGAGATCCTCAAACGGCATCTACGCCATGGTCATATAATCGTGGGCATCTCTCGACACGTGGGTGCTTGTGTACGGAACCATCCTATGATCCGACCATTTTATTGTTTTATCCTTAAAGTAATTAATTAAATCTAACGTAGGAACCCTGCCAACAAATAGAAAGATTTGATGAGACTCCTGAATGCCACGCGCTTAAGACTTAGCATCAGCACAGAAAAAAACCCAAAAAAGATACTCACAGCGTCCAACATCCGAATGCTTAATGCATTTGAACTTAACTCTGGTTCCAGCTACCTTTCGAGACATCATAGGTGCTTTTTAAGAACTTATCCAATAAATAAAGTTTAACGTGGCAGACTCGCTCCAGATCAACTTGGAAAAAGCTACGTCAAACGACAATCTGTCATCTGTCAACTCGCAAAACAACGCTTCATTCCACGAAACTAAATTTATTCTATTTTTAGGTGTTACAATACACCTTACCCCGGTTAAAAAAAATTTTTTTTACTCAAAAAAAAATTTTTTTTTTTTAAAGACTACAATGCCATGTACATTTAGAATCTCACCAAAACCCTCGGCAGAAGCTGAGGCATCTCGAACCAAATCCGAATCAAGATTCCCCTCAGACACAAAGATTAAATTACTACTATATAAGTAAGTACCAATTCAATTTAAGTTTTCAATTAAGTATTAAGTACCAAATAAAAATCAAGAAACAGGATGAGAAGGTATGCATAACCCCCAATACTCCTTAACAAAAGTCTGTATGTAGGTATGCACACATTTAAATAAAGTTTTAAGTTTAATGTATCACACAATTACTTATTTTAAATCTAAGTATTTGTGATATACAATTACTAATAAGTTTAGTATAATTAAATAATCAATACTCCTTAACACAGAGTATTGTTATTCCAAAGGATCTATAAATTTTATATCTAAATAACTATGATACTAGATGTATCAAGTATTCACAAGTAATTATTTCAAAACTAATAAAAAATAAATATTTAGTTTTGACAACATTAATCTCTTATTCAAGTAATTGAGATTCAGTGAGTAAGTATTAAGTTTTATTTTATTACCCTCAATCTCCTATCCTAGTAAGTAACAGTAATACCATAACAACAAGTTCCTAAAGAAAGTAATATCACATCACAAATCTAAGTGATTGTGATTTATCAATGTATTGAGTTTAACTTTGTAGTTAAGTAATTTACAAAAGTCATATTCTATATATTTGAAATTCAAAAGCATTAAGGATAATTTAATTAAACAGGATTATCAGAAACTGCTCAATCAAATTTCATAAGTATTGGCTTGGGAGCAATTCAAGCATGAACCCCAAGCCAAAAACTAAAAGTGAATCGAGGACTATTTGCCCATCTAAACGAATTTGGGTATGCAATACCAGACACACTTACCGTGTATCTTTTAATGGACAGACTTACGAGCATCCTAGCCAACCGTTAACAAAATAAACGAATTGGGGTTCAACTATCCATCTAAACAAATTCGGATATTCAATATACCAGACACATTTATCATGTATCTTTTAGTGAACAAATCTTAAGATGTCCTATAATCAATTCCAAAAGTTAATTATAAATATAATAAATAAAAGTTAAATTTAGTTATCTAAGAGTGAATTGAGGACTATTTGCCCACCCGAACAAATTTGGGTATTCAATATACCAGACACACTTATCGTGTATCTTTTAATGGACAGACTTACGAGCATCCTAGCCAATTGTTAATAAAATAAACGAATTGGGGTTCAACTGTCCATCTAAACAAATTTGGATATTCAATATACCAGATACATTTATCATGTATCTTTCAGTGAACAAACCATAAGATGTCCTATAACCAATTCAATATGTGAATTAAACATAAAATTCCATAAGTGAATCCAATTAAAAGGATTAAATAAGTAAAAGTTAAATTGAGTTTTATTTAATTAAGTTGGGCGCCTGTGGGATCATCAATAAATAAATTTGAGTAAATATCCCACATTTATAAAAGTTGGTATCACTAGTTACTAAGAGATTTGAGAAGTTTATTTATACTAATAAAGTAATTAAGTAAAGTGAGTTTAAATTTTAAAGTTTTAATAACTCCGGTGAAGTATT
This sequence comes from Polia nebulosa, assembly GCA_951329385.1. Classification (NCBI taxonomy): domain Eukaryota; kingdom Metazoa; phylum Arthropoda; class Insecta; order Lepidoptera; family Noctuidae; genus Polia; species Polia nebulosa. Next base: position 15,932,873 of record OX589596.1, read on the forward strand.
ATAGTCATCCGAGAAATTCTCATTAAATATTGAGACCAAGTTAAAATTCGTTTGACTATTTCACTATCAATCCACAGTCAACTATCCAAGTAAACGGTACAAGTCAGAAATTGGTCAGCAATTGGTTCCGAACACAAGCGTACCTCATTGGCCACCATAGGTGCCAGATAGTCCTCTTACTTAAAACTGCCACACAGACCCAGATACCGCTTGCAGATCTCATCCCAGGATACATTTGGATTGACTGAAACATTAAAATAATTCAATTCATGTACTAATTCCTACCTAAGAAGGTAATCAATCCACAATTTATACACCCTGAACAAAAGAAATCTATCTTAAGTTTCTATTCTTAAGTTAAATTAACAAGTTAATATTATATAATAATAAGTGTAAAAAAAAATTACTATGAGTTATAACAATAGTGATCAATACAAATTATAGTTTAAGTTTCACTAAGTGAACATAAGAAGCTAATATTAGACACTCATAGGTGCATCTAATATAAATGAGTTGTTACAATCATAAAATTCAAGAATACATTACAAAGGATGAGGCTCAACAGACCATGTGCTGATAACCTCAAATTAAGTACCTTCACAATAATATCAGGTATTGAACAACTCCAATAATTAAGTTAATCACTATTTTAAGTTTAACCCTTAATTAATAAGGCATAAGACAGGCAACCTAAAATTTTGCCATGTGCTTATAAAGTCAGTGAAAAAATTGTCACAGCAATATAAATTAATATTTAACATGTTTACAAAGTAAGTTAAACACTATTTAAGTTTTAACTAATAAACAAAGGCTTAAAATTGGAATCTATAATATAAATTTTCAACAATGTGCCTTTTAACTACAATAGTGTCAAAATGTTTGACCTAAAAGAAAATAATTAAATAAGAATTAGCTAAAGATTACCAATTAATCTTAACCTTATTACCACAAATAAACCTCATGCATCACGTTGGGCGTACATTGTTAAGAAAATATTTCTTCCACCGGCTAGCGTCAGAGATACTTTTGTCCTGAGACCCTGTTACCTATCTACGGGTTTTGTACATGAGGTATGCATGCAGTAAATAAGAGTCCTTAGACTTGGTCTTCACATACATCACGTTTATTTATAACTCTGCAATACACAAGAGAGCACTCAGTTCTCAGAAAATTGTATGTTCAACCCACAATTCATGTTGAAACACTTTTACCCATCTTTTGAAGATTATAGGTCCAGTTCAGAGATCCTCAAACGGCATCTACGCCATGGTCATATAATCGTGGGCATCTCTCGACACGTGGGTGCTTGTGTACGGAACCATCCTATGATCCGACCATTTTATTGTTTTATCCTTAAAGTAATTAATTAAATCTAACGTAGGAACCCTGCCAACAAATAGAAAGATTTGATGAGACTCCTGAATGCCACGCGCTTAAGACTTAGCATCAGCACAGAAAAAAACCCAAAAAAGATACTCACAGCGTCCAACATCCGAATGCTTAATGCATTTGAACTTAACTCTGGTTCCAGCTACCTTTCGAGACATCATAGGTGCTTTTTAAGAACTTATCCAATAAATAAAGTTTAACGTGGCAGACTCGCTCCAGATCAACTTGGAAAAAGCTACGTCAAACGACAATCTGTCATCTGTCAACTCGCAAAACAACGCTTCATTCCACGAAACTAAATTTATTCTATTTTTAGGTGTTACATAGTTTAAATCATTCTTCCGCACACATAACATCCATTCCAAAGCTTTCTACTGGAACATTAAACGTATTCACTGGACGCGCCCAGCGTACCAGTCCAATGTCACGCTCGTTATCACGCGAACAAAGCTTCACAAAAGTGATACCATCGGAGCTAGATAACCGAGCTCAGTCACTAATAGCCTATTATCTACAATATGCGGTAAACAACTGTTACTTTATCAGTTGACTAGCTTTTAGACGTAACCTAGCATTGACAATGTTATTTGTTGTGTCTTTGTTTGTTTAACTAAAGTGAATAACTAACTACACACTAACAATAAAGCCTTATCGTGTACTTAGTAATGACAGCTGCCACCTGCTACTAGCTGCCACTGCTAGAAGCTAATGAGCTTCTGGCAGCAGCTTTGCCCGCGTGGAAATTGGACTTTATCCCAAGGGAACGTAGTTCCGGGATAGAAAGCACCTATCCTTTGCCCTCTTTTTCCTCCTTCATAGTATTTATTATTTTTTATTTATTGGATGTGTGAATTTTTTAGTATTTTTTTTTTATGTTTTAATTTGTTAATTGGAATGGACTCTGTCTGAAAAATGAATGAATTATTATTACCCATAAAAAAAAATACAAAATGTACAAAACAAACGGATTGAGATACTTTCTATCAATAAGTACGCCCACGTGAAAAGTCAGCAATAATTTTCTCAAGTGAAGATACTCCAGGGATAAAAAAAGATCTAATTCAGGACATGGTCTACACGTGTGCCAAGTTTCATCCAAATCTGTTCAGCCGTTAAGACACGAAAAGGTAACAAACAGACGGTCAGAGTTACTTTCGCATTCATAATATTAGTTTGAATTACGGAGATTAATAAGTTAGACCAGAACTTCGATGTACCTAGAGAGTAATCAATTAACTATAAGGCTAGTCTGTCGAGTTTTCATTAGAATGGATGAAACGGTGTCGACCGGATCAAACAGACACTCGCGTGATTGTGTTGTCGTCGTATCTACCTATATGTTCAAGTCTTTTAGTAGGAACATTCAAAGTAAAGGTTAAAGGTAAACCAACCGTCGAGAACGTTTCGAAGAATAGGGCTGCGATCCATGGGTGCATAAGCAGACCTAAAAGTAGATCCCACGAAGAAATCATTTGTGGAAGTGGACTGATATTTGGATGATTGTTAATGAATAACGCTTGAACGGATGAACGGAATTGGATGAAGATTGGCACTCGAGCGTCCTTGATTAGAATATAAGATTTATAGAGGTATGCGGAACAGCGTGTAAAGCCCCGCAAACCTCCATTGAAAAGGGAGGATCCTACGACCAGACGGGTGTTGTCTGGTCTGGGCAAATACCCGATGGTTGACATATCGGACTGTTGTACTCGTATATGTTCAAATTGCGCGAAGAACTTTGATTGCGCGATTCAGGATTTGTGTTTTTAGTTTGTATGTGGCGACATAGATGTCGCTACAGATTTACCCCGACAGTCCAGTCCGATAATTTTAGACTTGGCGAAGCCATTGGAAAAAGCAAGTTTATTCATAAGTTCTTACCTGTTCTTCGCTCAATATCTTTATTATTTACCAAACAGATGCAGTTCAAGCCAACGGCGAGCTGGTCTCAAAACTAGAGCAGCATGCATCAGCAGACGCGGTGGGGAGTGAGAAGCCTCAGTTGCATGCGCAGGCGCAGCTCGACGTGCCCTCCGAAGGCGTGCATCGCGTGCTAATCCAAGATGGCGTCCATACGTACACATGGGCGCATGACGCGACCACTATGGCACCGAGCGACGAAGTTACAGCTAAGGTAAGGTTTTCAAATACATTTTTTTTATTACAAGCTTTTATTTACCTTGAATTGTTTGTTTGTTCGGGTCTAATCTTGCAAGCTGAATTAGAACCACTTCCTCTTACCCTTTTTTTTTTGTGGGGTGAGAAATCGTCCAATGACTTCTCCCGCTCTGGGTGGAGCGGGAGCGCGTGTCAGACTCTTACTGACTAAAACCCACCCCTGTTCCTCCCTGCCCTGAATGCCCAGGGGCGAGGTAACTCTTTCGAATTTATCCCCACCCCCGGGCAGGCATCGGCCATGACTGGTCCCGTCCTGTTTGCTGACAACTCTTTGAGGCCCGCGTGGAACACTACGCGCCGTCGACTCTCAGGCCTGGTGCTGATCGGACGGCGAGCTACCCATTACTCGCCGTCCGCAGGCCCGGGTACTTCTTCCTCTCCTCTCTTACCCTACGGAGCTGATTTTTTACAAGTTGCTTCAGTTCCGATGACAATGCATTTTTATGGTAAGCATGACCGGAATCAATATTCATGATTAGCTCCAGATAGAGGAGCACTTCAACGGTCAACAGAACAAACACGAATTTTTGTGTTTTAATATAAAAGCTGTGGTTACAATATACACATAAAAACTAAACTAATAAATAACTAATAGGATAAGCATATGGAGGTGATGACGTCATGACGAAGGCTGCGCTCACGTTCATAGTCGAGGGTCACCATTATAGAGGTATGCGGAACAGGGTGTAAAGTCCCACAACCTCCATTGAAAAGGGAGGATCCGCCGACCAGACGGGGGTTGTGTCTGGTCCAGGCAACTGCCCGATCGTTGATTTCGGGCTGTTGTATATGTTGAAATCGCGCGGAGAACTCTGCTTGCGCGATGTAGGAATTTGCTGTTCTAGTTCGTATGTAGCGTCATAGATGTCGCTACAGCAGGCTGAAATAAAATATATATAAAAGCTTGTTTAAAAAACATTTTGTTTTGCTATTAAATTATTTTAAAGATTACCTCATTTCGCGCGTGTCTAGATTTTGACGCGACTACAGCAAAGGTAGGGTTTTGATTTTAGCAAATAGTATGTAGATATTGATTGTTGTATTATGCGTATGTTACACGTCCACCGCTGCTAAGCCGACTATGTTAAATAAGGTCTCATAAGCTAAGCACAAAGCTTTGGGTGTTGAAAAAGTACATTCTGAAGTTGCCATCGTGCAAATTCAAGTCTAGTTTAAATTCAGAACACTCAGAACAGCAAAATTTTGAGGTTGAGATTAAAACAAACAGGAGCTATAAATAGAATAGCGAGATTTGGAGGTATATGTTAATATATTGCGGCAAGCTAACAAACAGTTTATTCACTAATTAACACTATCTTTCCATATCGTCATAGTTGTTTATAAGTACCTAAGTATGTATTATTATTTATTTCATAATATTATTTAGAATGTATTATGTAACATTAATGTTAAGTTATTTCATTGTTTTTTGTATTTATTTTTCCTACTTCTCTTACATACAGTGTCTACTTCTCTTTTTTTCAACTCTCCTTTCGCAGGGTATGCTGGAAGAGTTTACTCTAGAAATGGGCATCCACTTTTTCTCTATTTTTCTGTTTCCTTCTTCTTGTCTGTTTATTATATGAGCGTACATGAATTGTTAAATAAATAAATAAAAGGCCAAAACTTCTATAGACCAATTGCAAACAAACAGAGCTATGCAAACGGACTCAATAGGTATATTCACTCATTCATCACATGAACATGCAGAAAAATGAGAATTCTCAGCATTACAATAGATCGTCGTGCATTGGAAAATCTATTGTAAGCCCGACTGTAAATGAAAGTCTATTGGAAGTCGATATCATCTGAATACATCAAGCACACTCGAGCCCTTGTTAGATCGGTTCATTTTTATCGAGTGCCGACTTGATAAAACAAAACAAATATCACAAGTTGTTTTAACGTCATTTCAGTAAAATTGATGAATTGGAATGTTGCTTTTTTAATGATTGATAGGTTCGCGGTTGACCACTATCTCACCTGATGGTAAGCGATGATGTGATCGACGATGGAGCACTCTTGCCTAAAAGTAACCTATTCACTCTTGACTTAAAGACCCCCAAGTTGTAGCTATCAGGAAACACAGACCGCGATTCTGCTTGTCTATTTATATTCTTCGACAACTACTCATATCAAGCTGGATCAATCAATCGACCTAGCCTTTCCCCAACTATGTTAGGGTCGGCTTTCAGTCTTACTTGACGCAGCTAAGTACCAGTAATTTAAATATTAGTTTTTGCAACTAGAGCTGCCTATCTGCCTTCCCCAACCCAGATACTGAATAATACGATACCCCTTGGCAAGACTGGTGTCAGATTTTCCGGCCTCTGACTACCCGTAACGACTGTCAAAGATGTACAAATGACTGCCGTCACCAACGGCTTAAAGTGCTTTCTGAGGCACGGAGGAGTCTTGGTATATAATGGATGAAGTATCTACAGACTAAACCAAAATAGCTGAACCTTTATGAACGACCCGTGTGGCAATTATTACTTGACCACGAGCTCAGGTTACATCTGAAATCGTCTACAACACGGACCTTGTAGAAACTAGAACAAATTTTCGTACGTAGCGTTTTTGCCATACCTGTTATTGGAATCTTGTGTGACCTCACAATTTAGAACCAATTAATGTTAGTGTTTAATCCGTGGGGCTTGGCAACAGGGCTTAGGTACCCTAGTTGTAAATGTCCCTTTGTGTCTATTGGCCTAGCTTTGTTGTCTCCTGCTTGATAAGGAGGGAAGTATTATTTTTCTTTCTCCTCAGCTGTTCTTTTCTGATTGTTTTTGTTGCGGGACTCAAGACAGTTTAATCGTTTCTCCGGGACTCGTCGAGCTTCATTGCCTCGGCGTTTTTATGGTGGTCACCACTTTGTTTTGTTGATTCTAGCTTTCAGGAGTTGCAATGGATGAGAAAAGCGTGGCGGGCCATTCACAAAAATGTAAAAAAAATAGCCATGAGCCCCTCTAAAGCCGAAGTGATACCTAATGATTATTCCTACATACAATGATACCTAATTTTTCCTCAAGGACGTTAAACCCCAAAATGGATGTTAGATTAGTGTTCATGCCGGAAAATTAAAACATACATAGGTACCTACATATATAGCTGCAGGCACGTGTGTAAGTAGGCACGATGGCAATGGGCGATGAACTTGGGTTCAATTAGTGTGGGTGGCGCGGTTTTCATACTTGTATATGTTAAAAGTTATAATTATACTGACAATGTCCCGGACATGGCAAAAAGTTCTGTTACTCAAATCCACAATGCAAAGGATCAGAATAAAAGGGCTTATTATTATATTAGTTTTATACTCTGTGTATCTCTTGTCAAGTAACATGGGATAAGGGCAGGAAGATGATGATGACTCTGTGTATATCGGCCCGTATTCAAGAATTTCACAACTATTGAGTGATTAAATTTGGCAGTTAGCATACAAATTCGCCATAGAAAGTCTGAATTATAATATGATTCGAGTATTGCTGTGGAACCTCCTGTGTTTCCTACCCAAATGGGTTCTGTTACACTAGTATTAGTACAACCTTTATCCTAATAAATAGAATTGAACACCAAACTGCTCCGTCGAACACATTGCCCCTATTCCCTCACCATTTATCACTTCGTTCGCAATATCTCGCCTCCGAGCGTCTTCGGCTAAATTGCCAAGCTAAGGTATTTACTAAAATAAAAAGGGGAACGACCTTCTTTAGTAACGATTTCCACTATGCTCTTAAAATAGAAGAACGATTTTTAGTTGTAAGTAAAGAAATTTACATTTTTGTACGTAGTAGATATTTGGAAAACTGACTAGACAGGATGCTAGTGACGTGTTGCGCTAGACTGGCGACGCGCAGCGGCCATTTATATGTTCCTACTATTCCAAAGCTTTCTATCATAGAATTTCGGTACCTAGTTAATTTTATTGAACTCGATATAAAATTAAAATATATAATTAACGTTAGTCGGTCCACCAAAATATTTATGCTAATGATTTAATGGTGAAAGTAAGTATCATTTTTTGGGTTCAACAAGTCCAAACGAAAAACGGAACCCTTATAGGATCATTTGTGTGTCTGTCTGTCCGTCTGTCACAGCCAATTTGCTCCGAAATTACTGGACCAATTGAGTTGAAATTTAGTACACACATGAATATCTGTGTCCCAAACACGGATGTGTAACGTAAATAAATAAAATTAGAATATAATGTCACTTTTGGGGTGCAAATCGGAAAATTAAAAATAAAGGTTTTCTAATTCTACCGTGCTACATATCAAATGAAAGGGCATCCATCACTGGTTAACTTTGAAGTGCCGTGTTTGACTGCTGCAATTAACGCTTAGAAAATGGCTTGCCCAGACATGGTGTTGCCCGAGAACCCATTCTCCCAGAGACATTGGTATGAGCCGCTTTGCAGGTTGGTACCAAATATTTCCTGCCTGCTGGCTGTGTATTCACATACGGGAGTCGGGCCTCTGGCTACCTATAGCCATCCAACATAGGTATTTTGCTGATTGAAACCACCTTCCAATATCTTAAAATAACAACCTTATTGGGACTTATATGTTTGAGCCTTTTGGGGTAAAACACTAGAGTCATGGAGTGCTCATCGAGTTTTCCGTGACATCAACAAGCAGTTAGTCAACTCTTCACGTCACCAGAGGGCTGGCCTTTTTTCCCTCAAACAATCAACATTGCCATTTAACGTGGCAATGCTGCCAGTGTTCTGGCCACTTTTAACAATGACAGCGATGTGGACGAATTTATCGATGCGCAATATTTTTACGCCTCCCCTTTTTATGCCGCTTGTATACAAGTATTTTATTTATTTTCTTTTAGCGTGTAATATACTCTGTAAACAATAACAATAAATAAGAAAGAAAGAAAAAAAAACCTAAAAATACTTATGATTTGTTCTGAACCCTTTGCGCGCGAGTGACTCGCACTTAGCTGGTTTTTCATTTACTATTGATCTCGTTTTAATTATTTGAGGCTCGCGTTTGACCATCATCTCACCTGATGGTAACATTGGTAACGATGATGTGTTCGACACGCTTGCCTAAAAGTAACTTATTCATTCTCTCTTGAATGAAGAACCGCTAGTTTATAGGTATCAGGACACACAGACTCCCGCAGGGAATTCTACTCCTCAACTATATTTACGCAAAGTAAAAGTATTCCCAAAACATTTATGTGACAAAATATCTAAGTAGGTAGGTACTTATTTACTACGACTTATTAAAAATAAATTTTACTTCTCAGGTATTCCATGGAGCAGCTCGTCTGGTGCAACCGGGCCAGGCATTCAACATCCCCACAGGATCCCCGCACACAGCTGTACGAAGAGCTTTCAACGCTGACATCACTAAAGAGACCAAGAATAACGTAAGACCTTTAAGTACATTACTACCTTAATATTACGGCACTCCGGTCAGCCGCAGTAAAGATAACCTCCGCGTCTCTCCGCAGACCATGGCTCACCTCTCACATGTGGTGTGAGGACCTTATGGCTGCGTCAGCGAATGCTGTTAACGTGGCTAAATACTGGGCCTGGGCCATAGATTATATTTAAAAACAAATCTGCCATCGACACGCTAAGAAGAATACCGCCTTAATAACCGTACGCGTGAACTTCTAAAGGAATTTTCATACAAACATGGCAAACCTGTATTTCATTTCCTGGATTAATATATACTATCTATTGAGTCTTTGGTATAGTCGATATACTACGACTATACCAAAGCATTCGACTCCTTGTACCACGAAAAGATATGGAAGTCCCTAAAGGAACAAGGAATCGAACAAAAATATATCCGCTTAGTAAGAAATGTATATAGTCATAGTACCGCGAGAATCCAACTAGAAAAGAAAGGTAAACCATTTAGAGTAGAAAGGGGTGTTAGACAAGGAGACCCTCTATCTCCAAAACTATTCTCAGCGGTTCTCGAAACAATTTTTAGGGGTCTTAACTGGGAAAACCTCGGAATCAATGTCGACGGGACCTCCCTAACACACTTGAGGTTCGCAGACGATATAGTTTTATTTGCTGAAACACCGGAAAACATACAACAAATGATACATGAATTAGCGGATGAAAGTGAGAAGATAGGTTTAAAGTTGAACCCAGAGAAAACAAAGGTTATGACAAACGAGAAGAAAACGACCATACATCTAGGAAATAATCAAATCGATTACACCGACGAATACATCTATCTGGGACAGCTAATAACACAAGAGGATCCTATACGCAAAGAAGTTGAGAGAAGAATTACAAATGGCTGGAAGAGATACTGGAGTCTGAGAGAGGTCATAAAGACAAAACTCTTCACATTAATGTAAAGAAAAAACTTTTCAACACCTGTGTACTACCTGTTTTAATGTATGGCAGCCAAACATGGGCTTTAACACACAATATGACGAGAAAACTGGAAACCTGTCAATATGCAATGGAAAGAAGTATGCTGAATTTGAAAAGGTCGGACCAAATAAAAAACCATGTCATCAGGAAAAAGACGAAGGTCATAGACATAACATCCAAAATCAGAAGACTCAAATGGCAATGGGCAGGGCACATGATAAGAGGCCAAGAGAAATGGAGCAAAATTGTAACGCGATGGTACCCTAGAGAAGGGAAAAGGAAAAGAGGCAGACCACAGAAAAGGTGGGACGATGATATATGGCAAGTAGCAGGAGTAACGTGGAATAGAGTGGCCCAAGATAGACAGGAATGGAAAAGGTTGGAGGAGGCCTTTGCCGACTGGCAAACAGACCTGCAGAAAATAATCAAATATTAGAATAGAATAGATTAAGATTAGTTAAGCTACAAAAAAAAAAAAAAAAGATATATTGGTATATCCATACTCATAGTTTTTAATACTTTGTAAATAGATGCTAAGTTGGTCTGATTAAAGGGCTTTATTATTATTATTATTATTATCTATTGAGTCTTGTTATGCCCCACTTCTGGGCGTTGTTCCAGTATTTCGGCTGGAATGCTGAAGCAATGATTTGTTATTGTTGTGTTATTGTGTCACTAATATAGTTATAAATTTCTTTATTGTTAATTAACCATATAAGTATAACAGTCACTCGAAATAAATAAATTATTAAGGCCCCTCTTTCCCTTTGCCGCACACGGCTGTTCTTTGCTATTGCGAGCCAATTTTTTCTGTGCGAGTTTATTCGTCCAACTCAATCAATATTTACATCAATATGGGAACGAGACCACATACAATACAACATGCGTCTATTTGAAAATATCGCCAAGTATGCACTTAAGGCCTTATTGATAAAAAAAAAAACCTTTTATTTTAATCATCAAATAACTTCTCCCGCTCTGGGTGGAGCCGGAGGACGTGTCAGACTCTTGCTGACTAAAACCTACCCCTGTTCCTTCAGTTGCCTGAGCCAGGACCGCGGTGGCTCCTTCGATAACCTTGTGATTAGTTTAAACACTGATTCGCAGTTTCCTATTTCAACATTTTCTACCTGGATAAAGGGTAGATGTGGGTGGTAAAGTGGTGACTAATCATTTTAAGGAGGTGTTATCCTATATACATTTGAATTTGATGAATGAGGCATATACTATCTTGAATTTAGAATTCGTTAATCAGTATTTAAACTAAGCATAAATGTTTAGCGAGTTTTATAAATAAGGCAGATATTTAATATGTAGGTAATGAAGATTAATGAAAACTTCAAGTGTGCATAGAACATTTATTTCGCTGCGACCTTCTATTACACCTTATTTTCTTCTCATTTCCCTTGGCTCGCTTTCACAATTTGCCAAGAAGGCGAAGTACCTAGCGAAACCCATTTTGTTTTTTATTTATCCCACATCAACGGTAGCTACGGTATTTGGATTCAATAAAAGGATTTAGATGGTACTTACGTAGGTGATAGGCACCTTAGTTTTCGTTCTTATCTTATTTACAGCAAAAGGTCACATGCCTAAAACATACCTCCCATTCGTAGAATTCGCTCGGCAATGTCTTGGAATGATCTTGGAATTCATCAATTTTCTCAGTACCCCAAATCGTCGCGTGTCGAAAGATGAAAACAAAGCTTTCAGAAAGAAATCGCTTCACTTCAGCGAAATCTTTCAATGTTTCGTCGAATTTAAGCGAGTATAGGATTAAAAACAATGCTGGTGCTACACATCATCTGCCTAGCCTTTGCCCAACTATCTTGGGGTCGGCTTCCAGTCTACGGGACCCACGGCTTAACGTGCTTTCCGAGGCACGGAGGAGTCTCGGTATGTAAAAATGGTCACCCATCCATGGACCAACCCCGGCAAGAGTAGCTTAACCTGATGGATCGACTAGTGCGGCTTTGCCGTGGATGGGTGAATATCTTTACATACCGAGACTCCTCCGTGCTTCGGAATGCACGTTAAACCGTTGGTCCTGGCTGTCAATCGTGGATTTTTGACAGTCGTTACGAATCGTTTGAAGCCCGAAAGTCTGACAACCAGTCTTACCAAGGAGTATTGTATTGCCCAGTAACTGGGTTGTGGAAGTCAGATAGGCAGTCGCTCCATTTAAAATACTGGTATTCAGCTGCATCCGGTTAGACTGGAAGCCGACCCCAAGATAGTTGGGATAAAGGTTAGGCAGATTGATTGATAACAGTTAACCGTGGAATAACCTGTTTTATTACAGATGGATCATTACGCTGCATACTCTGGTGTCCAATACTCTCCTCTGGATATGGCGGAGTATGTGTTCTGGGCTGGTGATGAGCGAGGAGTGACCACTGCTATTGAAGCCTTCCTGCAGGAGGGAATGGTAGGTTTTAAAAACACATCACAAACCTCTTACCATCATTCAATAATTCTTCTTGATAAAACACACCCATTAAAGTCTTGGGTGGATTCGATCTCATTTTAAAATCCAATCCGTCTATATTGCAAACACACACTATACTATTTTATTGTCAAAATACGTATAAATGGTCAATCGTAAAATATCATATCTTAAGAATGCTAAAACCTCGTTAACCCGTGTTAGATTGAACAATATTTTATGATTTTGGCAGAAATAGTTTTGGTTTTATAAACACAGTTCTCAACTCAAACAAGAAATTATTGACACAGCTAAAAATATATGCGATTGAAATTAAACGATTTGAGTTACATTCATACATTACATAAATTCACGCCTATTCCCTTTGGTGTAGGTACTACCAACATTTTTTTTTGGGTTGGGAAATTATCCAATGACTTATCGCCATAATTTTTTTTCATAATAAGAAAAAAAACACTAAATCACCAGAGATGAAACCATTTTACTCCTTCATTTTTATCAAAAGAGTATAACAAATATCTACTGCTTTGCAATATTTAGGAAAATAATTTGGTTTTGTTACTTTTAAAAAATATGTCTTATTTTTACTATAATAAATTAAAAATGCGTCTAATTTGGGACAGCTCTCCTTGATGGGCGAGCCCTATTACTGGGTGGACGTACGACGCGTTGCGAGAGCTCAGCACAGAACACGCAAGCTAACTTTAGCTAACCACTCAAGGCCGTTGACGTGAATACAAGCCTCAACATACTAATTTTGCTGCCATTAAAGGTTTTTTTTTGTGGGTTGGGCCATTAAGGTCAAATATTTATATAAACTTCAAATAACGCTATTTACTTCCAGATGTCAAAGGAAGAAGCTATAGCTTTTCTCCAAGAAATCAAGTTCAACATCGACTACCTTCGAGCACATTATTCCCAGAACTTAAAAGCGGCTGAAGAAAGCGCGCAGCAGGAGAAATTGAGGAACATGCTGATTGAGCAAGCCGAGGCTAAGGTGAGGAACGAAATTGTTTCGAACGATTATGACCCTAAAGTTCAGTTAGCTGTTGGGAGATTGGGAGGATTTGATGACGGGTTCGCATTGCAGCTAAATGGTTATGATTGTTACGTTTGCCGGTTTCACGACTTAGACGTCGCAGACATTTCTTAATCATGTTCATACAAATTACGATTGAAGATGATAGGGATGAAAAAAACTTTGTTAGCTTCTGTCAAAGGCAGAAAACTCTGCATAATTTTGGTAAAAACGTACTGAGAATATAAAAAACTGGCGTTGTTGTTATGAACTCAAAAAAAAGCCACTTTAAGTTTGGTTTACAGGTAAAGAGAATTACAATTTTAAAAAGTACAATTAAAAGTTTTTAAGTGTTGCTAATTACTCCAATAAAACAACAAAAAATACGTATGTAGTATCGAATTACCCCAATAAAACGTATAAACTACTACGTTACGGTACTTTAGATACTACGAAGTATATTTATGTGCTAGGTACTTTATTAGATCCACCTCCACCGTATGGACCCAAAAATCACATCCTTCTAATCAAGTAGCTAGGTTCTCATTAGCAGTCAGGAAAGACGAGGTGGTATCCACCAAGATACTTATATAAAAAACTAGCGACCCGGCCTGACTCCGCACATGTACAAATTATACACACAAACCTTAACATATGATATGCATGTATTATTCATTTATTATGTATTGCTTTTTATAAATATTTATAGAAAATTTTGATGTTCAGTTTACTAATTAGCAGTGCACCGCAGACTACCCCCTTTTTTGAATTAAGATTTTTCAGTCCATCCAAAGGTAACCTGGTAGATATCGCTGTCAGCGATAGGACTGCCATTGTACCCATAGACTTAAGTTCATTTATACAAGTTTATTAACTGTTTTGGTGTGCAATAAAGTATTATTCTATTCTATTCTAAACCTTCCTCGTTTGTCGCTCTTTCTAATTGTGAAAACCGCATTAAGATCCGTAATGCGGTTTATGAGGATTTAGCGGAGAAACAGAAAGACGCGGAAAGTGACTTTGATTTATGTATATTATGTGGAGATATTGATAAGCTTTGACTTTTTTTTCTAGCCAGTTCTGTCCTAAACCAGGGCAAATGCAAAGCTTAGTCTCTTAAAATTCTTCGGCTAACATAGTTTTGAACCCAGTTTTATAAGCAAAATTAACTACGCAAGTAATAACAAAAATCTGAACAAGATCAGGCGGATGCTGAAAGTATTCTAGCTATTTATAATTCCGCCCATTCTCTTTACAGAAGAAAAACTTTGTAAACCAATTTACATTCCGTGAAGAAAAGTTTAGTAATCTTTAATTAAAGGCGGCTTCCCGCAAATTTGGTTTAGATTGAGCTATAGTAGTCCTGAACAGAGCGAGGAGATGTCTCGGCGGCTGCTGCTAGAGAATGTTGACAACACTTTGCATACAAATCAAGCGTGTCAGTGAATGCCAAGCATTACCTACCCATAACAATCTGAAGTAACACTGTGTTCAATCCTACAACCCCCCTCTTATCATAAAGATCGTTTCAAGTTCCTTCATGACACACATAATAGATATCTGCGGTAATCGGAAAACTTTAGACTAGAGATGCCGATGCATTCCACCAGCTTTTACGACAAATCTTTTACGGTTCAAGCGGGACGGTTATGGAATGCCTTGCCTGTGTCGGTAAGGCGTGCTCAATCCTTGTCCACTTTTAAAACAATTGTCAAAAATCACTACCTGTCTCTTTAATCGTTTTTACTAGGGTTCTATACTTTTTGTTTCATAATTATTTATGTATTATGTATTTATTGTGTATATTATTATAAATAGTACACCTAATGACTAGGTACATATACTACTGTCTATCCTTTTCTCTTTAAAATCCATCCAAAGGTTGTCTTGAAAAGATCGCTTTTAGCGATAAGGCCGCCCATTGTATCACCCTGCTTAATGTTTGCTTCATATATATTTACTGTAATTTATATGGTGTACATAATAAAGAGTATTCTATTCTAACACAAATTCACTCAAACCCGACTACGGATAAAACCACGATAGTATTTATAAACACAATTAAAATATAGTTAATTGTTTTCCTGTTGCTTAGTATATTTTTATATTGCAATTTAATTCTATATTTGAACTCGTAATTACGAGTACCTCTTTCATTGGACATACGATTCACTCGACAAGATAGCGAAAAAATAAATTATGCCCCAACTTTTTTAAGGGTTACATCCGCCATTTTGATTTTATTCTTATAAAATATTTTTTTTTTTTTAAAAACGTTGCCCCACTCTAGGAATTATTCCTGTATCGTGGGTGCGTTCACAAACATGTAAACTCACATACTCAAGACACCCAGACCCGGAACAACTATCTGTAGGCCATACAATATTTGTTCCGTGCGGGGATCGAACCCGCGACACGCAGCGCAGCAGCCGAACGCTCAACCACTGCGCCAACCGTGCCGTCGAATATGCATAGACTGTATACGAAACATAGTCGTACGTACCAACAAACGTTCATAGACTGCTAAAATCATAACTCTTCCTTTTGGCTTTGCCATAGTCGGTTAAAAACTGAAGGCCCATAATGATTATAACTATGTCTGTGATGGATTAAACTGAAGCTAAACGCAACGGACACGAATATTAGCAGGGATATTTTTTTTTTCTTTTTGGTATGCGGTGCCGGACACCTTATCCGCTATCCATTGACACATCTGCGATGTAATATCTGGCACCGCATAACGCAGCGTTATGCGTTCCGATCAAAAATCAAAATCAAAAGTCATTTATTCAAACTAAGCTGAGAGCAGCACTTTTTGAACGTCAGTCATTAAGTCCACCTTTGTACTTTTGTTGCATGAAGTGTAAATAAACAAATAATTAAAGTTCTACATAAAGACAGTCCCCCTAAAACGCTCGCCCGTCACGTACGTATCGCACGATCAAGAGCCCAAAGCTAAATAATTAAATATCTAGTACCTACCTAATGACGTCTCTAGTCGCAAACCGCGCGGCGTTTCCGAGCTCTGTCGTATACTATTTGTGTCGAAGATTTCACCGTGTGCAGTATCGTGACCCGAAGTTAATCCGGAGTTAATGGAACGACTTGGTTCGACGAATGAGACGCACGTGTTAGGGCCGATTTCACCATTCGCTCTATAAACTAAGTTTAACTGAACTAGGATTAGCGTAATAAATAAAAACCATAAAAAGATTATAGTGAGTTAACCTTAAAAGAGAGATATATGCTGTCGTCGACTTTTTTTTTAGAACTTTAAAAGGAGAACAATTCCGTCATACATAATTTTTGCGTAACTTTAACCGTTTACGCAGCGCACGCAACTGAAGCTCTCAAAAGGTTAATCTTCCCGTTTTTGCCACATTTTTTATTGATGCTTCGCTCCTGTTGGTTGCAGCGTGATGTTATATCGCCTATAGTCTTCCTCGATAAATGGACTATTCAACACGAAAATATTTTGTCAATTTTTCGATTAGCGCGTTCAACCAAACAAACAAATAAACTCTTCAGCTTTATGACAGCGGCTAAACGCGTTTAAGCGAGCTTAAACTTCGAAAACTGGGCGTTTAGTATTGGTGAAATCGGCCCTTAGCCTGCTAATGAAACTGATTTGATTCGATTTGAGCGACTTCGGGTCATTTTGCTGTCGTCACATGCCAGCTCCGTAGTTTTGTAACTCAAGAGCGCAGTTATTGGGCTTCGTTTAGTTTCGAATATTCGTGTTATTGCGGTAACATGAGCATTCTGAGAAGGGCATATTATGGTTGGTAAAAATTTCGATCAAATATAATGAAAACAGACGGAAAATCACGGTTAATTTTGACATAGGGAACTAGGGTTAAATGGCTATTCATTAGGTAACCGTGTCGGTTTTATTCCTTTCACCTTTTGCATACCTAATGTACGAACCGATAACATATGCGATTTGAACGTACCTTTTGAATAAAACAATAGGCACAAACATGAAGGTAAACATAAACCTTAATTTTACAAACAAACACAAGCACATATGTACATTGTGAAGAGAGAATAAATGAAAAATTAATTAACGGCTTTATTGAAACTGTGTTTTATTAAAACTCAGTACACATAGTTGTGGTGACACGAGGCACGTTTATTTATAGTACCTATTAAGCTCAAAAAGTGTAATTAAATGTCACTCAAAATTCTGCGGTGACAGAACAAAGTGCTGTTAGAAAAACAACGATATAATCCGAAGCCCGCCGCAGCCATGTTTGAATAACGTGGGTGAGATGGCGGAACGCCCACCTTAGTACTTCAGGTACAAAGTAAAGTTTTCAACTAGCAATAATCGAGGTGCAAAGTAAATAGTTTCAACATGCTACTGACTTGTAAAATTTTATACAACGCTGCGGTGATTGTATTTTAATTTTCTCTAAAAGAGACCCAGAATATAAATGTTAAAAAACCGGCCATGTGCGTATCAGTCTTCGCAAATTGAGAGTTCCTTACCAAATATTGGTATTTATTTAACAATTTATATACACACAAATAAACTGATAAGAAGAAACACACACACACACACACACACACTTGCACACATACTTGTATTTGTTAGTAAAAGATACGTAAAAATAAACATTATCACTAAATTTCAAGTTCCTATGTCAATGGGAAGTCAAAAAAAATCTTCGGAACTAAATTTTGTGACAGAGCGGACTGACAGACGGACAAATGGACAGACGGACACGTTAGTGACAGCTTAGCAATAGAGCTCCGTTTGGACCCTTCGGGATAGGTAAACCTAAAACATTTTAATAAAAAAGCTTTTAAAGCTTTGATCCGAACAAAAAAACATTGCAAGTTAAATAAAAGCTTGTAAAAAGGATTTTTTTTCATGCATGAAACTTACGTTAACGTGAGTTTTCCTTAACGAATAATGTGTAACTTGTTGACTGTTGTTAAATAAATTCAGAATATTAATTAAATTACTCAAGTTTCATTTTCATCGATATTATTTTGAACGTCATGCACTTGCACTGTCGATTTATTTTAACGCACTAGGGAATTTCGTAGCGACCGTAGCAAGGTGCTACGTGAAGTCTACGAAGCGTAGCACGTAGCTACGAATAATATAAAACCATTTGTCTCGACTGTCGCTCCATGAAAAATACTGGTATTCAGCTGCATCCGGTTAGACGGGAAGCCGATCCCAAGATAGTCGGGAAAAGGCTAGGCAGATGTTTTCTCTCGACTTTTAGCAACTGTTTTTCACTTTCGAAGTGAATTTAGCATTGTTATGAAGGCAGGAATATCGATGTTTTCGCGTAAAAATATTTTAATAAGCACTCCACACGGTCGTTAACTTTTTACTGAAGCACTGACGATAAAAATTAACTGGTACCTACTCGTTTGAGAGTTCATTTAGTTCTCACATCGTTTGAGGACGTAAATACCGGGTTTATGTATCTATAAGACCCATGTGTCATATTTGGTACACTCGCTTGAGTGTTAATGAATGTGTAGTGATCATAAAAGTGTTATATTATATCTCAAAGACAGGTTGTTTACTTGTTTACATGTATTATCACTTATTAATGTTTATTGCGGTGATGTCAAAGCTCATCCAACTAAATTGCAAATTTATAGGTGCCTGTTATGTAGGTACCTTAAAATAAGTTGATTTCAGTTAACTGGAAATAAAAAAATATTATTTTCAATAGTGATAGTATGGTGGTAGTTATTTTAGTTCCATTATTTTTTTCCATGCCACCAACAGCATCAGACTGCTTGAAAAGTGACTTCTTCTTTTTTACAGTCGGATATTTCGAAAATATTTTTTTTCTACATTTTAGTGAGTTATATTTTTTTTGGAATCACCTCCTCGAACCCTTTATTTTGATACCCCACTTAATATAGTTCGTCGACTTTCATTTTTTTCTTTAGCACAATTTTGCGTCTGGTGGTCGCCATATTGTATTTTGCTTACTGTCATGTCTTTAGTAGCACTTGCTAGATTAAGACGAATCAATTGACGTAAGAATTATCAAAATCGGCCCACACGTTTGGTCTTTAAAACGCCACAAAGGAACAAACATAGGTGCATATACCATACATACATAGGCTGATAAACACATTACCCTCCCTTGCGTCGCGCAGTTGGGTAACAACCCAATTTTCCTATTTTATATTGTTCTAAAACTTATCAAATTAAAAACCATGTCTTAAATGTTCGCTGTTCTCCACATACTTCTGTAGGCTACCATACAAATATTGATATCGATGATGAATTTCATTTCTTTGATTTCGCCCAAAATACAGAGTAACCAGTAACCCCTATTTTGGGGCCACCTACAAGCTATTTTTATTGAGCTTTTGTAGACCGCGGAAAGTTAATCATTATTGGTATTAGTTAGTAATTTTCGTCGTTATTTCCCCGGAATATTGTGGGTATACTTTGCTTAACTATTTGAAATTTTTGCCTTCAGGAGTACCAGTACCGCAGCCCAGCCCTCCAGTCGTTCCCCTTCGGCAGCAGTCCCGACATCATCCGAACTATTGCCAATAAGAACTGGGAGCTCAGCAACAACCTCTCACCCGTGCCCGCGCTGCCAGTCAGCAGTGAACTGAGGCCTGAGGCCATCAAGAGGACCTTCGACCCGATGTTGCAGCAGTCTATGCGTAAGCAGATATTTTTTTTTCTTTATTCTTGAAGAGGCTACTCTTGACCTTGATCTCGCCTGATGGTAAGTGATGGATGAATTTCACGATGGAGTGAAGAAGCCCAAAACATTCCTGTTCAGTCTTACTTTGCCGCATCAATTGGGTAGATTAGATACCCCTCACGCTTCCTGATAAAAGGAGAAAAACAGTTGACGCAGTCCGTTCCTATTAGGTTCTAGTTTGCAGCCGTTTGGATGTCTTTCCTGTTCGGCAGCTGTCCTGACATCATCCGAACAATTTCCAACAAGAGATCGCTAAAAGAACCTTGGATCGATCCTTGTCGACAGCTGTCAGACAATTTTCTTTTAACACTTTTAGGAAGGTATCGGCAGCTTCTTTAGTTCCCCAATACGTAATAAATACTTGAGAAATGGGGAAACCAGTTGATGATACGTACCTCTCAGGCAGACTAAGCAACTAAACTCACCTTAACGAGAAAGAAGAATTAAATAGGCTTATAATAATAGGTAAGTAGTAGGTAATACGCAATGTGTGTTCCAGGCACTTTTTATTATTTTAGACTTATATAATATATTACATTAGGTTCCCAGTATCATATATATATAATAGTACAGAAATCTAGACATCGGCAGGACGGTACTAAGTTTTTTATTCTAATTTTCATTACCCAAATAGATACCGTTCAACCATGATAGCGCATCTTGAGATTTACTGACATTAGCATAAGGTTCAAATTGCAATACCAAACGCGTGCGCTAGGCACATGAAACGAGTAGGTATACTGTAGGACTTGACAAACATCGTACTTAATGTTATTAGTTTCAGGTGCACAAGAATACGAGCGCGATACCCAGTCCTTCCCTGACGAGGAATATGAAGAAATAATGGAGAAACTGCAGAAGCCGACCAGCATCCCCTACAATGAATACACGCTTGAAGAGATTATTTATCAGCTGGCTAAGGTAACTATCACGACATCATCACGAATCAAGGCGTGAGGCCTTGATTGCCCGAAGGGTTGTGCAAAGGTGTAATTACTTATAATGAGAGCAGTGGTGGCCCATTCATAACGGCTCCAACTTACCTACGTGACGTAGGTCATGCGTTCGAACCCGGGCAGGCACTTTACTTTGTATTTCATCACCACTGCTCACAAAACGGTGAAGGGAAACATCGTGAGGAAACCGGCATGTCATAGAACCAAAAATTCGAAGACATGTGACATCCACTAACCTAAGTCACACGGCACAGTTTGAAAAACTTTGTTTTAAAATTTTCCGATTTTGACCGCAAAAGTGTCCCCCATATTTCAAATTACTATATTTTAAAAAAGAAAAAGGGTACACGTTCGTGTTTGGGTCACAGATATTCATGTGTGTACCAAATTTCAACACTATCGGTCCAGCAGATACTGAGCGACAGATGTGACAGATGGACAGACAGACAGGCAGACAGACACATGAGTGATCCTATAAGGGTTCCGTTTTTTTCATTCAGACTTTCGGAACCCTAAAAATGGACCCAGGGCCCCATGGAACATCATTATGACGTTTGTCGATTGTAAGCTAATATTGACCAAGCATTGAAAGGCCTCTTACAAGGTGTACCTACCGATGGCCTGGTGAGGGTCACGGGTAGCCGATGGATAGAAGACGCTCAGTATCAGTCGGTGTCGCCAGGCCTATTTCCAGCAGTGGACGTATTTCGGCTGAAATGATGATGATGATGATTAACCAAGCAGCCAAACAACTGTCCTAGGCCTAGTTTCTGGAATGAAAAATTACCTAATGCGATAAATCTTCAAACGCGCGTTAGCTACTGTGTTTAGTTGAATGAATTTTGAACTACAGCGTGTCGCATCAATGGTACGCAGCGTTGGAAAGCCTCCCACAAGGTGGACCGGTGAAGGTCGCGGGTAGCCGATGGATGCGAAGCGCACAGAAACAGTCGTTATGGCGATACTTGGGGGAGGCCTAAGTCCAGCAGTGGACGTCTTCCGGCTAAAATGATGATGATGATGAGTCGCATCACCTTACTTGCGTTTAATTTGTGACGCATCAATAATGCCTCTCCAGAACCGGGACAAGAACTGACTGGACCCGGTTATGCAGTTCTCATGTCGAATCAACTTTTTATTCCTGTTCGAAAGCTTAATTTATTATTATGTATTCCAGATGATGTTCTCGCAGTCGTTATCACGAGACCCTGCATCAGCGCGGTCGGCTACGCGACGCTTCATGGCATTCCTGGAAATGCAAGCAGAAAGGGGACAACTATCGCGCACCATTGAGAAGAAAGTGCTTGGTACATTCCTAATCTTTTTCTTTTACTTTTGCCTTCATAGTTTGTGCATTTAGTCAGTGTCAAGTTTAGAAAGTATTTAGTTTTTTGATATACCTACCTACATAGAATGCAATCGCTTTGTTTTTGATTAGAATGCGGATGTAACACTCAAATATTTGGCGGCCAATGTGTCGAGTCAGCCTTCTCGGCAAGCTTTGCTGAGGTAGTCAATACCACAATAAAATTCTCAGCTTATTTCGCGCCTATTTCAATGATTCACTTAGGCGACCACTGAAAATCAGCGCCGTGCTGTGGCTCCCCCACGGCATAGCATTATGCTGAGTGGAAGCCTTCTTGCCACAACCACGACACGGATCTGCTTTTTTTTATTTATACTCACATTTTTTTTTTTTGTTAAACTTGTCTATACCTACTAACATAATATAAGAACTACTATAACACGTTGTATGTCGTTAATTTGTGGCAAATAAATACTTTTTCTTTCTTTTCTTACATATTGTCTAGTTGCCTCTCGATACACAAAACTACATCAATTTTACATCACAATATCCACAAGGAATCAATTTGCGAATAATTAATACAGTATCTAACTGAACATCACTCGAAAAAATCCCGCCAAAAACTCATCTTTTTTTCTTTCGTTATTATTGATTGGTTAGAGTTTGACTGGTTAGTGATTATCTGGTCGACGATGGAGCACGCTTGCCAAGAAGTATTTACTCTCAAAGTATCGAACTACCGATTAGCTATTTAAATATTATGATGTACCTACCACGTCGATCAGTTTTATACACTTACTACTTCTTACTAGTACTTTTGTGTGTAGTAAGTGTAGGTACTTGTACCTAGATATGCATACCGATCTATTTTCGGTTTTTAATATATATTAAGTCTTACTGCCAAACACTTACACGTGCAGCCTGTGGGTTAACTATGCACTGGTGGCATACAATGCCTTGCGTGTCCAATACAAAAACGCGTTTAGGGTGCTGTTGGGGCTACCGCGATTCTGCAGTGCTTCGACTATGTTCGCAGAAGCGCACACTAATGGGTTTCACGCCCTTATTAGGAAACAGTGTGCGTCGCTGCTGAGTCGCGTTAGGTCCAGCAGCAACAGCATACTGAGCGTGTTCGCGGACAGGTGGGACTCTCCACTGCTGCGCCACTGGATACGCTTGCATGCTGTTCGGTGAGCAGTGGACAGTGCCCCCTCTCAGATCTTAATGTGTATTGGCTATTTTCTTATTCTTTTTGTGTTGTAAGTGTTTTGTATTGTTTTTGTTTTTTTTCATGTTGTATGTAGCATATAGACATTGGTTCGAAATAAACGAATTTAATTTAATTTAAAAAATTTAATTTATAAGTAACGGATATAAGTAGTCATATTTTAGATAGGTAGGTACTATTTCTGCCCTCAACAACAGGAAGCCAATTCCCTAAAAAAAATTGGTCTATTTTATTAGAATTGGAGATCAACTTGTTTTTTTTCGGAATTGATGACTTTCTTGAAGAAAGTTGTTTATATCTATAACGGGCAGAAACAGTATTTAAAATCTGACCACCTATTTCCGTTAGGTCCATCCTGTACCCTCCATCCAGGCAGGCAGGCAGGGGTTAGGTGCATCCTGTGTCCTGTGTAAACGACTGTTTACGACCTGTACAGCACCAGCAGCAGCAGCTGTACGCTGTGTCACACCAGCCTGTCCTTTCACCAGGCACAAATCGATCTCTAAATATAGATACCAATCAGTTTCCAAATTCTCATTCACATTTTTTTCTTTACAGACTTGATGATCGCGGCTCTAACAGACACAATAAGTGACCACCCAGAACTGCTGTCATCACGCGACGCAATGGCCCCCAACCCAGCTAATAGGCAAACATTTTATCCATTTACTTTAGAATAAAGCCGTAGTGGAAACACATTAGCTCACACAAGAAAAAAAGCAAAAATCCACGACGAAGTAAGTCCTAAGATTAATTTAGATTGCAGCAAAACATAATCTTTGTTGGTTATGTATGCTGTGACAGATAAATACACTGACGTTCAAAGAGACTATATCAAAGTACATAGAAGTTTTCAAACAACGGGCTTCCGTGTTTTTACAGATGATGCAAGACATGTTTACATAGTCCCCACGTAGACGGTAGACCAATGGTCTCATGCATAAACATCTGCACCTAAAAAACATGGCCTTATCTGTAAACGATTCGAAAGCCCGTTGGTTAAAAGTTAACCTGTACTTTGAAGCAGTTTCTATGATCGTCAGGGTAGATATAAAATACGCATATACGATAGATAGGTATAGTAGGTCAAATAAGATACCTACGGTATGATATATGTGGGTATGTATGGTATGGATATCCATACCATACATATATCATACTGTAACCCATATGGGTACATTCAGATTATATTACCCCCGGGGCTTAACACTGTTCTAGTCCACTTGGAATTGCTTTTTGTTCTATTCACATTACACAACATGGCATGTAGCTTCATAAACTATATAAAAAAGTGGAATTTATTCAACTGCATCAGACTGCTTGATTTGTTTGTAACTTGGTAGTTGTTTTTTGACAGTCGGGTTTTTTGAAAATTTTCATTATATTTTTTACTCGATGCTATTATAGTTTGCATACAAATTTAAATGTAGCCTATGGTTTCATAAATTAAACATTCATAATTCATTTCCACAGCCAATTGG
This sequence comes from Polia nebulosa, assembly GCA_951329385.1. Taxonomy (NCBI): domain Eukaryota; kingdom Metazoa; phylum Arthropoda; class Insecta; order Lepidoptera; family Noctuidae; genus Polia; species Polia nebulosa. The sequence goes on from OX589596.1 coordinate 15,957,937, forward strand.
GACATTTCTTCGAATCCAGATCAGCCAAACCAAACCTGTCCCGAGAAATTCTTTCAGTTTACAAGAACGAGCTTCTAAAAGGACAACCGATGCACACGTTGGGTTTCCTAGAGAAAAAATAAATTAAACTACCTACGTAACTACAGAGCTACGAAGATATGGCACACATTTAAATTATGAAAAGCTTTGGAAGATGTATTGCCTTTTAATCATAACAAGCGAATGTACCCACCTTTAGCATTTTTTTTATTGATGGTATTTGATGACTTTTCTTACCTTGTTACTCGTATATCACATAGATGCTTGATAATAGGGTGGCAAAACGAACATCAGTAAATGTTGTCTTTTTTTTTTTGTCGGGTAGTAGTACAAAGTACCTACGTCATCTAGTGGAGAATTGTATCGAGAACCACAGAGTTCAAAAACTTAAAACATTTTGTATTGATAGATTTTGTATACGGTGTCGTATCTTCGTAATTACTATTAATCACATAGTACCTAACTGTTTATTATTACATGTATCTAGAGGTGTTTGTTAGATAATTTTCACATTTATTGTCCCATAATCTATTCAATCTCCTTGTATATTCATATTTCAACTTAAATGTATAAAATCCTGAAGTTATTAAAAAAGGAACACTTGATCTCTTGTACTTTTAAAGGAGCCAACATTGTTTTAACTTATTATTACAACCTATCTATTATGTTAAGCTAGATGATAATGTGAAATATATTTTATGAAATTTCAATCCCAACCTTGAAAATTTTCTCTATTTAGGTTGACTAAAAGTTGACCAGAAATTATTAGGTAAGATGTAAGACCATTTAATGTCAAAATAATATAAGGAGAGAGAGGCCTATTATCGGCAGTCAAAACAAAGTAACCGATGATGATCTCTACCTATTCCTTTGATGTCAAAGTCTGAAAGACTATTTATGTTACGTAGAGTTGAGTCTACAATCCTTTATTGTATACCCCATGAGACTTATTACAGTATCATAAATATATTACATCAATTAAATTATAAAATCTAAGTACCTACATTATAAAGGCAAAAATATTTGTTAGCTTTGCATGTAAGAACTTTTTGTTTAGCTTGATTTATGGTAGATGAATATAAGTGCTAAATGTAAGATAATATTGAAATATATTTCATAGTTAGACTAATATTTCTTCATATTTTTCTACAAAATATTCTGAACCTTTTCATCGCCACGATGTGCATAATTCAATTCAAAGTTGATTACCTTAGAATGGCAACATCGGAGCTACAAAAACACTATCTATTGTTAAAAGAAACGCGAACACTGTTGTATTGTTCGAAATACTCACAATTTTTATTTAGTTGCCGTCATTTTTATTTTAAATGTTGACGATGATGCACGTTCGTGGTGCTGAAAAAGTGTTACTACAATGTGTAACTTTGTGTTTCCATATAGAGAAAAATGAGCTTACATGCATAAACAAAGATCCACAGAAAATGCATATCAATATTAAGAAACATATCTTGAAATCATCAATCATTGGATTATTACCTACTGTAGAAAAATATTTTTATTGAAGTTGACATAATATTATACCAAAAAGTTTAATTGATTATCGTGTAATTGGTTGGATATGCACGATATAAAGACAGTTTTCAGCCTTTTAATTCAATAAGAAACACCAAAAATTAGGCACAGTAGTTAGGTAACATCTTCAAATACCCACAAATTAATGGTTTCTAAAATATCAATATTTTGAATAGCTTAGCTTTAAAAAAGTCCATACAAAAGAATGGAATGTAGCTAAAGTACCTAAAAGAAAGTTAGGCTCACAAACATTTCATCTATCTTGTAGGTATAATGTAAATAGTTAACAAAAGGGAAACACAAGATTGCACATTGCAAATCTTTAAACTTTCAGCTGCATACCAAATCTATAATGTATAAGTAAATGTATGTATAGTTTAGAACTGTGACTTTCTATTTAAAAATCACAAAAACATGTTCTTTAACTTTACTGTAAGACTTACATTATATTCAGCATTGTCAGTATATTAGTCGTTAGCAAAATTTATTATATTTATATTATTCTTTGAAATATATTGTGGATTTAATAAAAAATGTTTTAATGTCATCCGACTTTCATTTTTAGAACTCTAACATTCCCGACACCTTAAAAATATTAGAAATAATTAATTAATAATATTAGAATAAGGCTGGCTTGTATGGAGTTTCGCAAGAAAAATCAATATGAAGAATCATATTGTTGTGTATGTCGTTAATTTGCGGCAAATAAATTCTTTTTCTTTCTTTCTTTCTTTCAAGAACAAACGTGCTCGGTGGAAGGAAGAATTCCAGTAAGGGCTGGTAAGGACATGACCATCTTCCGAGCTCTACGATTGTTGCGATAGAGCCCAGGAATACCGGTCCACTCCTCAAGCACCTCAGGATATGTTGTCCCCTTGGCGCTACGTCACTAAAGTGCTAGCGACCGTTTTTGGGGGCCCATTAATTGAGTGTGCAAGTCACCCCCCTTTTTTCCAGGGGTTGTACATAAATTCGAAACACAGTTACCGCGTCCCTGGGCACTCAGGGCAGGGAAGGAACAGGGGTGGGTTTTAGTCAGTAAGAGTCTGACACGCCCTCCCGCTCCACCCTAGAGCGGGAGATGTCATTGGATGATTTTCCAACCAACAAAAAAAAAAAAAGACATCGGCCATGACGGGCCCCGTCATGATTGCTGACAACTCTTTGAGGCGCGCGTGGAACACTACGCGCCGTCAACTCTCGGGCCAGATCGGTGCTGATCTGACGGCGAGCCTCCCTCACTCGTTCCGCCTCCGCCATCGCGAGCATTACTGCTTCGCAGAAGGAGGAGACTGCTTCCCATTCCCTCTCGCTCCGTACCATGGCCTGGACCAGGGCCGGGCGCGATAGGTCGCTGCCGCCGATCGCCTCCACAAGGACACGGCGGGGCTCCGCCCAAGCGGGGCAGATCTCCACCGCATGCTCCTCTGAGCGATCCTCACAGTGGGGACACCCGGGCGTTTCCCTCCGTCTAATCCCACACAGGAACCTCCCGAAACTTCCGTGTCCGATAAAAACCTGCGTCAGGCGGAAGGTGAGGACGCCGTGGCGCCTCTCCAGCCAGTTCTCAAAGAGGGGCTCTACCGCCGCAATGGTGGCGTGCCCAGTGCTGGGTTACGACAGAAGCTATCTCCATGTCGCCATGAGATCCTGCCGGAGCTCTGTCCGCCGAGCCGCGAGGTGTCACGGCAGCGAAGTTTCACCCCAGCCTTTCGCCTCCTCGCGCCACTCATAGAGGTGCGCGAAGACCTTTGCCTCCAGATCCCATGGCGACAGTCCGGCAAGGAGGCTCGCCGCCTCACCGGAGACCGTGCGGTATCCTCGGCCCTCTCCAGTCTGGGAGCCAAACGTCGGAAGTGCTCGGCGAAGTTCCACCGGCTGTCGAGGACGAGTCCCAGGTACTTCATCGTCCCCTCGACGCCGATGTGAACCCCTCCTACCGTTATCTGGCGCGTTCCGAGGACCATGAAAACACATGGCCTTGGACTTGTGCAATGCCACCGCGCCCCCAGTCTATCGATGATTATCGCAACCCCGCGTGTCATCAAGTCGGCCACCGCCTCGTGCGACCTCCCCTGCGCCAGTACCAGCGTGTCGTCAGCGTAGCAAACTGCGGAACACCGCATGACATCTCTCGCCGGTTCCATACTGATGTCCGGGGTAGATGACGGCCCTGTCCGTCAAATACGCCTCGACCACGCGACGGAGGTAGGGCGGCAACCGGGGATACCAGTGTGCCTCCTCTCTGCAATTACTCTTTCGAAGAGCTTGACCACCTCGTCGAGCAGCACAATGAGCCGGTAAGCGGACGGAGAGTCGCGGGGCGCCCCGGCTTCTTAACCAGGACCAGTTTCCCAACGGTGGCGCCCCACGGTGGACGCCATCATGCGCGAACGATGAGGGCTCGTTCGACGGGGGATGCAGTGGCCCGAGGTGGGGTTATCTTGGCGGTGTCTCTGGACATCGCGAATGCCATTAACACCCTGCCCTAAAGTTGCATAGTGGAGGCACACCGGTATCACCGGGTGCCGCCCTACCTCCGTCGCGTGGTCGAGGCGTATTTGACGGACAGGGCCGTCATCTACCCCGGTCATCAGTATGGAACCGGCGAGAGATGTCATGCGGTCTTCCAACGAAGCGGAAACTGGCCCCTCTCCGAACAGCTTAGAAGCCCTCTGAGTCGAGGCCCGAGAGCCTCCTGCAAGGCCAGGACCCTGGCTTTCCCATGAACGCCATCGGGTCCTGGGGCGGTGCTTTTGGAATTCAGCCTACGCATCGCCACTCTCAGCTCTACCTCGGTCACCTCGGGAGCATCGTCGTCTTCGGGGTTGATCCGCGTCAGGCACCGCAGAAGGCGGAGCCATAGGCGGAGGAGTATGTTCCCCTCGCAAAGGGAACAGAGCGCTCACCACGCCCTGCACAAGCTGCGGCCGGAGACTCTGCGTCAGTGGAGGTGCCCATAGGCGGAGTTTATCCCGCACCACTTTGTACGGGCATGAATCTCTGTTCAGAGTCCACAGCGACTCAGTCGGGCAGTCCTCGCCACTCTGTACCCCTGGTACAGCTCCGCCTCGATGGCTTCCTTATCCGGCGGGCGGTTACGGCCTGCGGTGCCTGGTGTACCGGCGTCGCGCGGCAATACATGCTTGGCGTAAAGCCGTAAGCGCCGGCGACCACCAGTTTATCTGGCGCCGAGCACATCCTGGCTGGACCCGGGGCATTCCCACGTCCCAGATCTCGGTCATGGCTTCTTGGAACCACTCCACCTCGTCATTGATGTCGGCAGTGGCCCTGGCCTTGGCGGGTGGAGCGCAGGTCCTGCTCCCAGCCCGGTGATCAGCCGGCTTGCCAGCTGCCGCACATGCCACGCAGTGCGGCGCGGCATCACACGAGCCGGCCTTGTGACCGGGCTGACCACAGCGGAAACAAGGATCGCCGCGGTCCACCTCTAAGAGGCACTTAGCTGCCACATGGTCACCCACATGGCAGCGGAAGCACCTCGGAGGTCTGGGTTCCAGCAGCTTGACCTGCGCACACACCCAACCCACCAAGAGCCTTCGGCCCTCCCCGGCAATTTTTCTGGCCACCGACACGGGGCAGCTCACCGTGACGGTTCGGTAACCCCGTGAGGTCAGGACGGAGAGTGCCCGCCCTCACCTGCTCGGCAGGGCACCTTCCAGTCCGGGCGACGGCGGCCACCACCTCTGCCTCCGTCACAGAGTCATCCAGGCGCATTATACGCATGTCTGCGCTCTTGGTGAGCCTGGATACTCGAGCGTCGTTAACCAGCAACGTCCTGATGTTTTCGGCAAGGGCGTCAGTGGCTGGGCCGCTGGAGACGCCGGGGACCTCCAGCATCCGGGCTCCGGTCTTGGGGACCTTCACCTAGACGCCGTCGGCACACCCCACCTCCTCGAATATCACCGCCGCCTTTGCTTTGGCGAGCACACTGCGGTAGGTCACGCCCTTCTGTACCGCTTCCGGCTGCAGCGTAATCACCACAGCCGCGGACTTCGGGGCGCGGAGCCTAGCCGCGGCGGCTCGCTCCTTGCGCCTCTTCCGCCTTTCCCTCCTTTTAGCCGCCCTTGCTGCCTTGCCCGCCTTCACCTTCTTCCCGAACACTTGCAATTCGGCAGCCTCGGCCGCAGGAGGTTTAGGCCCGATTTGCCGCCTTATCTGGGGCCCTCACAGCCTGTGCCGCGCTACCCGGCTTTTGCTGCGCCTTCGGCGCCTTCGACGCCTTCGACGGGAATGACCTCGCGGGCTTCAGCACAGCCCCGCGGTTAGCCTGTCCCGCGGCGACGGTGAAATACCGCTGGCTTGCCGCTAGCGGGGGGCGCAGGACGATACCCTCCAGCACGGAGAACCGCCTGTTATACGCAGCCAGCTCCTGCCGCACCAGGTCGAGAACCTGGTTCGTCGCGGGCAGGGGTTGATTTGACTCCCGGGGGCCAGCTCCTCGGAGCCCGGCCAGGTCTGCCCGGAGCTTCTCGTTCTCCTTCACGAGAAGGTCCGTAGCTGCGGTCAGGCGGGCGACCTCCGCCCGCAATTTGGACGTCTCGTCCAATGCAGACGGAGGCCCGCCGAAACACGCCTCCGCTGCTGCCACAATGGAGGCCGTGGCCGTGGATGTGTCACTGTTCTTCAAAGAAGCGAGCTTCTTTTGGGTCATTGTCGTTTCACGCACGACCTCCGCAAGCCTAGCCGATCGCTCCGAATCGGTGCCGCCAGCGGCGCCCGTTTCTCCGCTCGAGGACCCCGAGACCTCCCTGCAGCGGGGTGGCGCCCCTCCGCGGCGAGGCTCGCGTCTCGCCGGCCTTGGTCGCCTTGGACGGCCTCCCCGATCCCCTACCCCGCACGATGGTGGGGATCTTGAGGGGTGGGGCCATGACCGCCCCATCGGAGGACGACCCCTTCATCCCCCGGTTTGGAGCGCTTCCGGTAGAACCGAAAGCACTCACTCTCGGCTCCTCCGGAAACCCTCTCCTCGTCACGCTCTGCCCCCCCCCCCCCCCCCGACCGCGGCTTGTCGGGCGTCTCTCTAACTTTTGCTTTCTTTAAGCAAAAGTTGATCATCTCCTCGAATGGTGGAGATGATCAATATTCGCTGTAATGGATCAATCAATCCTTTCTTTTCAAAAAAACGCACCTAAGAAGTTATACTTCTTTGGCGTAACAAGTGAAAAACCAAACTGTAGCTAACTTCAGGGTGTCGGTTTTTTGTGATGGTGTGCGCGCGCATCGTAAAAATTTATTCTCATAATTTTTACGTGTAACTTCAAAAACCGGACAAGTGCGCGTCGGACTCGCGCGCAAAGGGTTCCGAACGAATCACATATTTTTTAAATGGCTTATAAAAAAAGTAAAAAATCTTTTTCAGACAGAACCAGATTTTTAAGACGAAAGAACGAACTTCAAAATACTAAGTGTGATAGTTGTGGAATATTATTATTATTATTATTTGTTCAGTAAGTCAGATGGCCGGTGGGCATAGACTACTATATACAGGGTGTAACGAAATGGTGTGGTCATATTTTAAGAACCGGTTCTGCCCATGGAAATGAACAACTTTCTCTAAGAAAAAATAGAAAATTCCCAATAGAAAATTCCCAAAAAAAATTTGGGCTTTCCATACAAATTTATCATCAGCTGATCAATATTTATATGGGAGGTAATTTTTTTTTTTGAGAATTTCCACAGCTTTTCTTGAAGAAAGTTGTTCATATCGATGGGCAGATGCAGTCTTTAAAATATGACCACACCTTTTCGTTACACCCTGTATATGTCACAGCCATCTGGTTGAATTCGCTATTCACTTGCACGCCTAGGCCGTTTATTATTTTACCGTTTGTTTTTTTTTTTTTTTTTTAGATTTCAAGTCATTCAAACTTCAATTCAATACTTTGGGATACTACCACACACCTTTTTTATCCTCGCAAGGCATTTTTAAGTAAGAATTTTATTTTCTACACTGCAGAGTGTGTTTTTAACCGTTTTTTTTTTTTCTTATTTTATCTCAAGAAATAGCATATACCTAACGAATGATTGTATTTTAGGTTTGAAATAGATCAAACATCAATATGTCATATATTAATCTGTCAGTGAATGCAGTAAGCCAGGAAGAAATGAAGTCGCCATATAATTGTGAAAAAAATGAGTAGGTATACTAGCTATACCTACTAGCAAAGATACTAGCTTCTGCTCGCGACTTCGTCTCTGCGGATTTCAGATAAAAATAAATCCTACTAAAATTATTAAAGCAAATAAATTGTATGTTTTAAGTAGTTGTCAGCTTCCAACATTTAACTCTATAAGATTCTGGTCTCTTGATATTTTCTGAGTCTTTACTGCTCATGATTCCAGCCACAAAATACCACTTAATGATTCTAGTAGATATCTATAGGTACTACTGGTACTTATAGCTCAGGGTTTCCTTTTTTAAGTACCAGCAGTAAATCATCTGTCCATTCTTGCACATAAATTTGTACTAAGCATGTATATCAACTAGTTTGGGAAACAATAAAATACATTATTATTATTATCTATACATTTATTAAATCTTTCTATAAGTTGTTTTTGTACATTGAAAATATTTTCAAAAAAAATGGCCAAGGTTTTAAAGGATAACCAATAGGACCCATTTTCAGCATTTTTGGATTTTTTGTCTGTTCCTGTTTGTCTGTTTAGTTGTACGCATCACGTAAAATGTACGAAACCAATGTAGATAACTTTTATACAAATTGTGCGTAACTTGAAATATTACTTAGTTTTTAACCGACTTCGGAAAAAGAAGGAGGTTCTATGTTCGACTGTATGTATGTACTTTTTTTTATGTATGTCCACCGATTTCTCTGTCAGTTGTGGACCGATTTTCAAAATTCTTTTTTATCCGAAAGAGTATACTCCAGAGGTGATCCCTCGCCGGGGGTAGACCTCACTTTTGATTGCTTTTCTCATGGCCAACTTTATGTTGCTCTATAACCTGTTAGCAACCCTAGCAACCTGTAGAGCTATTCTGCAAAATTACACCGTGAAACTTAGGTGAAGTGACCGTGAAGTGGGCTGTCAATCCATACAATCAAGGTGGAATGACAGTTCACTTCACGCTCACTCCACCTAAGTTTTCACGGTGAGCTGTGAACAGAATCGACCGGCTGTTTGTATATTATGCTCCGTGTGATTCCACAGCTAACATAGTACCTATACAGAGTGTAACGGAAAGGTGTGGTCATATTTTAAGAACCGGTTCTGCCCAAGGAAATGAACAACTTTCTCTAAGAAGAAATAAAAAAATCCCAAAAAAAAAATTGGACTTTCCATACAAAATTATCATCAGCAGATTAATATGTCTATGGGAGGTAAAAATTTTTTTAGAATTTCCTCAGATTTCTTGAAGAAAGTTGTTCATATCGATGGGAAGATGCAGTCCTTAAAATATGACTACACCTTTCCGTTAAACCCTGTATAGAGAAGATGAAGTTACAAGACAATAGGTCTTGTTTCTTCGCAAATTCTTTATTTTAAATGGAAGCAGTGATACAGTCAGTGCCTTGCATTATCCTCTTCTTATTTTCTATAGCGGTCAGGTAAAGTGGGTAACACGGGGTATTGACTGTACTCATATCTAAGCGACTCATTTTAGTTTTTGACAACCACGCGAACGAAGTCGCGGGCACAGCTAGTAGTAAATAAATGGTTAAGTTTTAGGATTTTTATTCATTTATTATTTCACACATTCCACATAGCAGGTTTTTTTTCTTAAATGAACGGGGCCGCAAAGCTAACTGGCCCGGGGGGTGCCAAATCTTCAAATACGCTTCTGCCTATACGCCCAGTGCTATAACATGTCAACACAAATCTAACTACCTTGTTAAGTTGAGGGTTCCTATGATGACCGTCCAGATCCAACATCAGACCCTGGACTATAGTTTTAGTCAACACAAAATCGACGAGACCAAACAATACGGCACTTTCTTGTTTATTATCTATACCCTTAGTACCCTTCTGGTTCTACTAGTCACCCACCACCTAGTTTAAAGACATTTTTCAGAAAGTAGGTACATATCCAATGAGTCTAAACACTACGGTGCTATGTGCTGTAGTTGAAGATCCTATTTATATAATCAGACTCTGACCACCTTTTAATGTAATAAAACTAGTCAGTACAAATTTAAACCCAAACACGATAGTGTTATCTTGTTTAGTTGAGGAGTTGTTATGGATGGTCACCTTCCGGTTTTTCATCAGACCCAGGGTACCACCACCACTAAATATAATATCGCTTGTCAATACATATCCAATAAGCTGAAACACGATGGTGCTATCTTATTTGGTTGCGGCGATCCGATGGTCACATTCCAACTCCATCATCAGACCCTGGGTGTAAAATCACTTTTCATTACACATCAAATGAGTCCAAATACGATGGTGTATCTTTTTTGGTTGCGGAGATCCTATGGACACCTTTCGGATCCATCATCAGACCTTAGGCATCAGCTAGTCGAACGTAACTTGTCAAAACATATGCAATGAGACCAAACACGATGGTGCCATCTTGTCTGGTTAAGGAAATCTTTGGCTATCTTATAGCTCCATCATCAGACCAGCTTCATACTACTTACTATATTATTGCATTGGGTACTTAATTTTATGAGTAATGCAAGTTTTAGCTTAATCAAAGACCAGAAAGTGTTTGAAAAATGGGTTATTAATTTGTAGCCGAATGCAAACCCAAACTGTAGTGTACGTAAATATACTTATGACTTATCTTGAGCACTTACCTCGCCATCGGTGGTTATAAATACCGGTCCGAATGGTGGGGACGGCAGTTGAGGTCGGCCTGTGCGGTGGTGCGTTGGCAAGCCAAGTACAATACTATTATTACACACATTGCGTGGATAGGTACTACACAAACTAAAGCAAATTAATATAAAGTTTGTAAAAATATAGACTTCTCATTGGTTTTCCTGTAAGTAAATTAGTAAATTTTAGGCTCGGTAGTTTCAGAGATGGAGGGGGGGGGGGGGGATGGTCATTTCCGTTTAATTTTCTTTAATAACTTTAAAGCGATTTATTTTAAAATTATGCAAAAAAAATATATTTGAGACCCTCACAATCAGCCCTTTAATTTGATATGTCGCACGGTAAAGTTTGAAAAACTTTATTTTTTAATATTCCGATTTTCACCCTAAAAATGCCGTGCGTGTGTCCGTGTTGGGGTCATAGGAACATACCTGTTCATACGTTTGGATATATAATTTCAACTTAATCGGGCCAGTAGATTCGGAGTAAATTGGCTGTAACCCATGGACAGACAGACAGACAGACGCACGAGTGATCCTATAACGGTTCCGTTTTTACATTCGGATGTTCGGAACCCTAAAAATGGCGCGTGCACTATAGGAAGTAGGAATCGCAACTGAACTGAACAAATATGATCGCCTCACCGCCGCACCGCGCTGTCGCGCGCATTGTTGCGCGCGTTGTTGCCGTACCGTGCAATTAGGTACCTATATCTAAAACCATGGTTTTAGATATAGAAAACTACTTATTTCTGTTACAGATATTAACAGATTTAAAAGGTTACACTTAGATTCAGTAACATTATTGTTTCTGTTACATTTATAAAGGTTTCTTTTTGAAACAGTTTGAAAAAAATAGTGTTATAAAAACACTTATGACGGTTACCAGTTCGAGTCCCTGGTTGTTGCCCAAAAATAAACTCAAGGAAAAACTTGGAAAGGACGAGTTCATGTATAAAGGCAAAGCTCCAGTTTCAGTTACAGTGGATACTCAACTGGTGAATATTTTGAAAACGGCACACAACCCAAAATCTATGTCTGCGGTGAAGCGAACACAGAAAAATGGTTCCAAGAAACAAAATAAATGATTGATTACAAAATAAATGATTGATTGATTGAAAAAAAAAAGAAAGATGATATTATATTGTAATTTTATTGGCTAAATAAATTATTATTATTACTATGTATTTACTATCCCTACTGCTATCGCCGAATATAGGTACCTACACATTTCGACATATGAGAGTGGGTCATTTTGATCACTTCCGTGCCTCATAATCCAATCGGCCGAAAATCGAAACGTAACTGGTTGCGCCCGTTTTATTTCATGTTTGTAGCTATCATCAACGCGTACATCATAGTTATCTTACATACAAATTCAGAAGCAAAAGGTTCACACACAGAGATTACAGAGTTCGTTTGGTTCGCAGCCTTAAAGACAGATGGATTCACCACACAAGGTGGAAATTTCGGAGTACCTACCCGCTGAAATCAGAGCTGTGCCGCACTACCCGGAAAGGGAAATTTACTAGATGGCGATTTTGCAGCACGAAAAATGCTCTAAAACGATCAAGAATCATTTGCGATGTCTGCAAAGTAGCTTTATGTGCCACACCATGCGTCAAAAGTTTTCATACTGCTCCAGAAGAGAGGCTATGGACTGTAGCAGCACTACTTCAGGTACTTTATCGGACTAAGGTCAAATAGTTACCACCTGCAACCAAACGGGAAATGGTGAAATAGTAACCACCGAAAATTTCACGTACTTGTGATTATATTCTTCTAGATTTTTATGAAAAATTTTAATTAAAAAAGGGTCCTAATAAACTTAAGTAATAATACAAAAGCTGTTTTTTTTTAATATTTTTACCTTAGCCTTAATATGGGTTAGTTTATGTACCTACCCTGTTTATTTTACATGATTTTTTTAAATCCACCAGACCTGGCCCACATGCAAGGGTTTTTTTATTAGGTAGTAAAAAATCGAGCATGAGTCATAAAAGTGTATTGATGTCCTGATACAATTGCTACTATTGATACATCGAATGGATAAATAGTGAAATATACAACTAGGCAACCTAAGTAGGTTTATGGTTAACATATTTTCACATAATTCGGTTACATTACTTGTTATAATTGACTTGACAATAAAACTTACATCAACATACAATCCTGTATAGTGTATATCGTATACTGTCTAACCTGACAAAAATGTCACAGCTATTTCAAATAACTGTTGACATTTTCTATTACTTAAAAGATACAAATTGGAATTCAAAATCCAACGTAATTAGATCACAAAAGACCTTACAAGCCTACTTTCGTTTTACAAACGACTAATCAGTAACATAGTTACCCGTCAGGGACCGCGCTTTACCGATCGGTAACGCTACAATAAGTTTTTAATTGTGTGTTATTTCGGCGCCTGACGCGTGTGCTATGTGTATGTTGCATTTCTACACAATTTTCAATAGTGTTAAGATTTCAGTCATTCATTTTGGCACATTACAGCAGTGTTAGCATTTATTCAAATGAATCAGATTCACTCAGGCCAAATACAATGTTGTAGAACAAAAGTAGGCAGTTATACACTAATGACCTTTGCAACAATCAAAGCTTTATCAATAAATCATACATCAGTACTTTGAACTGTCCTTTTTAATGTAACAAACTCACTTGTGCGTAATTGTCCACCATTTTCATCACTTCACTGTATGAAAGTACAAAAATTCATACAAAAATATCATCTTCTAAGATTATGGTACAACCATTAAGGACTCTACCAGGGGGCCAAGATGTCCAGACTTGAGACAATATCAAAGATTTCATTACATTCTTTAGCATTTCTATTTTAGAATAGATTTGCCACAGCAATCATTTGCATAATCTGCTTAGATAGAAAACAAATAATAATGATCTTTGACATTGAGTATTCTATTTAGAATAAGTCTGCACATTCATGATCCACCTCGACAGAGCCCGCGCTGGACTAATATAAACTAGATAACGATGGAAATGCATTCTGCTTGCTCACTACCACCTTCTTGTGTTGGTATGATATGTACCCCTTAATCTTGCCATCAAATATCAAGTTTGCCACAATGCACTGAGTTTCATCAGCATCTACATCGTCATGTCCCATCAGTTGCAGAGCCGCTTGGAAACTTGCTATATCAATTTGATGATTATTTTCTGCCACATAAACCCTTCTGAATAAATTCCTGTAGGCATAGATCTTTAATTTCTCCACAATCAGGTATATACCAGCACTAATAAAAAAGCTTTCATATCTTTCCATTACTTGGTCTATGCCTCTCAGATCACCATTCTTCACAGCCAAAACAAGATCCCAAAATTGCATCAATTCATATTTTTGCAGCATATGTTGAGTTGGCATGAATCCAAGTAACATTTTTACAGGCACTAAGTAAGTAAGAATAAGCCGTTTATTCTTAATGCTTCTTCGGTGGCATCTTACGAAGGCGAATGACAGAAATTCGTCAGCAGTGCGGTAGTCTGAATCGAACATTGCTTTTCGTCCAACAAAGTACTTGTATGTGATTTGTTGAGCCAATGGAAAATCTTTTTTAACGGTTGAAGAATCAATCGCTCGTATCAAAGGTTTGCATAGATGAAGCTTATTGATCCTGAAGTATACTTTGAGGAGTTGGTTGACAAGAGTCAACATTCCTATTCTCTTGGTATCAGCTTCAGTTGTGCGGTTATCAGCAGCGCATACCCTAAAGCAGGCCAATAGACTCTCTGCAGCTTTTTCCATAATCTTGCCATTAGTTTGAGCTGAAAAATAGATATGTTACATTAGATAAAGGTTTGTACCTATGCCAAGGACAAGAGATATAACCAACATCGCCTTAGACGCGTCTGTAAGGTTATCATAATACAATTGCTTAGATAAATAAATAATAAATCTGCCACAACCTTCGAGAGGGTTATGTAGTTTCATATTTCATTAATATTACTATCACACTGTAATTTATAAAAACCTAATTTAATTCGCAAAACCCCTTCGCTTTAAATACAACAGTTATTATTATATGTATGGTCACTACTCCGATGATGACTGAAGAAGAAATGTTGTGATTTTTAAATAAAATGTAAATAAATTGAGATATGGGCAAGAGAATGATGAAAATACTATCGCGGCCGTAGCAAGTATGTATTTATAGAATTAAAATCATCAATACATCTGCCATCTGCCAATCAAATTTTGACCAAGATACAACCTGACACTGACCTGCAAATTGCAAAAAATGTAAGAAAATTTGAATTTCGCGGGCTACCCTGGCGCATCCACCTTAAGATAGATTATTTTACTTAAAATAAAACTGCATTCACAGATTTCTCGACAAGCTTACCTAAACCGGGAATCGAACCAGCTAAAAATTAAAAAAAAAATTATTCTCGCTATTTTATTATACGAATCGATAAGATTTTTCAGTATAAAATCGCTCTAATAAACATTTGGTCTCAGATCATGAACTCTAGCATTAATTTGATTTTATCCATTCTAATATAAAGGACACACTTTTCGTCAGACCTCGTCTCAGATGGAAACGTGCATTTATTATTAATAATAGGGATGTTTCCTGGGTATGAAAATAATAATTTTATTTAGTCCGAAAGTTAGATTATTAAATCAAAAAATATTAGACACGTATTTTTGCTTTATCAAACCAATAAAAAATGATATAGACACAGGTGAAACTAAACAAAGCTTGTAAAACGCATCAAAGTTCAGGAGTGGGGACTCGTTACGTCACTTAGTGGTAAAAAGTGTCGGACACCGTGACGACACACGAAATTTTAACGCATTGTATCGTCCTCACGTGTCCAATATTTTTTTGTTAATCTACTTACGGACTTATAAATTTTTTTTAGGAAACTTTCAAACTAAAAATTAAACGATTTCCGTAGATAAGTCTTCAACAAGGTTTCAAAATTATAAACTGTATTTTACTTGTTGAAAGTGAAAAGTTCTAGTCTAGGTAATGTTGATTAAAACCCTTATGTATTAAACATTAGATTTCATGTATATTTTGTACGACAGACAAGTGTAAAACCTAATGTTTCTTGGAAAAATTTTATCTTTAACATTGGTATGGATTCTCTTGTTCAATACCTAAACTAAAATTAGAGAATTGCTATCTTTTACTAAAAGGCAGTGCGAGAAAAGGATGGCTATAGCTATGCACTAAGTTAGAGATATCAAACTAGTTTACGCCTGGCACTTCGCCGTGTTTTTAGACGACATGTTTTTACGTGTACCCTTAATTTGTATGGAAATATTAGTTCAAACTAAATTTGACAGCTCTAATTTACGTCCGTCTCTTTCTTGTTTTATTAGAGAGAAAAAGATAGCAATAGCCTAAATTTTAAGTTTAGTTTGTGCATAACAGAATCAACACCATTGACTGTATCGACTAGTTAAATAAAAAAAAAACTTTGTAACAAAAAACTAA
The DNA here is from genome assembly GCA_951329385.1 of Polia nebulosa. NCBI lineage: Eukaryota > Metazoa > Arthropoda > Insecta > Lepidoptera > Noctuidae > Polia > Polia nebulosa. The sequence goes on from OX589596.1 coordinate 15,973,790, forward strand.
CCGACGAAAAAGAACTAAAAAGAAAAAAAGTCCTGAGTATTGAGCTTATTTACATAAAATATCAAATTTTGAGTCGGCGCCACCCTTGAGGTATACCCTATCTAACAAAAAAGGAATCATCAAAATCGGTTCATAAATAATGTAGTGAGGGTCGAACATACATACAGAAACACTATTTGTGCCCATAATTTTCAAGGTTTTCTCTCAATTATATTAGAATTCCATCATCAGATCCTGATTTCTTTGGCATGGGACCCCCCTATGGTATACCCTATACAAAAATAGAATCACCAAGATCGGTTCATAAATGACGGAGTGAGGGCTGAACATAGACAAAAAAAATATATACATACGGTTGAATTGAGAACCTTCTTCTTTTTCGTTGGTTAAAAAGTGAGTGATTATTTTTTGAATTTTTAGCTAGTTCAATTCCTGGTTTAAGTAAGCTTGTCGAGAAATATGTGAATGAAGTTTTGTTTCTTTTTAAAAATAAAGGAATGTTTCCTGTATGTAAACTAATCTATCCTAACAATTTAAAGTGGTTTGCCCTCAGGGCCCATTGATATTTTCCACCCTGTTTAATAACTACACAGCTACTCAATATCAGTATAGCATAACTATGATTTGCAGAATATGCCAAACCCAAGTTTAACTCCTTCAGGGCCCACTGATATTTTCAACCCTGTATAATGGGGGACTTAGAACAGATCTTTGAGGCAAACTTAAAGGCATGGTGAGCGATCAGGTTTGAGCACTGTAGTTGAATCGCAAAAGTTTCCCCTTAACAGGAATTATAGATGTAGACAAAAAAATTGTTATCTTGTTCAATAAAACTTCAGGTTAAATGTTGATTTCTAACTTGGAGTGAGATTATATCAGATTGTTTATGCCTCTCAAAACAAGCATACTTACCACAAGCTTCAGCCCTATATGCAACAAGTCTGAGATCCAAGCATACAGTGTACATCAATGGAAGGCCCCAGTTAGACTCCTTCTGTGATTGTAACAGGCGCACCACACAGGCTACACAGGCACTCTGGTATTCAAAGGCCTCCATAAAGTCTTTCATGTATAGGGCCTAGAAACATAAATAGCAGTTTTGTTTGAAAAGTGTTAATAGTGATAATTTCACATAGGATTTTGTTATTCAAGCATGAGCTTTGTGTAACTTGTACATAGAACTTAATCCGGGAATAAAAAGATTATTACTATTTTATCATAGTCGTTTTATTGAAATTGATTATGAATTTAATTTCTAAGCTTTAAAAATTATTATTTATAACCAAAAATAACAGGGACATGTATGAACACAGAACTCGTTCACAAAGACAGATAGATATCAATATTTTTTTTATGTTTGATGTTTTATCCAGCCATCTATTGAGAAGTTGTTGCTAATTATTAAAAATATAAGTTTAGTAGCCAATTAATCTGGTTGTCCAACTAACAAAATCTAAAGATAAGCAAATTCTTTATTTTCCTGTGTCCAGCAATTCATAAATCGATGATGAAGACGATCAATACTTACTTTTACACATAGCAAATGACTAATGATGATCTCGTCCAAAGGAGCAAGACAGTTTCCTTCCACAAGAGTGGCGATATCACTGGAACGCAGGTTTCTATTTGCAACATGTTCGTCACGAAGGGACAGCAGACGCGCCAGAAAGTTCCCTTGCGAGGTTCTAAACATGCGTTCGACGAATTGTATGTATTGGTTAAGGCTGCCGGTAGCCGACATCTTGATGTGGTATTGGAGAACAGTTTTATTGTAGAATCATAGTAACTTTATACAAATAAAATTATAAATACTATTTTCCCTACAATTTTACAATCATACTTCTTTTAGAGTCAATCTTCAAAGCAAATTAAGCAAAGCACAGAACTCCATGATTCCATTCTGCAATTTCTTCGATTTCTTCTAACAACAACCACAGACGCCACAGATAACTGTATCAGTGTTGCCAGTGTATGAGTGTATAATCCATAGATTATACACTTATACTGGTAGTATAATCTATGGTGTTGCCTTTGAGCACATGAGTCGTAAGTTACGTTTCGTTCCCTGCAGAAATGTTACATTTTTGCTGCAAAAGTTACAACAGTTTTTTTTTTATTTAGGTGTTTTTGGAGTCGGAGGTAAATTGATGTCAGAATTTTTTGACGTTATGTGATAGCTAGGCTCAAGTGTGCGGTGTCAAAAGATTCATCTCCGCACGGGCTAACGGAATGTACTAAAATAAAAATTTACGCTAAACAAAAATTTTACAAAAACAATGTTCTACGGAAAAAAATTAAAAAAAAATGTTTAATCCAACATTTTTTGTAGAGTAAATTTTTGAAGAAAAAGATTGAAGTTTAAAAAATTGGTTGTCTGTAAAGTTGGTTTACGGCATGATAATAGAGTAGCCCATATCGATATCTCTTTATTAAAAACATCGATAAAAGATTGTGAGAATGTTTTCATATTATTACGGTACAATATCAACGGGTATTTTTACCAGTGGCATTGAGGTAATATGTTACTACGTAATAGAGAGGCTATCATAAAAGCAAAGGAAATGCTACATTTTGACAAGAGTAACTAATCTTTGCGCTGAAACAATAATTAGTCTTCTTAACAAAACAGTATAGACACGCAGCGTTAGAACGCTACTAAGGTTTAGTTTTCTCGCGACCAGAAGGTCAGAAGCGCCATGATTTCCCAGAACCCCGCAATACGTAGTTTCCTTTTTACCCGACTGCGCGACGCAAGGGAGGGTAATGTGTTTATCAGCCTATGTATGTATTTATGATTAAATGTATGTATATTTGTTTCTTTTAAGGTGTTTTAGAGACCGAAAGCGTGGGCTGATTTTGATAATTCTTACGTCAATCGATTTATTTCAATCTTGCGAGTGCTACTAATGACATGACAGTAATCAAAATAAAATATGGCGACCACCAGACGCCATAAAATGTGAAAAAGAAAAAAATGAAAGTCGACTAACTATATTAAGTGGGGTATCAAAATAAAGGGTTCGAGGAGGCTATCCCAAAAATCCAACTTACTGAAGTGTATAAAATAAAAATAAAAAACATTTTCAAAAACCCGACTTAAAAATCAAATGAAAAATTCCATACAAGTCACTTTTCAAGCAGTATGATGTAGTTGGTTGCTTGAAATCAATAATTGAACTAAAATAACTCCCACCAACTTGTTTTTCAGCCAGGTTTTTAAAAAAAAAAAATTTGAAGTCAGTTTTGTTTTAGTGTCTTGGAATATACGCTTTTAGCTATTACAAGAAACGAAATGCAGTAGCCGAATATTTTGCGTCAATTAAAATGAAATTTAAAAGTAACAGTGTTAGTGTTATTCTAGAGCCTTGCGTTAAGTAGACCTTCGAGACGGAGGTAAGTTCAAAGAAAACAAATGACGCTGAATTCGCAGTGGGCTCCCAGGCACGGACATCTCCAACATATATATTTTCTAACATGCAGATGATTTTTGGGTTTTAATTAAAAGTCAACAATAATTATAATAGGCTTTATATTAAACAAATCAATCTCATTCATTTCTGAACAATACAATTTTGTTCTGGTAATTTCTGTGTGATATTCTTTCAGTAGAGTAGTAGTAGTTCTTCCCACAGTATTTGTATCTCAAATTCAAGTATACGTCTATTACACTTTTAATTAATAAACAAAGCTTGGGGTTTTGAATTTAATAAATTTCTTTCCTTTTTAAATCAATCAAAGATTTAAAAGGGAAAGAAATTATTACTAAAGATTTTTTTATTCGTTTGTTTTCTAACTTTTTCATTAAGTCTCTTTTTAGACTTTTCTTCTTGGGCTGTTTTTGACATTTGTCCTTTAATTTCTTAATCATTTTAAATGTGTACCTGAAATCAAATAAAATAAAAGTAAGCTTTAATAGATATTGAAGACAAGTGAGAGATATCTCCCACACAGTCTTAATTCAGTCGATTACATATTATCATTGAGATCAAATTCGCAAATAATGATGGCAAGAAAAACTGAAGCTAGTCATACCGATAAATCTGGCGCAGCAGAGGTGCTAGCGGCTAAACCTGGCGCAGCGGACGTGCTGGAGACTAAATACCATATTCAGAGCACCATATCCAGATGTTGAGAGTTCGTCTTGATTTTGATCACTTTCAATCAAAATGCCAGACATATTTGATGAAAGGCTGTAAACAAGCAATAAAATTATTAATATGTTTGATGTTTCTCAAGTTTATTATTAGGATTGTTACTTATTATTTTAAATGGCCTCATTTAATTTGCAATTTGTAGGTTGGGAAGGGTTCTCGTTCGGTCGTTGAGTGCACTTCTCACTCACTCGCTCAATAGCTCACTAGCTCTCGAGTGGATAATGAGCTAAATAATCGTACATAAGCTCACTTAATGTTCACCTCACCCAAGTTTTCACAGGGAGATTTTTACAGAATAACACTGCTAATATACTTAAAAGTCCATTGACACAAAAAGCAGACTACTGGTGACATTAAAAATCCTTTAAAAGGAGTATGTACGTATGTACTTATTGCAACCAAATAAACAAGTTTGTCTTATTTTGGCAATTAATCTTAGGACTACACTCAAACAAACTCTTTGTGCCCGTTAGGCAAGTGTTGCACTTGAAGTCATCACCATCATTTATCACCCACTACGCAATCATTTCATAACAAACAATGTTACTTACCATTATGGTTCGTGAACGTAAAGCATCGTCACGCAGTGTTACTTTATTCAGTGTCCGGTTGAAACATGATTCTCTTCAAAGTGAAGGGAACAGAATATTAAGAATTGTTTTTGTTGACAGCTTTTTTACAACACTGATTGTTTCCAGCAAAATTTTCTTTTTTCGTTTATTAGCAGGCAGCCTTGAAAGTAAAACGTAAAACCAATAAAGAACCATAATAAAATAGCATTATCGATACACAAAAATGTCATGCATGCACTACTCTATCCCTACAAAAACAAGAAAATGATTTCATGAAATACAACTGTTAAAAAGAAAGGCAAACGGAAAATTATGAATGCTTTTTACATAAACTCTTCAACAAATACAGAATCTTTTGTTTAATAACTAAATTTAAAGATATTTTAGCAAAAATTAAGTATACGTACTGGTGCAAAGTTATGTTCGGGTGATTTCCGCTTCTTTTGATGCCAAATCCAATATTGCAATTAGGCATCTTGCTATTGACGACTTCCACTAAACAACCGAGTTCAAACGCAATAACACAGCAAAATTACTCCAAAATTCACAAAATATATCCATTGTTTACGACCATTTGACAGTTGACGTACCCAACTTTGGTACCAAACACCGAGAGGATAAAATGGCGAACTGGCCGCAAATAGGTATTTCAATGACGATAGGAATGAAGGGTTGACATTATAGTGACTGTCAAAAATACTACTAGCCTTTTTCACTTATGCAAAATTAAGAAAGTTAAAAAGAGATAGCAGTATTTTTATGATTTTGGCGTCGATATGCCACATATTTGTGAACGGAACGTGCGTGCTTACGCTAAAGCAAAATCAAGTTCTAATCCATCCAGAATACGTTTCATTTTGTCATGGCGCGTTCCATTCAGAGCCATCTCTGAGTGTGTTATGGAGTGAAATACTTTTTAGACGCGCCAGATTTAGATACGTTAAATTTGAATGCGTTCGTAAACTGTTTGCAATAAAAATCTAGTATTACAAATCTCGTTGTTCTCAAAAGTTACGAAAATTGCCATAAATATAAAAATTATTTACATGTTACGCAAGAGGGTAAAAAGTTACGAAAAATGTAAGAAATGTAACTGACTGGCAACACTCAACTATATACAAGTCAGAGTACAACCACAGATTAGAGAAAACAACCAAAGAGCAAAGAATTTTCACAACACCCAAAGAGTAAACCACAGACAACTATAAAGCATGTACAAGTAGCGGCACGTAAGTCTAGTGCTGAACGATAATTGCTGCGCATTTTGGAGCGCGGGAAACAGAATGCGACTGGAGAGCCAATCGGCGCTACGCACGCTCGCCCTTCATCCCGCTAGCCCCCTCAGGTACCTTAATGTTTACTTCTGCGCAATAACGGTCAGCGCTAAAGTTTCGTGCCGCTACTTGTAACAAAAACCCTGTCCGATCCTGAAGGGTATTACTTGTTAACGTACTGCGTACACATATACGTAATCATTTTAATGGATACGAGATAATTATTTTTCCCGAATGAAAATAATTAATTTAAAAAATAAATAAAAACCCGAAAGCAACACTGAGCGCTCAACAAAGTTCACCTACTGTTTCGTTTGAAAGATGCCGCCTGAGCGAAACAGAGTGCCTACGGCGTTGCTATTCTGTAAAATCTCACCGTGATAACATAAGTGAAGTGACCGTGAAGTGGGCTGTCAACCCATACAATCAAAGTGCAATGACAGTTCAATTCACGCTCACACCACCTAAGTGTTCACGGTGGAACCGACCGGCGGCGCGGCTAGTGTAGGGCGGTATCGTTTGAAATAAAAATATGTAAAAATGAAAAGATTTCGCTGGCCGGTGAAGTGTTGTCAACTTTTGAAAATTTGCCATATTTAGTGTTAAATTTTGCTTATTTTAAAAAAGTCTATAACTTTTGTTTTTTAAGAGTTACATTTTTTTACAATTTTTCTAGTACGTATGTTAAACCAAGAATACGCCTTTATTGGATTGGACAGGGTTTTTGTTACATGCTGTTTATAAGTCAGAGAAGTAAACAACAGCTCACAGAACATATACCCTACGAGATCAGCCGGAATTATACATCCAGTCTTAAGTGATTGACACCTTTAACAATCACTGTAAATGGATTTTTTTTTATTTACGCCGAAGGAAAGGCTTTTGTATTTTGACCGGGTTCCCTCTATCTGGCAGAATCTTGTTGCTCCGTTTGTTTGGCATAATCTTATTTTAACGAATATTTTTGAGGCTTAGAAATGATTAAAAATAGTGTTAGCAAATTCCTCCACTCGGCACGTTCCCCTACTCCTGAGTCTGTGCCGAGCGGTACTGCGTAAAAGGCGCGGCGCGCTCGGTAGGAGCTCTCTTCTTCGTTTAGCTCCCGGACGCAACAGACGTATTTTAGAGTCGTTATAATGTTAATCAAGGATCGTGTTTATAATGTTGTAGAAGTAGGAACGTACTTGTTATTGTAAAACGTTTTTAAGGAATAAAACTTTCTTGGTTGATGAGTCATTTATTTTCATTTAAATAATAACCGCTTTTGGTCCTTAAAGAATAGTTATTGTCTGGCCGAATGTGTATATGGCCGAATTTACAATGGCATACTCATAAGATGGCAGAATTTTATTTGGCATACCTTTGGCGAAGTTAAAGTTCCGCATAATTTCGTTTAGCATAACGTTTATGCACGGTGTATGCTAGTTTGCATGCTTCATGCTTGCTGCATGCATGCATGCTTCTTTGCATGCTTAGTAAACTTTAACTTTGTTTTGCTTGACACAATAAAACAATATGACAAATAATAATAACTATCTCCCACAACAGCAAAAGTAAAAATGATTGGATCAACGCCTGATCAGAAAGATGTAGCAATAAACATTATCGTCGTATGTCCGTGGCGAACAAAAAATTATGTTCAATCAATTTTATTTTTGATAAGAAATATAAAATTGTTCTAATGTGATAGTCTTTCAATTTGCAATTATGGATATAAAATTTATGCCAGAAGATGATTCTAACTATAAATTTTCTGAGATATGATAGGTCTGCCTTTTAATGACTTGTTCAGGGCGATAAGGTTGATTATTGCTTGTGACTACTCGGAATAAAACTTCGTGTGGACTGTTTGACGGTTTATTTGACACTAACTAATTTAAAGTAATGTGGACTGTAAATGCATGCATAGGTACATATGAATAGCTATGTATAGGCTACTAACACTAACACCACTCGCTGTTGCGCTTGGACGTACCGCCCGCCAAAGGATCTATCATTTCAATAAAATCAAGACAATATAAATAAAATACTACACGATGTTAGTTTAACAACAAAAGAAATTGGAAACGAAGTAACTTTCATCACTACAACACTCTTAATATAAAGGCAAAAGATTATGAAAGGTAAGTAGCTAAATGTAAGTAGGTAAGTATTATTATGGATAATGTCTTAGGTCTAGGTATATACATCACTGGTAGGCTGGTAGCATACCATATGCTACGCAACTAGAAATAGTAGATATGCAAATAGGTACAACTACAGTACAACATAGCTTAAAACGTAAATCACTGGTATTTTTTTACAAATAAGTAAGTACATTGGTTGTTGCATTCCTAACTTCTAACCGCCCACCCTGTTCTATTTTAGTTTAATTATCCGTTTGAAACAAAGTGCCTTAAAGTTTGTAAGTTTGTTTGTGGGAAGTAATCTCTGGAACTACTGAACCGATTTTGAAAATTCTTTCACCTGCCAGTAATATACACACATAATACAGGTCGATAGGTTGTATGAAGTTAGTAATGCCCATCCGAGTTTTTATTCATTACACAAGCAAGTTAAACAGGTAAGTACTTATAATACGTAGGTATACATAAGATAAGTGTACACAGGATGAAAAAATGGTAAGTATGCTACATTATAAGTTAACGAGAATAGGTTAAAATTAATAATTAGGCTTATTACTAGGACCTTTGTTTAGGTAGGATACATAATTTACTCGTAGGACGTTTATAAACATTGTTTTTACATTTAACTGACACCACACGAGTGATGCCATCAGGGCCGACATGTTTTTCAATTATTTTGCCCAATATCCATTTACTTGGAGGAATATTGTCTTCCTTTAGAACCACTACGTCATCGATTTCTGGCTCAGTGGTTTTGATATTCCACTTATATCTTTGGTTCAGATTTACGAGGTATTCTTTATATCATCTGTTCCAGAAATCGTTGACCATTTTTTGTGTTAGCCACCATCTATCTAAACTAGAAATATTACAATTTGAATTGTTTGCGTCACTTAAGTTTAACAAAGGCTCGCCAATCAGAAAGTGGCCCGGTGTAAGTGGAAGAGGGTCATTAGGATCGTCACTTAGCACAGTTATGGGTCGAGAATTCAAACACGCTTCGACTTGTGCCAATACTGTGGCTAGTTCCTCATAAGTGAGGGTAGCATCGCCAATTACTTTTTTAAGGTGAGTTTTTGTGCTGCGCACTCCAGCCTCCCATAAACCCCCGAAATTGGGTGCATGAGGGGGTATGAAATGCCATGCAGTACTTTCCAGGACTAACAACTCTACTACTTCACCAAGAATCGAAGATTTGGCACTGTTGAATATGTCTCTGAGTTGCTTGTCCGCTCCCACGAAGTTAGTGCCATTGTCACTATAAATATCGTGACAATGACCTCTCCTCGAGGTGAATCGCCGGAAAGCTGCAATGAACCCCTTCGCAGTCATATCGGTGACAGCTTCCAGATGTATGGCACGCGTTATCATGCAGATAAACAAACATATGTACCCCTTGTACGATTTTGCTCCTCTACCTGGTGAGAAACGAATGTTGATGGGACCTGCGTAGTTCACACCAGCTGATTTAAAGGCTCGGTCGGGTTTTACTCGCACTTCTGGCAGCTGTCCCATAAGTTGCCTGGTATTCTGTTTTGAATACCTAATACACGTAACACATTCTCGATAAGTTCTCTTTATTAGATCTTTGGCTCGTAAATCCAGTATTTTGTTCTCAAATAATTAAGCATTACTTGAGGACCACCATGCAATGTCCTATGATGAGCATCCTGAATTATCAGTCTGCTAAGATGGCTCGTAGCAGGTAAAATTATTGGGTGCTGAATATCATAGGCTGTTTGAGATTTTTGGATGCACCCGCCAACTCTTACAATCCCATTATTATCAATAATGGGACACAGATTGCGAAGCTTACTCATTTTAGGTACATAGCCTTGCGATTTTAACTGCTTTATCTCCTCTTTGAAATCAAAAGCTTTGACTTGTTTAATACAATTGTTTAAAGTTTCCTTTATTTCTCTTGGCCTAATTAATTGTGAAAACATTCATGTTTATCTTTAGGTAATTTATAAAAAACTTTTTACAAAAAAAATACAACCGACTTCCATAAATAAAACTAAAAAATGCAAAATAAATTTAATTTCGGAAGTCGGTGTTTCTAGTTTGGTTTCTTCGTTATTTGACACCGACTTCCGAAATTAAATTTATTTTGCATTTTTTAGTTTTATTTATGGAAGTCGGTTGTATTTTTTTTGTAAAAAGTTTTTTATTTTTCACTTTTTAGTTGTTGTACCCCATTCTAAAACTAAATTAATAGTAAAGTTATGCCCGAATTGATAGCCCCAAAAATAGGGAATTTGAACATATCAGGGTGAACTGTACAAATCTGTATACCCCTTCAGAGCGTATCAGCGTGATGTAATGTTGTGAAGTGGTGAAAACAATATACAGACATGCGATTGCAGCAATTCTGGAAGGTTTGCTATCATTTATTGAAGAGTTCCATTGTGTATCGCCGAAGATCTTCATCAGATCTTCACCAAATTAAAATGGGACCACATGTAAAGCAACAGCTTTCAAACAAAAAAAAAAATCTTCAAAATCGGTTCACGTAGTAAGAAGTTATGAGATAACACACATAAAAAAAAAAAAAAAAAATACAGTCGAATTGAGAACCTCCTCCTTTTTTTGAAGTCGGTTAAAAATTAATAAATCGTCTGCTTTATGTTATGACTCTCAACATTTTTGATAAAGTAGAATACCTAGTCCAAATAAATTCCTCATGAATGTCACTTATAGCAGCCAAAGATCTCACACGCTCTTCTTCTTGTGTATCTTCGATATTAGGAGCACCAATATTTATTTTTAAGCTAGACAACCAAACCGGTCCATTCCACCATACTGAATGGTTTAACAACTCTGAACCCTGTAAGCCCCGTGACGCACAGTCAGCTGGGTTTGTGTCTGTTGACACGTGCCCCCACTGCTCGTAATCTATAATGTTTAGTATGTCTGACACTCGGTTGCTCACGAATGTGCTCCTTCGGCTTGGTCCACCTCTCAACCAGGCCAAAACAATAGTGGAATCGGTCCACGCAAATAAACTATGTTTAGGTACACCTAGCACTTGAGACGTCTCCGACATTAGTTTGGCTGCCAATGCGGCACCACAAAGTTCCAATCTAGGAATGTAAACTTGCTTCTCGATTGGAGCCACTTTTGTTTTGGAGGATATTAGGCTTACGTAGACTCGCTCTTCACTGATGACTCGCATGTAGACTGCTGCTCCGTATGCGGCTTGTGATGTATCTGCGAAGACATGCAACTCAATCCTTGATACACGTGTGTAGTACAACCATCGTGGTATACTTAGGCCTTTGATGTGCATCAAGTTCTCTCGATATCGTAACCACTCTGCATGTAAAGCACTATCAATAGGCTCATCTTCCCTAACTTGAGCGTGTAGGGTTGTAACGTGTCTCTTTGCTGAGGTAGATGCTTGTAACATCCTTCCCAATACCACCCACCCTAGGCTTGTGTTTTGGGCCAATAGATTTCCCTTGGGGTGCTTAATAACGCCGTCTAACAAAACGTCGCCGTATACCTCAGCTCCAAGTAGAATATCTATTCTACCTGGTGTTGTAAACCCTGGATCAGCCAACTCCAGTTCCTTAAGTTCGGACCAATCAGGCATTTTATGATTAATGGTTGGTAGCAGCGTTGTTAGTGTATGCAATACATACGCTTATACTAGAACTGACTTACTGGGATTATGGCATTATTTCACGCAGAGTGAAACCATGTGTTTGATCCTAGTTTGCCCCTCTCCCACACCGGACACCCAACCACTCACTGGTTTGCGTTTAAGGTTTAATAGCTGAACGGTCGCCTCAGATACAAATAACGCTTGCGACCCCTGGTCTAACAAGGCCCTAATGATATGTTTGTAACCGTTTCTGCTACTAACTAACACTCTAGCCGTAGCTAATAATACAGAATTAGTTTGTATATGCTCACAATGATAAGAAACAATAGCATCACTTGAAGAAGAAGTAGACTTACCTCTAAACTCTTCACTAGCGGTACCTGTAACCGTGTTTTCTTCTTCCTTTGACTTCTCCGTATTTTGCTCTCTCTCGAAGTGGAGAAGGGAGTGATGTCGCCTTCCACACCTTTTGCAGCACGCTGACTGTCGACATTTCTTCACCGAATGTGATGGTGCAATACAGTTGAAACAAAGTTTATTCTTCTGAACGTACTCCTGTCTTTCTTTCGTAGACATATAGGCGAATGTTTTGCAATGGTAAATATAGTGCTCGCTGTTACAAATTGCACACTTAATTTCGCGTTCTTTTCCATCCTTGTTGAAATTACAATGAAAAAATTTCGTTTTAACTGCTGGTTTCGGTTGCTAAGATTTCATATTGTTACTTTCGAGCATTTCCAGCGATCTAAACCTTGACTCCAGAAAATCTCTCAAATCTTGCCAAGTGGGTAGGTCGCAATTGGTCATACTAAGTTGTTGTTCCCACTGCTTCATTGATTCAGGATCCAGTTTGGACACAACTAAGTAGTTGATGATCATGTCCCATTTGTCAGACTCAACACCTAAATTTTTTAAGGCTTTCAAACAGGTTGAAGTTGTATCTACCAGGTGCTTAATCGAACCCGCAGACTCAGTATGTACAGATTTTTGTGTAAAAAGAACTCTCAAAATTGCGTTACAATTAAATCTGTTGTTATAACGCTTCACTAATTCTTTCCAGGCGTCGTCATAATTCGCATTTGTCGTAGTAAAATTGCGCAATATTACTTCTGGTTCTCCTGTTAAGCTGCTTTTTAAATAATGTAGCTTTTGTACTGGTGACAATTTCATATTTTTATGAATCAAGGAAGAAAACAGGTCAAAAAATGTCTGCCATTCCTCATATTTGCCGCTGAAGGTGGGTATTTTAATTTTTGGTAATTGAATTTCGTTACTGTCTGGTGATCTTTGACCTTCAGCAGCACTGAACATTGAAGCTTGAACCGTTGAATCTAAAAACGGCTGAAGAGCTTCCTTTATAGTTGACTTATATAGTACATACAATTCTTGAAATATATCGTATGTCTTGTCTTTAAAGTACGGATCTTTTCTTTCTTCATCTTTAGTTATACTCAAAATAATGCCTTTGTGTCCGTCCTTAAAGTTCTTCCAAAGCTCTTCTAGCAATTCTAACCTCGTTTCCAAGTATGGTTTTCTAATCCTATCTTTTGGTGACTTTTTAAAGTTCTTTTCTGCAGCCTTTACATTTTCTATTCATATTGATAAACCAGAAGATCTTGCATTGTAATATTCACAATAATATGCTTCACACAACAATAAAACTTGAATAGTCAACGGATTTCGTGAATAGAAAAATAATGTTCACAATGTTCACACGTAGAGGGTATGTTGCACTTTTATTAACTAGGCACTTATTTGTCGTTTAAAAAACTCGTAATCCGATCACTCACAGCAAAATATAAATACTTAGTTATGTTCGTGTTTTTAATACTGGTCATATAAATCACGAGTTCACAACAGTTTTGTATTCACTAATAGGGGCAATAAAAATACTTCTAAGAATCCTTATCGCTTTCTATTGGTCTCGCGACGCGCTCGTCCACAGCTGGTTAGAGGCAAGCATCCGCTCGAATTAGGACCAAATGTTCAGGGGGATAAGGTTGATTATTGCTTGTGACAATTATTCGGAATAAAACTTCGTGTGGACTGTTTGACGGTTAAAGGATGATTCACGTTACACCATAGATTATACACTTATACTGGTACGTTACACCGTGCGGCCACCGAGCCTCGGCCGTGCCCCGGCCGGGGCACGTCCACCGGGCTAGTCATTCATGCTACACCGGGCTGTCACCGTGCCGCCACCGGGCCCCGGCCATGGCACGGCCGAGGCACGGCCGGGGCACGTCCGGGGCACGGCCAAGCATGGATCAGTTCATACAAAAAGTATACTATAGATATTTGACCGTGCAATTGTTTGACCGGCAATTGTTTCCCGGCCGGGGCACGTCCGAGCCCGGTGCACACGTTCATGTTACACCGTGCCGCCACCGGGCCGAGCCCTGGCCGTGCCCCGTCCGTGCCTCGGCCGTGCCCCGGCCGGAGCACGGCCGCGGCCCGGTCTAGCATAAATCACTTCATACAAAATGTATGCAACAATCTTTGACCGTGCCCCGGCCGTGCAACGGCGGTGTAACGTGAATCATCCTTTATTTGACACTAACTAATTTAAAGTAAAGGCTCAATTACACCTTCCGATTTCAAGGGACCCAATTTAGGAAACAGGAAGGTGTAATAGCAGTTAGTGTCCGATTTAGTGAGATTGAATTTTTAACCCGTCAGCTACCGTAATACAATACACATACAAAAATACTACTACCCCATTTGTAGCGACAAAGTCTCTAAATTGGCAACACTTAGCTCTAAATCGGAGTGATGAGATTACACTCCTAAATCGTACACAATTTAGGAAGTCAAATCGGGACGTCCCAATCTCACTAAATCGTATCCTAACTGCTCTAACTGCTATTACACCTTCCTGTTTCCTAAATTGGGTCCCTTGAAATCGGAACGTGTAATTGAGCCATTAAGCTTAGATGACCATAAAAAATTATGAGTTTTGAATGTATGTTAAATGAGTGTCTGCCAAACGATTTTCTGCGAAATGAAGTTTATGCTATCCGCTGTTATGCAAAATAATATTATGACCTATAAGTTCTGCTATAAGTAAAAGGTGGACCCTTTTAACCATATTGCCTAGTCTTACGTCCTGCAGAACACATTTCATAACCATTAGAATGCAGATAAGACACACGTTGTGATTTGTGACATATATGAGATGTACTAATAAATTCTAATGTATTTTGCAGTATTTGGCAACAAATGTGTCGAGTCAGCCTTCTCTGCAAACTTCGCTGAGGTAGTCAATACTACAATAAAATTCTCAGCTCCATTTTACCGAGATGACGCCTGTTTCAATGATTCCACATAATGTCTAGTTGCGTAGACACTTGAGACACAAAACTACACCAATTTTACGTCACAATATCCACTATTAATCAATAAGCCAATAATTAAAACAGCCACTGAACTTCACTCGAGAACTCCCACTGTAAATTGAGCCGCAATGAGGTTCATATTCATAGCTGATATCGTTATGCGCTACGCAAGGACGCAAGCGCATCCCCAGAATCCCCACTACCTGCCGGATTGGGGTGGACATGACGCTGCGGGGCATATAGCGCGTCACGGTACCAGAACCGGATACACCTAGTATGCTTTTTTTTTTTGGGGTGGGATATCATCCTATGACTTCTCCCGCTCTGGGTGGAGCGGGAGGGCGTCAGACTCTTACTGAAATACTGACTAAAACCCACCCCACGCCTAGTATGCTAAGGTAGCCCGCGAAATTCAAATTTTCTTACGTTTTTTGGGATTTGCAGGTGTCAGGTTGTATCTTGGTTAAAATTTGATTCACAGCCGTAGCAAGTATGTATTTATAGAATTATAATCATTAAAATCATCAATACAACTAACTAATTCTAACTGAGAGAGATGTATTGTTGCTAAGCCCGCGAATCAAATTTTGACTTAGATACAACCTGACACGAACCTGCAAATTCCAAAAAACGTAACCAGAATTTCTTTTTTTATGCTTCTAGCTTTTACAGAATTTCAACCACAAATATCAAATTAAAGAAAAAGGCCGTTTTGAATATTTATTTAATCCTTATTATCAGTCTTAACTCAATACCCCGCTACTGGACCCTTTTTGCTAGGATGTCCACGTATTTGTTTATTGTCTCTTTTGCTTGAAGCACACTGCATCGGTTTGTTATCTCATCAGTCTAGCAGTATTTTGCAATGTTTAGTCTCATTTGGAAAACACAAAAGGTTCTGCATCTAGTCTGCCCGTAGCCACTTTTTTAAGGTTGTTGGTCTAGCTAGCTGGGGGAAGTCGCCGACTGCTGATACAAGACTCGTTTGCTCCACCGGCCAGTGGCGTAGCTTCAGCAATACAGGGCTTCGAGAGCTAAAAATAAAAGAGGGAAACAGAGCTTGAAAATTTGAATATACACAATTTATATGTGGGTATCCAAGCAAACAGGGTCCAGTTCTCGGCATTTAGTTTCCGAGATATACGCAAAATTGCATTCCCGAATGTAATAGATTATTTTATTAATGCTCAATTATCTACAAGTTCATTTATGCAAATGACTTTATATGATGTTAAAAGTTAATTGAAAGCAAATTGATTTGAGAAAAATGCTTTTTCTCAAATCAAGCTTTTTCAGTTTCAACTTCAAAAAAAAAAATGTGCCAGTTTTTGAATATTTTTTAATCCTTATTATCAATTGACTAGGTATTCTAGATACCAAATCTAGTCTTAACTCAATACCCCACTACTAGACCCTTTTTGCCACTTACATATAAGTACGAAAAGGCAGCCAAATTCAAACATTAGTGTTGATTCTGTTGTGCACAAACTAAACTTAATTTAGGCTATTGCTATCTTTTTCTCTCTAATAAAACAAGAAAGAGACTGACGTAAATTAGAGTTGTCAAATTTAGTTTGAACTAATATTTCAATACAAATTAAGAGTACACGTAAAAACATGTCGTCTAAAAACACGGCGAAGCGCAAGGCGTAAACTAGTTTGACATCTCTAACTTAGTTCATAGCTATAGCCGTCCTTTTCTCGCACTGCCTTTTAGTAAAAGATAGCAATTCTCTAATTTTAGTTTAGTTATTGAACAAGAGAATCCGCGCCAGTGTAAGCTCAAATTGAGTAAAACGCTTTACTTTTTTACCATACTTTTGTTATTGATTGCCCTTTTCAGCTTTTTTAGACTTACTTTTCTCCTTAAAACTTTTGTTTTCTTCTTTTTCTTGTTTTACAATGTCATTGAGCAGTGCTTCTGGCACATCAACTGGTGCAAAGAAATCATAATTTACCACCATTTCACTAAGCTTCTTCTTATTTTTATTTAAGCTAGAAAAAATATCAGTATTAGAAAATTATCCTGAAAATCTTAAGGTGAGCGCCAGGGTAGCCCGCAAAATTAAAATTTTCTTATGTTTTTTGCAATTTACAGGTCAGTATCAGGTTGTATGTTGATCAAAATATGATTTTAGGCCGTATCAAGTACGTATTTACAGAACTGTAATCTTTAAAATCATTAATACAACTCTCTCAGTTAGAATTGATGCCAAATTTCATGAAATACTACATTTCACATCAATTCTAACTGCAAGAGTTGTATTGATAATTTTAGTGATTATAATTCTATACTTGCTATGGCTGCAAATCATATTTTGACCAATATACAACCTGACCTGCAAATTGCAAGAAACGTAAAAAAAATTGAATTTTGTGGGCTACCCTGGTGCTTCCACCGTAATGTAAAAAAAATTAAAGTAGCACATGAATATTAAAACAAGGCATAGGGTAAAATACTCACTTGGACAAAAGCTTCCTTGCCCTTTTTAGTTCACCAATGTCATCTTTATCTGCATTGAATGCCTGAAAACACACATAGATACAAGTACTCCAATAAATAATAAAGATATCTCTTATGAAATAACTACCTTTATAGTTTTCAATCTCTGCTGGCTTGAAGGATTATACACACTGTTCCAGTTCTTCCTGAAGGCCTTCTTTTGCTTTTCAGGAGGTATGTAGGCAGCTAAAAAAACATTAATATGATTGTAACAAACAAAACACACAGAAAATCTTGGAAAGCCCTAGGGGAGGCCTATGCCAAAGGGCAAGCGGATAATGTACCGATGTCGAGGAATATAACTATTATTATTAATATTATTTGTAATTAACCTAGAAAATCAAGTATTATTGTAATAATGTCACTAATCAATTTAAAAATAATGCATGTAAATTTAATGTCAATAATATTGAAGAACTATGTATAATAGTGCGATCAGAGATAACTGTAATGAAATTAATTTATTATCCGAAATAAAGGCTATTTGATTTGAACAAACAAAACAGACAGTACCTACATATGAGTTACAGCTGGACTATTCTACTGAGTACACAACAGTAGTGTTTGAATTTAGAACTTTACCTTTGATCAACCTCTTCCCCATGAGATAATTGTTCATGGTTTCAGCTACAATCTGCCCCACTGCTGGCTCTTTGAATTCTACAAAGGCAAAACCTTTGGAGTTGCCAGTGCGTTTCGACCTGATCACTCTAGCATTTGTTACTATGCCAAACTGC
The DNA here is from genome assembly GCA_951329385.1 of Polia nebulosa. NCBI lineage: Eukaryota > Metazoa > Arthropoda > Insecta > Lepidoptera > Noctuidae > Polia > Polia nebulosa. Next base: position 15,992,101 of record OX589596.1, read on the forward strand.
TTGAAGTATTGGGTCATTTGATGCTGAAATTACATTGCATAATATTTATACAAACGAAAATGTAAATATTTCAATAATTCAACATGTGGTACTATTGAAATAATATATTTTGGCGGTTTTAAAATAGTACTATAGAACTAACCTCGTAAAATCCATGCGGAATATGCGACAAATACACTAGGCCTCTTTCCCTAAGCTTCCTCCTTTTACTGACTTTGCCAGCTTTTAGTTTCATACTAAACGGCTTTTTCAGCTCAACCTTTTCATTTTTCTGTAAATTTATATATAGGTATCAGTTAGGCATGTTAATACAACCCAATTTTATTTAGACCATATTACTGGAAATACTAACCTTTATTAGCTTTTTGATACCTCTAATTGATTTTACAAACTTTCTCTGTTTCTTAGAGACCAACGCTACGTTTTCTTCCATGTTTATTAGTGAAAATATTATATTTGTGTGACAAAGCGCACAGTCAAAGACTACAATAATATATCGCTTTACCACACCGTGTGCAAAGAGAATAATAATATAATTTCCACGTGTGGTCTGTGGTGAAAACAAAGTTAAAAACGTTAAAAAACTATAACTAGCTACCTAATCTGTGACTAACAAAGTTGACATTTACACATTTACTGACACTGACAGTGAGGTGAGTGACCATGTGACTTGATGTGATGTGACCATAGAGCTTTTTTTTGTTGCACTTGGAATAGGATAAGGTCAGAGACCATGCTGCCTAGTCATCAGTAGTGATTTTTTTTTTCCAGTATAAGGAACGTGCACGGTGTAGTCTGTGTCATCTAGTGGAGTAAATTCAAAACTGTTATCCTATAAAAACTTGTCATTGATTTTTCCGTGTCATATATGTATGTATACACACACGCATCATGCACACATGCAGCACGCGTAACGTAGACTGCCATCTATTAGTGAAATCTGCAACTTGTACAGTAGAAATACTTGACATTGACATTTATATGGCGCCCTCATAGTTCGTGCACGCTCCATATAGTGCAGATGTTACACATTCTAACGTTTTTTTGCAGTATGTGGCAACAAATGTGTCGATTCAGTCTTCTTGGCAAACTTCGCTGGGGTAGTCAATTATACTACAATAAAATTCTAAGCTCCATTTTATCGAGATCGCGCCTGTTTCAATGATTCCACATATTGTCCAGTTGCATATACACTTGAGACACAAATCTACACCAATTATAGATCACAATAATCACTAGGAATCAGTAAGCGAATAATTAAAACAGTCACTGAATTTCACTCGAGAATATCCTGCCAAAAACTCGTAACCATAGAGCATTGACATGCAAAAGATTTCAAGGGACCCAATTTAGGAAACAGGAATGTGTATTATCAGTTAGATCAGTTATTGTCCGATTTAATGAGATTGGAAAGTCGCGATTTGACTTCCTAAATTGTGTACGATTTAGGATAGTGTAATCTCATCACTATGATTAAAGAGCTAAGTGTTACCAATTTAGCGGCTTTGTCGCTATAGGGAACGTGCACGAACTTTAGGTGGCAGCACAAATCGACACGAGTGCCTCAGTGTGGTAAGTAAATTAACTATTCAGAACTGATAGCGTGTTGCCGTCTATATGATTACTTTATATTATATCGTTTTCAATATGATTAAATGATAGAAGGATGGCCAAATCGTACCAGACAACGAAACGATGGCCTCCCAATACGCCATATATATGAAAAATACCCTTATTTTTTAAGGTCATAGAAAACACAAGAAATATCTCAATAAGTAGCCACAAAAAAAAGTTATCCACTTTTTTTGTTTTATTATTTAGAATAATAGTTTCAGAACGCACCTCTTGACGATTCATTTCGCGTTTGAAGTGACTTGGTATTCAAAGACTAATTATTCACGTTTTTCTGAAAAGTTTTAACTGTAATTCTATTCAATTAGTTTAAAGGCATCAAATCAACGAATATGCTGATATTATGTATTGGATTCTTGTCATAAAAAATAATTATGTTGGTGTATAGTAAGTAGTTTTGTTCAAATGCGTACAACGGAACGTCATTTGTTATCGCCAAGTTACTAAATCTGTCTGTGGTTCGTTCATCGACCCGCGCCATTAATTGATACCCGGCAATGAAATTATATTCTCTTTGCCGGCAATTATTCGTATTCGCATCCTATTCGATTTATTTGTTGTGAATTGTGATAAGCACTTGTGCTATTTTTGATTTCCTTCTGTTGTTTTGACCTTGGCATTGTTTTACGGACTGATAACTACCACTTGTGACGATTACTCCGTGCTTTTGATTTCTGGACACCGATTTTGTTTCTTGGATATTTGTGAGAGAAATCATGCAGACGCCACAACTAGCCCTGCGATTGCTATGTGTTAATTGTAACATACGCATTGATTTACTTCGCCGCCATCTCGTTTTTGATCTTGATACGAGAGTAATTTGTAAGATCTGCGAGAGGAATTCTTCAATAATAGTACGTATTTATACATACTCATTTTAGTACATATACCAACATAAACCATCACACAATCATACATCATTTATAACAACTCTAATTTTTATTTTAGATCACTGAACACGACTACATATGTGATACCTGTAAACAATTGGCAATGCAGCCTGTCAACTCCGAATTAAGTAATGAACCTGGTGCCTCATCTTCCCGTGGCCACATGCATGTTTGCATACTTTGTGGAAGTTCTCTGCGGAACCGTAAACGTGACCTTATTGTGAGAGAGAATCCATCTCAGTTGCTACAAGCAATACACTTTGAACTTGAAAATAGAATTGGCTCACGGCAGGTAATTATGATTTTTTTATTGTTGTCCTATGTTATAGTGAATTCATCACTGCAATCTAATATTGTTTTGTAACAATGTGTTTATTTCCTTATGTTTAATAAATAATGAGCCCAAATATTTATAATAAGACAATGCTGTATGGTTGTTTCAGGCAACTTCATCAGACCATTTTAGTCATCCCTGTTGGCTGAGACTCAAGAGAGTTGCAATGCATAATATGTAGCAACATATTGAGCAGCAGGCAGAGCCGGAGCCAGAGCCTGAGCCTGAGCCAGAGCCGGAACCAGAGCTGAAGCTAGAGCCTCAACCCCAAGGGTCGGTGTTTGGAGACACCGACCAGCAAGCTGACGAAGTACCCAGGGTGATTAGTTTATCGCAGTATGGACGAGCGGCTAATACTGCAGCACATTGTGTTTTTCTGGTTGCCAAAACAGAGATTTGCATAGAATTTCTGACCCTCTAAGAGCAACAACTCTAAGCAAACACAAATATTACTTGCCTATAAATGTTCGTATTTGTGAAGAACATACATTTAGTACTGATTGGGATATGTTGTTCAATTCAAAAAATAGTTTAAGAACATTTACGGCTGAACAAGTGGAATATGCGCTTTCTTTTATTAACGCTTTTAATACATTTCTGGATTTCTCAAGTATGGACAATATACTACGGCAATATCAGCGCCAGCAGCGTTCCTCGATGGTGTAGTGATAAGAGAGGATGATGAATAAAAAGTGTTTTTGTCAAGCCTATTTCTTTCATTTAAGTACTCTACCAATTATACTTCATTTACTCCTGTTAACAACCATTACTCAATAATTGTCAATATCTACGCAACTTGAGCATTGAAGACTGAAAGGCGGTAGGTATCTAGTGACTAACTCTTCAGCCAGAATTGAAGTGGTCAAACCACAAAAAAGGCTTGGAAGTCTTTCAAGAACCACTTCACGTGTGATGTTATACCAGCTTTGTCTACACTATACGTTGTGCAAGTTAGAGCAATATAGGTGTAGTTTTCATTGAATGATCGATGGACAAACAAAGAGTTGGTGCGCTTTGCTACAAGTCCTATTTTTTGGGTAATTCTCTGAGAGAAATCGAAATAAATAGAAACGTGATCGCTAATTACCCTTCTCGCTTATCGCTAACTAGACTCATAAGCTACGCCGCAGTCGGGTAGAAGGTAGTTGTAGATTCTAACCTCAAAAGTATTGTTGACATTATTATAAAAAATCGTGGCTATTTATAAATAATTTTCAAACGGGATAGTGTTTACGACATAAAAACAAACCAATCTAGCTATAGTTTATTTTGGGACATGAAAAATAAAAGTCGAGTCCAGCTCCTATAGAAATTTGGCCATTCTTCTTTGGGTACCGGCCGATTAATAATGATCGTCCGCGTGGTCAGAATATGTCGAAAGGCCAAAAAATTTTCGAATCCGGGCATGTCTTACAAGTAGAAGTTTATGTTTACTACAGATTTATTTGTATTCAATAGCTAAGTTTTTTATGCACTTAAAAAACTTAGCTATTTTTACAAACAACTATAATAGTCGAATGATCATATTATCCGAAGTGAAGTGCCCTCTTCGAGCGGGCTAGGAGAAGTCTACTTAAACACTAAAATCTTCTTTTAATCTAAATTCTCAATTGGCGTTCCAAGAGTTTCTAGAAAGTTCCAAACTTCTAACGTGCCAGTCTTCACCATAAGGTTGCCAACATAAGGTCGTCACATGAGCTACGCCCCTACGAATAGAAGCGTAGACGCTAGTAAGTCTTCTATTCAATTAAATATTTGAAAAGCCGATTGAGACCTACCTAACCCTATCCAGTTTTTCCCTGCCTAAGTGAGGGGCTATGGAGATGCAGAAGTCCATCTATGGATAACCAACTTTCTTTTTATTAATTTGAGCCATTCGGCACACCACATATCCCGGCAATACACATGGCTTCAGTGAGGTAAAACCTCACTAAAAGCCACACTGCTCTGCTAAATTTTCTGACCTAAGATGCTCTAGTTAGCATCTACCCAGAAGGGGTTTACAAAAATAAAATTCAAAACTATGATAATTTTAACTCCATTGGACGTTTATGAAGACCAGGAGAAAAACGACCACTATTCTGAACACCTACTCACTGTTCCCGAACTTCCCCAGAGTGCTCCATAAATATAACTTGAAGTATACTCTCTAAATGAATAAATCATAAAAATTGTCATGGGCTCGGTCACACCATACAGAATCAACTCGATCCTACTTTGCGAAGGCATTATATATAAACAAAGTTGGAATAAACCGACAAAAAACCCGGACACATTTTTCCCTAGGAGAGAGGACCGCAATTCCCTCTACCTCCTAACCGTAGTATCATCTTTATTAAAATCGCACTGGAGAAACTCATATCTATTTCCCACTAATAATCGCCTAACAAATTTAATTTTTTTTTCTCATAAATAGAAAAAAAATATGTGGTCAGATCTCCCATCAGTCTTCAGTCACGTCCGTGCAGCTCATCATATCGATTACATGAAACACACAAAAACACAACGATTAATATCACATAAAAAACAAAACAAATGAGAACCTCCTACTTTTGAAGTCGGTTAAAATTTAAACTTTTTCTATATTGTCAACCGTAATATCGTTGACGTACCAGATATCTGACAATTATTTGTCATGTCAAATGACATCTGACACCACTGTCTATTCTCTAAAAATCTTTTTAAAAATAAAATAATTTTCAAAAAACAATTTATAATTTTTTTCTTAAATTTCCAACACTTATATTTATTTACAGAATATTGCTTTAATAAATAGTTTACAAGCAATTCCTGACCTCTTTCGCATATTTTTATTTTTATCGAAAAATTTGGGTCATCGTAATTACTATGTCCATACCTTATATTTATGGTCGAAAACTTGTTTGTCACGTTGCTATGACTATGCATGTCAGCTAGAATAAATAAAATTGATACAAAAATAATTTTATGTTTAGCAAAGAACTGGAAATTATTCCTCTTCATATAATACGGGAGGGCCCATATCTCCTCCTCCAGCCTATTCTGTGAAAAATGCTGTTCCGCTTGTTGTGAAATGTTGTGATGTTGTGAAGTGATATTTATGATGCAGTTTTCATCCCGATAGATATCCGCTGGACCATCACCTATTGGAACAATAATAGCAGGATTTTGCATGACTTCCACCGGCACGCACAGCTCTTTGGACTCCACCGCCATTTCGAAGCTCTCCTGCTCACAAACATCAGCAGAAACATACTCAACTTGAACAAAATCATCGTTACAAGAACCATGTGTCTCCGACGGAATTTCCACCTCACAGCTTTCCATGTCGACAACATCAGCCGAAACAACTCCCAAACAAATAAAATTTTCATTCGACTCGTGCTCGCCAAATGTTTCTTTTACTACAATTATCTCTTGTTTCTCTGAAATATTATTATTAGGAATAATTGTAAATAACCGACCCGATTCTGTATTTTCATTTTCAAAGCTTCGGTCATCATCGCCTACACCGCAGTCTTCATATTCCTGGACATCATTGACTAGGCCTGCATCAGCGCAGCTCTGGTCATCATCGTCCTCCTCCTTTGCTTTAATTGTTGAGCTATAAAATAATATTACTTGATTATCTTCGCTCACATTATCCTCGGACTTTTCATCCGCCTCGGACACAACGTCCGGCCTCTCAAGATTATAAAAACACCGATTGATTTTCTGCTTGCAAGACACACACTTGCATGGGAATTCTCTCCTAAGCTCCGCGCACAGCGTGTCAAATTCCATCTCATACTGGAATGTATATTTAAAAAAATAATGCGCAGCTCCTTTTAACCAGACACCAAGAATTAACGAATAATCGCTTTTTCGCCATCCCTTGGCAATGGCCATCGACACAAACTCGTCGATAAATTCTTCGAGGCACACCTCATACGTGTGTCCCGAAAAGTATCGCATTTTGCTCTTTTAATATTATCTAACACTTAATAAAAATGGAACCACTCAGCTTGGAGTATACTCCTCTTATCCTGATGCTGTCACTGCATCAGTCCTCAGTTTGTCCACCGCACACCGTTAGTGTTGCCGTCACTCTTACATACGGCGTTTGTACCCGGCGCCTCCACCACTTGTAGGGACCTGGAGCAGCTTCTCCTAGTGCTAGGTCCCTGGAGATTCCTTTTAGGTTCCTGGGGGTTTGTTTTACTCGCTAGCGGTGCGAGAGTGTGGTGAATAAGAGTGACTGCCTATGTGTGTTGTGTTATAAAAGAAAGAGAACTGAAATACTAATACGTTATATTGAATAATCAAATTATTTACAAGTGCCCTCTTCGAGCGGGCTAGGAGAAGTCTACTTAAACACTAAAATCTTCTTTTAATCTAAATTCTCAATTGGCGTTCCAAGAGTTTCTAGAAAGTTCCAAACTTCTAACGTGCCAGTCTTCACCATAAGGTTGCCAACATAAGGTCGTCACAATATTTACCAACTTCCCATTTGAAAAAATGGATCACCGTGTCCAAGTTGATGCCGTGTACACTGATTTTCAGAAGGCTTTCGACCACATGCTTCTTTTGGAAAAGCTGGCCTATAACGGAATTCGTGGGTACTTGCTGCGTTGGTTTGTCTCATATATTTAGAACAGGACTCAAAAAGTCGTCATCAATGGCTACGAATCTGAAACCATTACTGTAAATTCTGGAGTTCCTCAAGGATCCATTTTAGGACCTTTTCTTTTTATTATATCACATTAAAACATGTTTCGTTAATTTTCGTTTTTTAATGTATGCAGATGATATAAACATAATGCAAAAATATCGAAGACTGCCGACTCATCCAAGACGATCTTACTAGACTTAATAATTATTGCAAAGTGAACTAGCTCTTTCTTAGTCTCCCTTAATGTCATATGTTATCATTTACAAAGAATAAGAATAAAATTAATTACATTTACTCCATCAATAATCAACACTTAAATGTAGTAGATTCTGTTCGCGACCTAGGTGTTATTATGGACTCGTGTTTGCACGTCAACCTGCACATTGATAGTATAATAAATAAGGCTTTTCAAATGTATGGCTTCGTTATGAGATCCTCAAAGGCTTTGTGCGACCCTCTACTTTTTTGATGTTAAGCCTTTAATACGCTCGCAACTGGAATATGCCGTACCTATTTGGAATCCATATTACCTTAAATACAATAGCAAATTAGAAATTATACAGAAAAAAATTTTGCGTGGCATGAACTACGTATGCCCTTATTACATGTAAATTGCTTTAACATGTAATTGTTTGTTTGTCCCTAATAAATAAATAGTACCTAATTCCTAAATGTTTTTGAAATTCTTATTTTCATGTTTTTTTATTGCATTTATCCACTTTTGTCGTCTATCACGTAACCATGGCAAGTGACTACTATTTGTAGGAAAGTAATAGAATTTTACACCATTTGACTTATTTTTATTTTTCTTTGAAGTGTTCAAGCATGCCGAAATGCAATAATACATTTTCACTTATTAAATAATATTTTTAACCGACTTCAAAAAAGGAGGAGGTTATCAATTCGGATGTTTGTATTTTTTATTTTATGTATATTCGGGCATAACTCCGTCATATATTGACGGATTTGCAAAATTCTTTTTTTGTTCGAAAGGGGTTTATTCCGAAATGGCCCCATTTAAATTTCAAAAAGATCTGATGATGGTTTCGGAGACAGACAACGGAACTCTTCAAAAATTGACAGCAAATCAACCGCGATTGCTGCTATCGTATGTCTATGAATTGTTAACACAGTTTAATGGGGAACCACAACTAAAAAGTGAAAAATAAAAAACTTTTTTACAAAAAAATAGAACCGACTTCCAAAAAAAGTGCAAAATAACTTTAGTTTTGGAAGTCGGTGTCAAAAAACGAAGACACAAAACAGGAACACCGAATTCCGAAATTAAAGTTATTTTGCACTTTTTTTGGAAGTCGGTTCTATTTTTTTTGTAAAAAAGTTTTTTTCACTTCTATAATGTGATTATTTTCAAATTGTTTCCTTAAATGATTCGGTCTTCGTCGTGCACAATCCCTATTAGTATTTTTATGTTTATAATAAAATTAAATTTCCCAAAGTCCCTTTCCCATAAAATTAAAATCTGTCCGCTCTTTTTCTTTTTTGGTCCACTCCTGGTAGAATCAGTTTTAGAGACTTTCTAGCGACTTTTGATATTCTGTCTAGGGGCTTAAATTTGTAAGAGTTGGCAACACTGCCGATTTAGGATTCCCATTTGAGGGGTATAAAAGCAAAGGCACTTCAGTCACAAAACATCCCCACCGTCCAGCAGTTCATGAAACGCCTCACCAAGCGTTTCTTCGAGAAGGCTGCTAAACATAGAAACCCCCTAATCGTATCGGCCGGCCGATACGCTCCCTCCCAAATTAGTAACATTCGCCGACCCCGGCACACTTTAATCACACCCGACGACGCTACGACCCTGCTCCAAGAGAGCCGTAGGGAAACTAGCACGTTGAAAAAACGCAGACCACCGTCCTTCCGTCCTCGCCGCCGAGGACCGTCGTGAGACCCCACGCAGAGTCAAGCAACCAGTCCCTTGATAGAGCCTGCCCGCGCCGCTGTGCCGATAGTTTCAAGTCCGCCCGCATGACATATTCACACGACACCGACTCACACCGCGACGCGGCGTGTCCTAAGTTAATATAGGCACGTCGCGAAGCAACCTGACCTACAGACACCCCCTGTCGTGCGCGGCATGTCCGAACACAGCAGGGGACTTAAGACACAGAAATCCCCCCAATCCCTTTGCTCAAGCCAGCACGCACCGCTGAGCTGTAGTTTTAAAAATTCGTCCTTAAATAATCACATCATGATTCAGCTGTCCCTTGAGGCCCTCCCCCAGCGACGCCCTGAGCCGAGGTCCGTACCCCAAAGGGGGTGCCCTCAGCGTAGTCGCTTGTAGTTTAAGTATAAGTCCTGGCTGGAGGCTTTAATAATAATTAAAACCACCACGGGTACGTCCGCTTAAGCAGTCGACAACCGCTATGGTTGAACTGCGAGTCTCAAACACAAAAAAAAAAAAGTCACAAAACATATAAACCGAGTACCTACCTAATTCACAATTTTCTACTGTCTCGGACATAGTTATTTTTGAATAGGTATGTTATTGGTACATTCATCAGGGCTTGTAAGCGTTAGCAAGCTTGTAGCATTAGCTAGCATTAATCAAATTTACACCAGTTCCATAATAATTAAGAAAAACTTTAGGACTAAGGTGTGTTTGCATCTAAGTATTGGACTGAAGCATGTTTGCTTTTTATTGTTTGGATCGAAGCTAGTTTGCATCTCACAATCTTATTTGACAACCTATCCGTCCATAATTTTAAATCATAATATTTGATTTAGCTGTTGGTGGATCACAAGAAGGTTCATCTTTGATTTTGATTCTGATTTTAATTTTGTATTTGATTTTAATTTCTATTTTAATTTTGTTTTGTATTTGATTCTGATTTGAATCTAATTTAATTTTTAAATATAACATAGTTTCTAGGCGTACAACTATCAATGTTAAGGGCCAAATGTGTCTGAAATAAAAAGATTTTATTCTAGTTAGTATTTAAAATATAAAAACTTTTCCAGACCCTACCAAAATAGGCAAAATACCTACTAGTGAATTATTTGTTCCCTTTCTGTCTTTTCCCGCACTCGTCACCACTGGTCTACATTTATATCACGTTTTCTGGCTCTTCCTGGACGAGCCGGTGTACTAATTTCTTCCATTACAACGGCAATTACAGAAAAAACTTAAAAAACAGACTATATCTCCAGTCGATTTACTACAAAAACTTAAAGTTACATACTCTTTGCGAAAAGAATCTGTTATTCACCATTTTAGGAAATTTGAAATGGCGCCTTCTGACTGGTCGATTGTGGTAGTGGCGGATTTGCTTCTAACTTGGATCAAAGCGTTTTTGCACGTGAACGCTACTTTTACAATACATTTACCATTGACTGAGGTGGATTTGCACTTTATCGTTTATGACATATTGTTGCAGCTTTCAAGTACTACAATTTGGTTAGACCAGTTTAAAAAATTGCAATTTTGGACTGAGGCGGTTTTGCTTCTGTAGTTCATTTAGGAGTCCAATTTAGGATAGCGTAATCGCTAGCTTCCTACTTCCTAGTAAATTGTTCCTAAATTGGGTTCCTTGAAATCGGAAGGTGTAATTTGACCAACGACAATGTGACATTGACATTTGAGTTTTATGCCGCGTTCCGAATCACGTAAAAATTGTAGCGAGTCGAAGGCCTAAGAGGTGTTTTGATAAGCCGTAAACGCGATTATAATATTATCGATTTCATGACGCGCATTATATGATGTTATATGTGGGCTAATGTGGTGGTTCAAGCAAAAAGGGTCCAGTACTGGGGTATTGAGTTAAAACTAGAATCGGTATCTTGAATAGTCAGTAGATAATAAAGGATTAAAAAAATATTCAAAAACTGGCACATTTTTTGTTTTAGATATTTGATGTTTAAACTCTGAAATGTTTGATTTGAGAAAATACATTAAAAAGAGAAATTTATGTACTTAGGAACATCTTAAAAAGTCATTTACTAAATATAAACTTGTAGATAGTTGAGCATTAAATAAATTAATCAATTAAATAGCGAAATGCAATTTTGTTACCCTCTGAAACTAAATGCTGAGTTGCAGTGTAGTGACATCTCTGACGCCACATACGAACTAAACATACAAAATCCTGCATCACGCAAGCAGAGTTCGCCGCGTGATTTGAATATAAACAACAGTCGTTGAGACCAGAAAAAACACCCGTCTAGTCGGAGGAACCTCCCTTGGAGGTTTGCGGTACTTTACGCCCCGCTCTGCTCTCCATTCCTCTAGAATAGTTGCAAGTAAGTTTTTAAGTTTTACTCGAATATGGGTGCAAGGAACCATTAAAAACCTATTTGGAAGCAAATAGGAACACTGCTTTTGACCTCTTATGATTTTATAAAAGTCTCCGTTTGCGAATAAATCACATTTAGATTTGTGTATAAAGTCTATACTTACTTTAAAAACTACAAGTCGCAGCAGTTTTTTTTTTCATAACACGAAGTAACTTTTTTTTTCAGAATCCTTGAGAAATATTGTGAAATACAAACTTATTTTTACCGTCGTAACAAAGAGATTCTTCACTTGGCTGGTTTTTTATTATTCTTAGGAAAAAAATCCTTTTAATAATCCTGCGCAATTGCCCATTGGAAAAACTAAACAATCAAAATCAAGTCACATCGTATTCTGAATAATGAAAACATCGCTGTTATCTTGTCATGAAATCGATAATAATCGCGTTTATGGCTTTTCCAAACGATTCTTGACTCGCTGCAATTTTGACGTGATTCGGAACGCGACGTAAAACTCAAATGTCAATGTCACATTGTCGTTTGTCATTTTGCGTCACTGTCAACTTTACCAGTTTTCACTAGTATCTAATCTGTGGTTTTCACTACATGTGCAGTAGTTCGTTTCATCGCGCGTAATAATTATAGTATTTTCACTAATAAATAAACATGGAAGAAAACGTAGCGTTAGACTCTAAGAAACAGAGAAAGTTTGTAAAATCAATTAGAGGTATTAAAAAACTAATAAAGGTTAGTATTTCCAGTAATATGGTCTCACTAAAGTTGGGTTATTTTAACATGCCTGATACCTTTATTTATTTTTACAGAAAAATGAAGGAAAAGCCGAGCCTCAAAATAAAGATGAAAAGGTTGAGCCGAAAAAGCCGTTTAGTATGAAATTAAAAGGTGGCAATGTCAGTAAAAGGAGGAAGCGTAAGGAAAGAGGCCTAGTGTATCTATCGCATATTCCGCATGGATTTTACGAGGTTAGTTCTATATTATAATTTTAAAACCGCCAAAATATAAAATTTCAGTATTACTACATGTTGAATTATTTTAATATTTACATTTTCGTTTGTATATAATATTAGGCAATGTAATTTCAGCATCAAATGACCCAATACTTCAAGCAGTTTGGCGTAGTAACAAATGCTAGAGTGATCAGGTCGAAACGCACTGGCAACTCCAAAGGTTTTGCCTTCGTAGAGTTCAAAGAGCCAGCAGTGGGGCAGATTGTAGCTGAAACCATGAACAATTATCTCATGGGAAAGAGGTTGATCAAAGGTAAAGTTCTAAATTCAAACACTACTGTTGTGTACACACTAGAATAGTCCAGCTGTAACTCATGTGTACTCTCTGTTTTGTTTGTTACAATCATATTAAATGTTTTGTTTCAAATAATACTTGATTTTGAATAGCTGTAAAACCTCACATACAAAGGTAAGTGATGTTGAGTGGAATAGATTAAAAAACTAAAATTAAGATACTAATCTTTTTTTTAGCTGCCTATATTCCTCCTGAAAAGCAAAAGAAGGCCTTCAGGAAGAACTGGAATAGTGTGCATAATCCTTCAAGCCAGCAGAGATTGAAAACGAAAAAGGTAATTATTTCCCCTGACCCATAATGCCTCTGTTGTGTCACTCCGCGGATGCGTAATGGTTTTCCCTGCCTAAAATTGCACGATTTCGCATTCACTAAAACAACAATATCTCAGAAATTACGCATTGTGACTCTAAAAACCCTATGTCATTGAAATTGTTATGAAATAAACTATCTGATAATATAGGGTTTAGTACAGTTTTATATTGTAATTTTATGTTAATTCAAAGTAGAAAGTAGGGGTGGAACATTCCATAACAAAATGTTTAAAGTTTAACTTGGGATGTTATATGCCTTTCCTATTCTTTTTCCTACACTGTACATTATGCATTAAATCCACATAAACTCCAGGAGTCATCGTTACAGTTGAGTTTATAATAGATATCATAAAACATTATTATTTATTTGAGTACTTCAATGTTTATGCTGTATCTATGTATGTTTCCAGGAATTCAATGCAGATAAAGATGACATTGGTGAATTAAAAAGGGCAAGGAAGCTTTTGTCCAAGTGAGTATTTTATCATAAGCCTTGTTTTAATATTCATGTTGCTACTTTTTTTTACATTAAGATTGTCAGGATAATTTCCTAATCCTGATATTTATTTCCAGCCTAAATAAAAATAAGATGAAGCTTAGTGAAATAGGGATAAATTATGATTTCTTTGCACCAGTTGATGTGCCAGAAGCACTGCTCAATGACATTGTAAAACAAGAAAAAGAAGAAAACAAAAGTGTTACAGAGGAAAGTAAGCCTAAAAAAGCTGAAAAGGGCAAACAAGAGCAAAAGGATGGTAAAAAAGTAAACAAAGTTGAGGCAGCACAGAATGGAAAACAAACTAATGAAGGAAAAGGAAAGAAGAATATTAAACCAGCAGAAGTTCCCCCCAAAATCGGCAAACCTGCAGAAGCTAAAAAAGAAACTGTTGCAGCTAAAAAAGAAACTCCAAAAGTGAACAAAAAGGAAAAACAACCGGTAAAAGTGAATGAGAAACAGCAAAAAGAAAAAGAACAGAAACTGAAGGATGCTGGTGTGAAACCAGCTGAATTTATTAAAGTAGGAGAAGAGTCTGATGATGAAAGTGATAGTGCCTATGAATTTGACTCAGATGCATATGACAAGATGATAGAAAAAATGAGTGAGAACTCTGAACTGTCATTCTTGAGTGATGAGGATGATGAGTCTGGTGGTGAAGATAATGGAGATGCAAGTGAAGATGATGAGGATAGGTAAGCTTTGTTGTAAAACGTTATTCTTCAAAGATAGCTAATATACAGATAGGTTCGGAATCCACTTATTTCACACAAGTGGTTTTTTCCTTTTATCTTCGCTATCAAATGTTTTTATTTTAGACATAACTACAAATGTGGTCCATTTCTAGTCAGAGGTGAGCGTTTTTTAAACAGCAAAGAGGCGCTACCTATTTCAGGCCTTACTTTTTCTCCTTCAAAAAACGATTACGGCGCACGAAAAATCTGGAGCCATAATTTTACGTTTATAATATCCAATAAATAAGATTTTCGCGTGTGTTGAAAAACTTTGTTTGATCATTGATACATGTAGGCATTTGTCATCACAGTCTCTTAGGTCCATAACGGGATCCCCTTCGGATCAGAAGGATGAACTTTCTTTTGAAAGATCTAGAATATAAGGGTGTTAAATTACACCAATCGATCGATGGTAGAATGGATTAGTTGACGTCCATCAATAGTTTCTACTACAGCAATCCATCGATTATTGGTCGAATAATTCATTCTACCATCGATCGATGGCATCATACTACAATCGTTCGATTGGTGTAATAACACCCCAAGACAGATGAAAAAAATTACTTTGTATTTGTTTTCCCAGTGACGAAGAAGAGGCACCTCAAAAGAAGGTCAAAGGCAAGCCAGCTCAAAAAGTAGTACAAATGGTACAGACTAGGAAACAGGCTCTAAAACAACAACCACAGAAACCTCAGGTAAAGAAGCAGGAACAAAAGAAACCGATTGAAGCCAAAAGGAAAGCACCTCAAAGTGAGTTTACAAAAAGTTTAATTTGCTATGCTTGCTGCCAAAGACTTCGATGTCTGGCATAGAGCAAAACAGCCGCTTAAGATACGCTCAGTGAGTTTGGCTTCTATAGGATTTATTGTTACTGAAACAACTTATTAAACTGTCGAGCTGTAGCTTAATCTGCAAAAAATTAAGTATCATAGCCAGGCCTTATTAGCCGCCGAAACTAGTAGCTTGTAGTACAGTGATGGTGGCCAGGCCAAGGTTACAAAAAAAAAATGTTCAAAACGATGTTCGCGAGGTACCGATAAGTCGGGTTACTTTGACCATGGGGTATAACTTTGACCCTTGCTCATTAACCAACAGGAACACAGTATTAGTTAACGAGCTTGGGCCAAAATTATACCTCGATAAATTTTAAATAGAGTAACCACGGTCGGCCCAGGCAACTGAAGGAACAGGTGGGTTTTAGTCAGTAAGAGTCTGACACGACACGCCCTCCCGCTTCACCTAAATCGGGAGAATTTATTTCATGATTTCCTACACACAAAAAAGGGCTAAAGTTATTACTGTAACCAATCAATGGTGGATGAGGTGGCTCTGGATTGAGTGTGATTAGCCTATTGCCGGCAGTAGACTGCTATGGGCTGATGACGAGGCTATGGTCTCGTAATGGTGAGGTCATAATAAGTTACTTAAATCTTAAGAACTAAAGCAGTATTTTTACTTATTTTAAATGTTTTCTTTTCAGAACTAGCAGTGTCACCTAAGAAGGCGAAATTTGAGAAACAAAGTCAGAAACCTTTGAAGAAACAGTTTAAAAAGAAATAGTATTTTTTAATAAAGTATGCTTATACAAATAATCAAGGCTTTTATTATTTAAAATAGCTTCTGTCAGCGGCTTCGCCCGCGACAAAATCATCCCATGGGAACGTGCCCCTTAGATAAAAAGACTGTAATCTATATCTGTGCCAAAATTTCATCCAGATCTGTTCAGCCCTTCTCGCGTGATTGAGTTATAAAAATCCATCCATCCAAACTCGCATTTATAATATTATACTAGCTTCTGCCAGCAGCTTCGCCCGGGTGGAATTAGTACTTACCACTATCTATCTCCGTCCCAAAATTCATCCAGATGGGTTCAGCCGTTCTGGTGTGATGGAGTAACAAACATCCATCCATCCGAACTTTCGCATTTATAATATTAGTAAGATAGGATTAGAAGGGTTTAAATTCACTATAAGACTGTTTTTTAAAAAAGAACATATTTTGCAGGTACCATTTATTCATTGACTTCATTTTCTATTATTATTTGTAATACACATAAAATACCAATACCGTCAAAAGTCTTATTAGGTAAATTTCAGTACAAGACTTACTGATATGTGCGGCGGGGTTCACAGGACACTACTTAATCATAGAAAGTTTTAAAACATTCAATAAAAATGTACCTATTACACAGCTACAGACATGAATCTAATTTATAAAATTTATGGAATCTTGTATACTGATGAAGTTTGATTGACTTGACTGAGTAAAAATAAAATTTGTTCAACTAAAATTCCTCTGCAATCTGCAGTAAACATACCTGCTTGGTTTTGTACTTATTGTAAAGAACTTTATTTTCTGTTAGACAAACTTCTTTTATTCTCAAGATTATAGCCTCACTGAAGCATGGTAAAAGAATTGCAGTCATTGGAAAAGAATAGTCCTCTCTTAAATACTATTATAAAAATACGCATTTCCACTCACATACTTAGGCTCCCATTTACAATCTTACGTCGTCACACTGCCTCAGCAGGACAGTCATTAAAAGTTCCAGCAAAATGAACTAATACCATAATTATTATAACATTTGTCTAATTTTATTCTGCCTCATTTAGCTGAACTATGACTGGTCTTTCGTCGTCTTCATCAGCATCTAAACCTGTGAAATCCCATTGCAATTTGTCCGTTAAATTATCTTTAAATCTTTCGATCATCGTGAGGAGACGACCATCGACTTTGCTGACGTAAGCAGTACGGAAAAATTCCCGAAGCTTCTTGTATACCAAATTTTTGTTCATAACAATATCGGCTAGGAAATCCTCTGGCATTTCGTCGATTTGTATTTCAATTGTTCTGATAAAATGGAAGAATACGCTGCGGTATTTGTGTATGGCGTCGTCGCAGGAACACATCAGGATTACGAGGTTTTTCCAGTGCTCAAAAGCGTCGAGGGAATGTCCGATAAGGAAGCATAAGTAGGCGAATTGTAGCTCGCCGATTATGTGAAGTGGCCTGAAAGTAATAGAAGAGTGTTACAATTTCAATACAAATATTACTATATTGTCAGAAAAATGTTTCCTCGTTGGAGAACTTAGAGGTTGGTAGGGTTACCCGGGCCTGCGGACGGCGAGCATTGGGTAGCTCGCCGTCCCATCAGCACCAGGCCCGTGAGTCGACGGCGCTTAGTGTTCCACGCGCGCCTCAAAGAGATGAGTGTCAGCCACCACTGACGGGGCCCATCGTGGCCGGTGCCTGCATGCCTAGGGGTAGCGGATAAATTCTGAAAATGAGTTACCGCACCCTTGGGCGCTCAGGCAGGAAAGGAACAGGGGTGAGTTTTAGTCAGTAAGAGTCTGACACGCCCTCCCGCTTCACCCAGAGCGGGAGAAGTCATTGGATGATTTCCCACCCCACAAAAAAACAGTTTGGTAGGGTTGTTAACCAATCTCAAGTCATCTGTAAACCCTAACCCTATCTCTCCCTTAGCCCCTCTTATATCCCAACATTAAATTTAGTGGCAATAACTCACTCATCATGCTGTGCGATCATAAGCTCCAATGAATATGATTGGTCTAAATAATGTTTAGTAATCTCTTCTGGTGTTGCTCCTGGAGGGAATTTGTCGCGCGGTATTTCGGTGAACCTCATGGACATACCTGAAAACCAAATTTGAAAATTTTGATAACTTTGTACAGGGATTACCTTTATTGGGAAACCTGAAATTAAGATAGAAAGATAGTCTTTATTGTACACCATAAAAAAATACAGAAGGACAAATTAATTAGAGAATTATCATCATCGGCAATGATAAGCTCGTCGAGTCAAAGCTCCAGTCTTGAGTATCGACGCCGAGTTGCTAGCCTGTCGGTTTCCTATCGGTTACATCGTGCGTCGGAATTACATAGTTTAATTCCGCCAAGCCCGTTCCATCATCGGACCACTAGACGTACGGCGATGCACCACCGGTGCATCCCACCTACACGTACAAAACGCTTTAGGAACACATTCATTGTGCTTACGGTTAAGGAGTGGCATTCCTCACCAGAGTCCGTGTTTCCTGATAGCTACAACCTGGGAGTCTTTTACAGGGCTTACTGCTTACTCTGGGGCGTAAAGGACCTAAACTATCATACTACCTACTACTATACTATTTTTTTTAATGATAAAAAAAAAGAAATTAATTAATATTTAAAAAATAATAAAGTGGCCAAGACGTGTCGTTTGCAGTCGTAGGTATACTATGCTTATTTAAATAGAGAAAATCAGTGTGATTTCTGCTGTTTCAAATTATCTAAGTATATTTTTAATATCTTACACTGGCGTGCCCAAATAGCTGTTTTCTGGTCCTGGGTCTAAAAAATAATAATTCTATTTAGTCTGTAAGTTAGATTACCAAAAAATATTGGACACGTATTTTTTTGCTTTACCAACCCAATATAAAATTACAAAGATAAAACGCATCAAAGTTTAGGAGTGGGGTCTTGTTACGTAACTTTGTGGTAAAGAGTGTCGCACGGCGTGCCGTCACGGAAAATTTCAACGCACTTTATGGTCCTCATTTGTTAACCCATGACGAACGAGACGTTTTTATACCTACGAGTATTTTAAATATTGCAAAATATAAACTTTTTCTTTGATTTGGTAGAGAACTTACTCTTTACTGTTATAATTATTATTTGCGCATATTTCATGATTATTTTGTTTATGACTCTTTAACTATGCTTACTAACCAGAGGAGCATTATAAGTATGAATATATCTATATTAATATTATTATTATAAATACTGGTATTCAGCTGCATCCGGTTAGACTGGAAGCCGACCCCAAGATAGTTGGGAAAAGGCTAGGCAGATGATGATATCTGTATTAATATTATAGATGAAAGTGACAGTGTGTCTGTTTGTTACGTTTTTAGGTCTAAACCACTGAACTGATTTTGATGAAACTTGACATATGTTTAGACACTTAGGGCATGGGGTACTTCTCAAGCCGGTAGAAAATTCCCTTTGGGATGATAGAACATTTTTCACAAAGGCAAAGCTGCAGACATAAGTTAGTGTAACAAAATTTACCTGGAGCAGGTTTCAATTGTGGCAACATGGCATCTTCCCTTTCCTCTCTTGTAACTCTCTTTGCTCTCTTAGCTTCTGACTGTCCTGCAGCAGGTTCTTCTTTCTCTTCTCCAGGGTCCTTTGCGCATTCTTGTGTACTTTCTTGACTTTCCATAGATGCTGTTGTAGATTTAACTCCTCTTGGTCTCTCTTCATCGGTCATTGACAGAAGTTCCACAGAAGCTCTGATCATACCATTTTCTGGTGATAGCTTTGCAGCTAGTTCAGCTGAATTTTAAATAATAAGAATTATATGTTGCAGCTCAGTACAAATACATCTACTTAATGACAATTGGGACAGTTAACCCCGAAAAAAAGGATAGACAAAGAGAGAACTGTCGGAATTGCAACTTACTAAAAGAACTGAAAGAGAATTGTATAGTAGGTGTTTTAGTTTTATTGGTATTAAATAACTAACCTGGTATTTGAGAAGTAAGTAGTTTCCATTTCTGCCATATATCATAAGGATATGGTGCGAGATGCCGGTCCAAATTAAACAAGTTGTCTTTAAGGCGTTGAATGCTTTCTTCTGTGATCTCATCTTTGCTCATATCTTCTGTCTTTTTGTCCCACATTTTGACTAGAAACTCCTTTTTATGGAAGTAATGCATGAAACCTGACCTGGAAATATTTTAAAAGGATAATGTATCTTGAGAAAGCGTATGATAGGGTACCTCGGGATGTGTTGTGGTGGGCCTTGAAAGAGAAAGGTTTGCCTGGGAAGTATGTTGAGTTGATTCATGCTATGTACAGACAATCTAGTACCTACATACGGTCAGCTGCTGGCAACACCGATGAGTTCAGTGTGGCTACAGCCACACTTACATCAAAGGTCTGCTTTAAGTCCTTATCTCTTCCTGTTGATTATGGACGCTCTTACGTCGGAAATACAGGAGGAGGCACCCTGGTGCATGCTGTTTGTCAATGACATTGTTCTGGTCGGTGAAGATGGACCTGAGATCCAGAGCAGATTGGAGAAATGGCAACAGAAGCAGGAGAAAGTTGGCTTGAAAATCAGCAGAACCAAAACTGAATACATGTTCTGCGATTTCGGCGGTCTCTCCAGTTCTGAAGCTATAGTGCTAGATGGCGCGCTTCTCCCAGTCTGCTCCGATTTTCGGTATCTCGGTTCACTCGTGCAAAGCGATGGCGAAATAGATCGGAATGTTAAGCACAGAATTAACACTGGATGGATGAAATGGCGGCAGGTCACCGGGACTATCTGTGACTCTCACATCCCCCTTAAACGTGAATAAAAAGCAATTGCATGCAGCTGAGATGAGAATGCTAAGAGCGATGTGTGGTGTTACGTACATGGATAGAATTAGGAATGAGTATATAAGAGGAAGTCTGAAAGTGGCACCGCTGACTGAAAAGTTGTGTGGAAATCGGTTGTCGTGGTATGGGCATGTGAAAATGTCGTGAGGAAAGTCTTGTGTATGGATGTGGATGGCTATAAGAGTAGGGGAAGGCCAAAGAAACGATGGTTGGACTGTGTGAAAGAGGATATGGGTAAAAAGGGGGTGACTACAGAGATGACGACTAATAGAGGAGTATGGAAGAAAAAGACATGTTGTGCCGACCCCAAATAAATTGGGATAAGGGCAGGAGAATTATGAATCACATTATTAAATTGTCTAGAGAAGGCCATTAGTGAAATGTGGTGGCTAGAAATAGTCTAAAATGTTTTGCTTTGTTTATGATAAAAGGCAGAATTTTTATATTTATTTTTTGGTACTTATTTACAGAATGGTTCTTTTATTTACTCAACTTATAATAATCAGGGATGCATGGTAGAAGTTTTAGAATCCCTGTATCCCTCTTCTAGTCTAACTAGATACATATATTATTCCAATGCCTTCATTTAAATTACCACATGGCTTTATTAGCTTCATTCATTAAATAACATGAATGTCGAGATCAGAATAAGGTATGTTTTACCATGAAAAATACTGATTGTGTATAATGGACACCCAGTTCATGTCATCAGGATATTCTTTCTGATCAATTATTACATTTTATAATCTTGGGTTCAAACACAATGATCCAATCAGAAAATCATTTCACAAATTGTGTATGTTGTGGTAACTGTTTACAACTTATAAATTGTTTAACAATATTAGTTAAACTGATCATTATGTTTGAAGCTTCTAAGCGTTGTTAGAAAAAGCATTTACCTTGGCGAGACATCCCCGGTTCCTTTGCTCACTCCAGAGAAGTGAATATAGTGTAATCCTGGTGGTATCATCTTGATTCCGCGAAAATCCTCTTCTGTATTCCAACATTGCATGTCGATGCCAAATTGTGTTTCTTGAGGCACTCCAAGGAAAACAAACGTTCCTCCTTCAACCAAAAGCTTTTTCGCCGTTTCTTGATCCATTTTGTACTATTAACCCGATGCAAATCAATAAAATGTGTTAAAAATACAACCGATCAATATGTTTACATCCGGGAATTGTCAATTTATTTGACATTGACATAAAATGTCGTGCTCCAGAATGAAATGTGAGGTCGTTGAACAATGTATATTGTTACGCAGATCCAGTTTTCACGACATAATTTAGTTTCCGAATATACATTTAACAACGATAAAAATGAACCGAAATGTTTAAAAGAAATAAAATATAGCTAGTATCGTGAAGCGATTGGTATTTTTAAATAAAAAGTTTCTACAACGGAAGTTGGATAGAGTCAAACTGTTTTAGAACGCAACATGACATGCATTCATCATGCATTGGTGAGAACAAAACGCGGGATTTATAATATTATATTATTTACATTTTTTATTTTAATGTACTGTTTAGGTTTAGTGCCAACAAAATATACCTTGTATAGTTTCTTCGGTCGGATGGTCGGGTGTCTCACTATGAACCAGGCATCTACATTTAACCACCGTCTGATCTCGAAAATGCGACCTTGCCAGATCATGAACATAGGTAAAAGAGGTATATAGGTAAGGAGGTGTTCTCTCTCTGCCAGCCAGTGGCGTAGCTAGGGGAGGGCAGCGGGGGCAGCTCGCCCCGGGTGCCACGCTACTATTATAGTCATCTATGGTGCCACGCATTGGAGGGTAACACCCGACCTTGAAAAAATTCTTCTACTCACACAAACCTTATACCTATCATAAATCATCATCGATAAACCTATCAATAGAAAAGTACACAACACAAAATAAATAATCAAAATGACGCCTATGTTATGCATCTTTGACATTAGCTTAACGACTAGGTACTATCTAGAATAGTAAGGATAGTACCCAGGCCAAACCAACGGCTTAACATGCTTTCCGAAGCACGGATAGCAAACGGTGATTACATTTATCAGCACATGAGAAAATACGAATCTCAAAGGCCCCAGTGATTGACGGGGTCCGCTAAGGCCGATGCCTACCAGAGTCGCGTGTGTGTTTGAAAGAGTCACTGCGGCACCTTGCACAGGCAACTGGAACACGGGTGGGTTTTAGTCAGTAAGAGTCTGACACACCCTCTCACTCCAACCAGAGCGAGAGAAGTTATTTGACGATTTCCCAACCAAAAAAATCCAGCCACCAGCACGGAAGTTGGAAGCTTTTACCACTCGGCCACCGCCGCTTCTTCAACACGTCTTACGTTCATAGACAGCTTTCTGTGTTGGGGTGACACCATGACGACCGCACCGGGTGACGCTCATGCTAGCTACGCTGCTGCTGCCAGCTAGTTCGTAGTGGTAACCGCGTGCAAAGTGGATGTGTGGGGAACATTTTTATAAAAAACTAGACCACGACTTTGTTCGCGTGGATTTTAAAAATTATAACCTATGATACTCACAAATAACGTGGCTTTCTATTGGTAAAATAATTTTTAAAATCGGTTCAGTAGATCCAGAGATTACCTCCTATAACCTCACAAACTCACAAACTAACTGTTTATAATATTACTGTAAATAGATAAATTAAAACTTAAGGGGGGCTTATTTTTATTATTTGTTATTATAGCGGCAACAGAAATACACATTCTGTGAAAATTTCAACTGTGTAAGTAGCTATTACGGATCGTGAGATACAGCCCGCTGACAGACGGACGGACAGCGGAGGCATAGTAATAGGGTAGAGTGTTTGTTTAGTTTTCTTTTTTTACTCTTTTCCTGAAAGAAGTCGTGTTCGCCGTGTTGCACAATAATTTAGCTTTGATATGCATCATAATTCATTAGTCAAACAGATTGGTTTCTGGGAAAAAAATTGAGATTAGAAATCAAAACGTGGTGTCTCTCACATTGAACCACTCCTAAGTCCTAGGTGGTCACGGTTCAATGCGTACACCCCTGTGGTTTAATGTGTATTATGAATTATATAAAATGTTCCCCACACATCCATCAGGCACGCGGTACCCCACGAGCTAATTGGCAGAGAGAGAACATTAAATACTCCTCTATTACCTACAGGGTGTAACGGAAAGGTGTGGTCATATTTTAAGAACTGCATCAGCCCATCGATATGAACAACTCTATTCAAGAAAACTTGAGGAAATTCTCAAATTTTTTTTTACCTCCCTTATAAATATTGATCAGCTGATGATAACTTTGTATGGAAAATCCAATTTTTTTTTTGAGAATTTTCTATTTTTTCTTGGAGTAAGTTGTTCATTTCCATGGACAGAACCGGTTCTTAAAATATGACCACACCTTTCCGTTACACCCTGTATATTACCATGTTCTGGCAACGTCGCATTTTCGAGATTAGACGGTGGTTAAATATGTAAGTAATTTATTTCACAAAAAAGATTAGCCTGTATGTAACATTAGGGGTAGCGGATAAATTCTTAACAGAGTTACCGCTCCCCTGGGCACTCAGGCAGCGAAGGAACGGGGTGGGTTTTAGTCAGTAAGAGTCTGACACACTCTCCCGCTCCACCCAGAGCGGGAGCTGTCATTGGATGATTTCCCACCCCGCCAAAAAAAAATAGTGTATATAATAATAATGGTAATATCTATGGTGACGGATAATTAGTGACCAATACTTAAACACGTGATTGTACTCATGATACTCGTAACAAACAACTTTCCCAAAGATTTTTTTTTATACTCATTCACTTTTATCATAATAACAACAACCGTATGAAATTCGCGCGCGCGGGGCTGTGACCTGTCAGCTGTTAGCCGCGTGCGCCGTCCTGTCTCACTATATGTTTTTTTGGGAAAGTTGTTTGTTAACATGAGTACAATCATGTGTTTAAGTATCGGTCACTAATTACCAGTCACCCTATATATGGTAACATTAGTGTAGAAATTACATGGTAGTGGCTATTTTATATAAATAAGACCCCTGTCTTTCAAACTAGGATATTATCCTGTAGAGACAGCCGACCCTAAGTAAGATTTTGAGTCATTTTGTAATGAAAAAATGTTGATCGCTATAAATAAAGACTAGATACTTATTAAAAAAAGAGTAACAAACCATGTTATGTTTTTGTTTTTATACAAAAATTGGGTAAAAAGTATAGGCAATACGATTCAATAGGCTTGGATCCCGCATCGAAATTAGTTGGAAAAGCTTAGCGGATAAGACAAAAACAAGGTCATTCAGGTACAGGTAAACGAACATTTGGGGCACTCCAGATAGTCGGATGTGTTAAATAAGTTGGATCAATGTGGAAAATACCCCGGTTCAATGTGCACTTCATAGATTATACACTTATGTGCACTTCTTGGGTTTAAATCCTATTTTTGATAAAATATGTTTTTACCCTTGTAATTTTTTTTTAAGACCAAAGAGAAACTTAGGAACTTATGAATGCAAGTTTGTAGTTAAATAAATTGATAGACTCTATACAAAAAAATAATTATATCGAATGAAAAACAAGACAATTGTTGCGCTCTCGCTGTCCGTCAAATAGGCCTCGACCACGTGACAGAGATAGGGCGGCACCCGGTGATACCGGAGTGCCCCCCGATGCAACTCCAGGGCAGGGAGTTGAAGGCATTGGCGATGTCTAGAGACACCGTCAAGACGACTCTACCCCGGGCCTCTGCATGCCTCGTCGTGAGAGCTTGCACGTGCATGATGGTGTCCACCGTAGAGCGCCCCCTGCGAAAACCGAACTGGCTCTCCGCCAGAGCCGGCCCTACCCGACCGACGAGGCGGTCTTTTTTTTTGTATTGGGACAAGCCCGCCACACTATTCCCAAACCACTGGAACTTCTGTAAGCCAGAATCAACAGTGGCGACCACCAGAAAAAACGCCGAGGCAATGAAGCTCGACGAGTCCCAGAGAAACGATTAAACTGTCTTGGGTCCCGCAACGAAATTAATCAGAAAAGACAGCGGAAGAGTAAGAAAAACATAATTTCCACTTCCCTCCAAACAAGCTGGAGACAGAACAAAGCTAGGCCATTAGACACAAAGGGGGTTATGTACAACTGGGGTAAGCCCAGTTGCCAAGCACCACTGGTTAAAAACACTAATATTAATGGGTCCCAAAATTGTGAGCTGTTACACTTGATTCCAATAATAGGTATGGCAAAAACGCTTGAACGCACGGAAATTCGTTCTAGTTTCCACTAGGTCCGTGTAACAGACAACTCCAGACGTAGGCTGAATACTATCCAACATAATATTGCGCTCAGTTTGCCAAAGAATACACTCCCACAGGATATGATGTGCGGATTGTTCGTATTCGCAATCAGGAGTAGAACATTGACATAAAGGTGAGGCAACAAGCTTGAAGGAAAATAATTTACTCTTAAAGTTGCCATGACCTGTGAGAAATTGGGCATCATAGTGATCCACCTCCAGCCATGTCCCATCCAGCCGTTCGCGAACCGATGGGAAGAACTGGTGGAGGTGTCTGCCTTTGATGGAACTTTCCCACCTACATTGCCATTCGGATAAAAGGTCCTCCTAAAGTTCAGTTTGAGGTTTAAGTAATCTAGAAATCTTTGCACGATCACGTTGAGGTAAAAAGTCTGGGTCCGTAGTCTTTCGTGCAGAATAGTACATGCAGCACGTCGCTGCACCACCGACGAGGCGGTCTGCAACGACTCTTTCATAGAGCTTGCCCACCTCGTTGAGCAGCACATACGATGGGCCGGTAAGCGGACGGATAGTCCGCAGGGCGCCCCGTGTTACCTACCTATACCTACCTACCCAACTAAAACTAATATTAAAAATCCGCTAAGGGCTCATACATGCGTACCTACGAAAATGGCGCCGATCCCAAAGAGGTTTGTTTTCCACTTGTGATTTCGTCAGACGAGCGAGCACACTCGTTCGAATAGTTTGCGTTCGTTGAAAAATTCCCACCGAAATTTTAGTCTGAATTTTTTTCGAATTCTCGCGTCGAGAGGTTAACACAGAAAGCTAGATGTCGAGCATTACGCAGCACCTGCATTTTTGTTTTAGTACTGATTTTTTTTGACTAATTATTTTCAACAGGTGACGAATTCAGCGTCTCGAGCACCACTAGCGGCGGCGAGACGGAGCGGCAATCAGAAAAGCGCTTTAGTTTAGCTGTCGCTTGCAATTAGTGGATTTTATGTACTCGTACTTACCAGTACCAGACTATCCTACTATAAAGAGTTTGGGCTTTATTTCGTGGTTTTAATTATCATAGTATCTGTCTTCTAATTGGAAATGTTTTGTTTTTTCCAGGCGTTGAAAAGAATGGAAGGCATATCGTATCATTAAAAAACTTTTGAAGACAAAGAACAGAGGAAGTCAAACGCTGAAACAATCAGATTCAAGTTTTCGGTAGACGTGGTTATACATAGATGTCTCGAAGCCTGAAGTTTTATTTGGAACTTCGTTGCTTTTCATAGCCGTCGTGCCGGCGATGTTTGAGTGGCGTTGGTTCCGTGGTGTCTGTCCGTCAATCGGTCTGACTCTCGTCTGACTTCAAAAATTGGCTCGCTTCAAAATTCATCAATGTGAGTGATGAATATTGACGTGAACCTACGCAAAACATTTTCACATGTCGATGCCTATATATGTTTTTTTATACTTAGATTGTATTGTTTCATATTTTATTATCCTTAGGTAACTACCTACACACAATTCATAGACGGCCCTAGATTAGCGAAGGGCACAAAATGATGGATTTGGAAGCTATTCTTCTTCGTGGTGTTTATAGAAGTGCCCGAATAACTACGTATTTATAAACATTGTGACGTTGACGAAGAATAACCAGTATTTTGATTCATCTTACTTCCAGATTACAAGTCTTGGGTGTCTACCGGCTTGAACAGGCTGAAGCATACAATTCCATTATCCAAAAACAAACTTAGCAAAAAGCTGGCAGTCGTTTCGATGGCAGTAATCGAATTACAGGCCGTCCTTTTACACTACAGGGTCCCGATATATCCGATTTTTGATAACGCTGACGAATAGAGACTCTCAGTGGGTATACACCTGGGAAATTAGGATGTAAATTTCCATTCGCTCGCTCCTGCGGACCTATATTCACGGATTCTTTGTTTTCATCGGAAATTTAAGGATACGGAGTCTCGTGGGCCCTTCCTCGTGTAGACAGCAGGATTGGGCCTCGAGGGATGGTGAAAACTGGGAAAAAACATACATCGATGCCAGATAGGTATCGAAATATCACACCTTCCTTCCCTTACGTGTTTGGATGTTTCATTAGCACAAACTGAGAACAAATCCCATAGATTTGCTATGATAAGTGTGTAGAGGTAAAATCTACGAAAACTAGGTACTAGTCGTTTGCGTGTTTTTATTGCTAACACGACTACAATAACTGCATGCTCAAACAAAATCGCATTGTTGGTTTTTCTTCTATCGTTGATAGGCTCGCGTTCGGCCACTATCTCACCTGATGATTTTCAAACATCAGCTCACCAAAAACAGTACTGTAATATTTAGACTTTCCCTAAACTTGTTTACTTTGTTTACTAGGATTAATGAATAAAAGATAAAAGTAAAGCTTTCCAATTTTGTAAAAACTAGCTCTTGCTGTTAATCTTGATTCGAAGCTCAAATTACCAGTCTACGCTGTATTCTGTCACAATATTTTCCTGTCAAACACTTTCTAAATACCTGCAAGTGTTACCAACTGTGTCTAACTAAACACACATGAACACATCTCTATAATAACTTAGTAACCTGTACGTTAATGTACATCGACGGCACGTCTCGGAACCACTCTGGAGACATGAACACTATTAAAAGTTCTCCTAACTCAGCGAGAGTAGCGACGCAACTAGTTTATGTTAGAGACCTATCTAAACACCAAATAGCCTCGGAGATGTAATTCTTACAAGGTGGGTACAATGGATGTAAGTTTGATAATTGGATCGCGGAAGAAATCTCGGGAGAGATGATGGAGTAGGCGGTTGTTTTAAATATTACCATTTATTTTACAATCATTATAAGTTTCCTCAATGCACCTTAAGTGAAGTTGGGCTGGACATCTGGCTAAACGTGGAAATGGTTGATGGAGTAAAACTCTTACTGAATGGAGGCAAAGGTTGGACCAAAGAAACCAGGGCTGTCTAAAAGCGGGTTGGATTGACGATATCGTCAAAGTCGCGGGAAATACCTGGATAAAGGACGCACAAAACCGGGAAGTTTAGCAGAAGAAAGGGAAGACCTTTAGCAGTGGGTAATTCAGGGCTGAAATGATGATAGTGATAAGTTGAACAGAACAAACTTAAAGTATTTCTAAAGGTGTATCGCGTTCTTTGTGGAGGCGATCGGCGGCAGCGACCTCTCGCGCCCAGCGTTGGTCCAGGCCATGGTACAGAGCGAGAGGGAATGGAAAGCTGTTACCTCCTTTTGCGAAGCAGTAATGCTCGGGAAGGAGAAAGCGGAACGCGTGAGGGAGACTCAACGGAGACGTCCTCACGCCTCCAGCAGCCGCCACAGGAGACGCCCTGGGCGTTGGGGTTCGCAAGCTGATCTCCGGCCACCGTAGGCTCGGGCTTGCGGACACCGAGTAATAGGTAGCTCGCCGTCCGATAAGGACCTTCTTCATGAATCTAGCTGAATCATAAAAAAATGAATATTTCAAATCAGACACTACTCGTCTGATTTGAAATATTCATTTTTTTTCCAGAGAGTAGCAAAAACAAACATAAGAACTCTTCCGCTTTACTATATTAATTATGGATAGAAATTAATGTTGAGCAAATATTAACATTTTTTGTCTCGATCACCCTGATCGGTTAGTCCACAAAAAGTAGACAAAAAGCGCGGCGATTTTCTTCCCTCGCTACGCGCCGAGCTACGGCGTAGCTCCCACCGTTAGGTGTTGCTACGACCGCGTAGTACTTCACGCTTTTGTAGCTTTACAATGTTTAGGACGCTTTATTTGTGAGATTAATGCGACGCCGTCCAAGGTTTCGGTATTAATAGGGTATAACAGAAAGGTGTGGTATATTTTAAGAACTGCTTCTGTCCATGAAAATGAATAACTTTCCTTAACAAAGCAGTAGTAAATTCCAAAAAAATTGAATTTTCTTTACAATGTTCATCAACTGGTCAAATTAAAATGAGAGGGTCTTTTTTAGGGTTTCGTACCGTACTCGAAGAGTCCAAACGGAGCCCTGTTGCTGTCACTCACGTATCTGTCTGTCTGTCTGTCCGTCGCCTGTCACACAGGTTTTAAAGCCAAACGGTTGGAGCTATAGTCTTCAAATTTTCACAGTATAACCGTCTTGTTGACCCAAAGCCATATAAAAAAACGTTTTTTACAAAAAAATTAATCCGACTTCCAAAAAAAGAACAAATAACTTTAATTTCAGAAGTCGTTGTTTCTGGTTTTGTTTGTGTCTTCGTTTTTTGACACCGACTTCCGAAATTAAAGTGATTTGCCATTTTTTTGTAAAAAAGTTTTTTTATTTTTCACTCTTTAGTTGTGGTTCTCCATTAAATTGTGTTAACAATTCATAGACATACGATCGCAGCAATCGCGGTTGATTTGCAGTCAATTTTTGAAGAGTTCCGTTGTCTGTCTCCGAAACCGATCATCATATCTATATGAAATTTAAATGGGACCATTTCGGAACAAACACCTTTCGAACAAAAAAAAAAATTGTAAATCCGTCGATATATGACGGAGTTATGCCCGAACATACATAAGAAAAAATACAAACACCCGAATTGATAACCTCCTCTTTTTGGAAGTCGGTTAACACATAGTCAAAAATACATTTGGTACGGAACGGTACGGCGAAGTCCGACTCACACTTGGCGGTTTTTTTAAAATAGGTAAGTGGTTTCACTCAGGCAGAAACAATCCTTACTTAAATTTAAAACTTCAGTCTGCTGCAACCTGGTAAAACATAACCACGAAACTCTCATATATTTTAATAAACATAACCAAAACTCTGAACTTCTTTTGAAACAACTATATTTTACTTAACGTACGCAATAAGCGCAAGTTCGTGATGTATGAAAAATATGTAGGTACTGTATGTTTCGTGGGTAGTTACACGTCTACTTTACCTGCATTTTACCTTGTTAAATTAAGTTCAAAACAAAAGAGCAAATCAACTTTTCTATACATTCTGATGAGTTATGTGGCAGCTTAATTAATAAAAAATAATTCAGAGTTGTTATCATAGCGAAAGTTGTGCATATTCATGAGTACTTTTATACTCTGAAAGATTGCCAATGAAATTAAAAATCACCTTATTTGCACTTTTGATACATAATGGTATGGATTCTCTTGTTCAATATCTAAACTAAAATTAGAGAATTGCTATCTTTTACTAAAAGGCAGTGCGAGAAAAGGACGGCTATAGCTATGAACTAAGTTAGAGATGTCAAACTAGTTTACGCCTTGCACTTCGCCGTGTTTTTAGACGACATGTTTTTACGTGTACCCTTAATTTGTATGGAAATATTAGTTAAACTAAATTTGACAGCTCTAATTTACGTCCGTCTCTTTCTTGTTTTATTAGAGAGAAAAAGATAGCAATAGCCTAAATTAAGTTTAGTTTGTGCATAACAGAATCAACACCATTGTGTCACCAAAGCTAATGAGGGATTTCGAGAAAATTTACCCCTATTTGGCGCCACTTAGGTGTCTTTTACTTTGAAAGCGAAACATAATAACGTTGATGTCGACTTGACACCTGTAAAAATTTACATATATGTCAGTTTTTGACATTATCTGAAGCGTTTTGACAGGTTCCTGAGGCTCTAGACGAGTGACATTCTACTCGTATCAACAAAAGCGTGGTGCAAGCGATTGTCAAAAATTCAAAAATGTATGGGATTGAGAAGCACTATCGTAATGTCACATAATCAACCCCTTACATTTTGGTTTTTGATAATCGCTATCGCTGAATGATAGGCACTTTGTCTAGAGCCTCTTTTCCATAACGCCTCAGTTATGCCATCTAGTGTAGGTACGTCATTAAACCAACATTCAATAATTTTACCGCATTGATATCAGTTCATCCATTTGGGTGCTATAGTTTCACAGTCAGATAGAATTTTATT
Source organism: Polia nebulosa (assembly GCA_951329385.1). Classification (NCBI taxonomy): domain Eukaryota; kingdom Metazoa; phylum Arthropoda; class Insecta; order Lepidoptera; family Noctuidae; genus Polia; species Polia nebulosa. The sequence goes on from OX589596.1 coordinate 16,024,242, forward strand.
TTATATAGAGGGAGATCTAAGCATGCAGTTAGGTCCTGCTTTCAAGAACTACCTACAAAACTCACTCTACCTAGGCAATATAAGGCAGAGTTTACATGATCATTAACTACACAGAGCAACTAACAAAATAGTAGTTGGAACTTCAACAACTGGGCCAGTGACCGTGCCGCTTTCAAAGCGGTTAACGTAATTAACGCGAGTTGGACCTTTAGTTTAATTACTATATTAATTTATTAGAACCGCGTTCGTGATTGACCACTGAGGTTATATTTGAACGAGGAAAGTGTTTTTCAATGTAATAGCACCTATAACTATAGTGAATTAGTGATTGGGACAGTTAGTGATGACAAATTATGATTAAGCTTATGATATGGCGTTCACGTCCACCAACCGCGATCATGGACATCCGCGATCATGGAACTCCCTCTCACAGAGTGGGCCTGCGTCCCAGCAGTGGGAACGTTATAGGCCGGTTATGCTTATGTTATGCTACGGCGAAGCCATGTATTCATTAAGCAAAATTTGTTTATAAACTTGATCATCTTGTTTATAAACAAGTTTTTTCGCCTTGCTCTCCTCCACTCAGAATGGGGAGCACGGCAACATGGTTAATAAACAATATATCATCATCTTTGTTTATAAACTGTTTATAAACTATTGAAAGAGATGATGAACAATTGCTAAACACTGTTTATAAACAGTGTTTATTAACAAATGTTGCCTAATGAATACTTTTTTTTTTGCGTGGGAAATCATCCAATGACATCTCCCGCTCTGGGTGGAGCGGGCGGGCGTGTCAGACTCTTACTGACTAAAACCCATCTCTGTTCCTTCCCTACCTGAGTACCCAGGGGAGCGGTAACTCTGTTAGGAATTTATCCGCTACCCCTAGGCACGCAGGCACCGGCCATGATGGGCCCCGTCAGTGGTGGCTGGAAATCATCTCTTTGAGGCGCGCCTGGAACACTACGCGCCGTCGACTCACGGGCCTGGTGCTGATCGGACGGCGAGCTACCCACTACTCGCCGTCCGTAGGCCCGGACGGCCTCTACGGTGGCCGGAGATCGTCTCGCTACCTTCTACGCCCAATGCGTCTCCTGTGGCGGTAGCGGCCGGGGGTGTGAGGGCCACTTCGTTGCCCTCACCCATCCCGCCTCCGCCTTCGCAAGCATTACTGCTTCGCAGAAGGAGGAGACTGCTTCCCATTCCCTCTCGCTCCGTACCATGGCCTGACCAGGGCCGGGCGTGCCTGGCTTTACGTACCTACGGCTAATGTGAATCAGAAGTAAAGAAAATCGTATAAGAACAAAGGCAACCAATATAACCTTTAGATTTGCCGAACAGTGGACAGGGTACACTGTTCGTTAGGGTGGCCGATGGAGCCGAAAGGTTCTGGAGTAGAGACTGCACACCGGAACTACCTGTTTTGACATAACTATGAAACTTTTATCCTTTATTGGGAACAGTATAACTCTTGGATCCAAATTGAACCATATATTTATTTACACAAAGAGTATGTTTCCTCATGGGAAATTGGCATGAGATATGTTTGTATTTATTTATCGTTTTATCCGTCTACGTATAAGTCTTTAACACCGATGTTTGTTCAAAGAATCTTTAAAACCGTTCCTTTACCAAGTATTGGAATATTTACTTAACAAAATTGCTAATTCTGTTGGAACAGCTAAATTAAACCAATAACCAGAGTTAATTAATTTCCAAGTATTATACCTACAGTTGCTATTCGTTGTACGATGCCGTTAGATACTTTCAAATTGTTTTATTGCAAAGTTTTTTACCTTGACACTAGAGATGGGCTGACGTTAATCGATAAGATTTGGAAAAACGATAAAGTCTTGTACTGTTAATCCTTCTATTGACTGATTAAAATATGTTTATTTAAGCTTGTGAATAGGTTTTAGTTAAACTTTCTCAGATAGAAGAAATCGTGTTGCACCGATCCCAAGTAACAGAATATGGGTAGGAACATCATTGACATTAGAGATCATTGATTCTTCGTTGCCTAATTAGTACCTTTTTTAACATATTAATCATGGCTTTACGATCCTTATAGCAACTGTTACTTATAGCACAGTTTCTACCTAGTTTAAGTGACAGGGAACACTAATTGTAAATGTTTGTTGAACCAATAAATGATGTTGATTTGTTTTTTTTTATTTGATCCTTTCCCAATACTATTCCAAATAAACTCAACTCTGAACTAGGGTTGTGCCTACATCTCTACACTGCCAGGAACAATAAGCCAAGGTATCGATAATTTTAGGTACTATCCAATAATGAAGAGATCAGCTTTTTTTTTCTTCACTCCAGAGAAGTTTTTCCGACGATCGTCGATAGCGGCTATGTAGTTGTTAGGTTTTTAGCCGACTGCACCAGAAGGAGGGCAATTTTTATCGAACATTTTTATTGTTTGTAGTATTTCTATTTATATGACATGCCCTGTAATCTAAGCGGCTGGATGGACTTTAACAAAGTAGGTCTATCGCCTATCTATCAATGAGGACCCCCAAAGGGTACTTCGGGGGTCAATACCAATCTGATTTTATATAGTTAGTGGCATATTTGTTATAGTTCAATCAATGGTTTGATTGAACTATAATAAATTCCACTAACTGCATCAGACTGCTTGAAAAGTGACTTGTTTGGAACTTTTTTGTTGATTTTGGTCAGTCAGATTTTGGAAAATTTTCCATTTTATTTTTACAAATGAAACGTGGTCATTTGCTTTTTCTGGGATGAAAAAGTACATACTTCTAAGTCCTGTACTCGAAGGTATAACCTATTTTTAAAACGGATGGTTAAATATAATAACATAAACTATCTAATATTAAAACATTCACTCATGTTTAAAAACAATATTTTAAGTAGAGTTTAGGTAGGTGTTAAATCCATCTGTTCACTCAGTAAGGAACTGGAAGACGCAGCATTGGAAGGCCTCCCACAAAGTGGGCTGATGACCTGGTGAAGGCCGCGGGAATCCGCTGGATGCCAGATGCATAGGTGCGATAAGTGTTGTGACCCTTGAGGGAGGTCTATATCCGCCAGTGGACGTCTTTCGGGTAAAGTGTGTGTAAGTGACTGTTAGAAGAAGATCTTACGTACTTAATCTTAATTTTGTAAAAAATAAATCAATCTGCCTAGCCTTTTCCCAACTATCTTGGGGTCGGCTTCCAGTCTAACCGGATGCAGCTTAATACCAGTATTTTACATGGATTGCCTATCTGACCTCCATAATCCAGTTACTGGGTAATACGATACCCCTTGGTAAGACTGGATGTCAGGCTTTCGAGCTTCTGACGACCCGTAATGACTGTCAAAGATCCACGATTGATAGCTGGGACCAACGGCTTAACGTGATATCTGAGACACGGAGGAGTCTCGGTATATAAAGATGGTCACCCATTCATGGACCAACCCCGGCAAGCGTAGCTTAACCTGATGAATCGACCCGTGCGACTGTTATTACTTTAGCCACGAGCTCCTCCTAATCCTTTTAATTTTGTAAACAAATATAGACAAATACCATCCTCTTACCATGAGCCATCTAGGAAACAGAGTAAGAAGTAATTAAAAGTTGCCGAGAGTCCAATCCACGCAACCTGCCATTAAACATTATCTATAATTTAGATCTTTAGGTTAACAACGTGGAAGAGTGAAAAATCGTTTAAAACTACGAGAAAGAGTTTAGATTGTGATACAGTCTACAGATTTTTAAAAAGACTTCTGTGTGATCATACTGATCATTATGAGCAGAAATGATTATCGTAGTACTTCGGTGGATTGAAAAGTACTCGGCCTGACATAGATCCAGTCCATTCATAAAATCAAAACTACTTACATTATTTAATTTAGTTCATACTTAACTGTGCGAAGTTTGAAACGCGTGCGATGATTAGTTGTGATTATACAAATTTATTTATCAACCATCCGACGTGATTTGCCGCAAATAGAGCAAATTGAGTATTGATATTTATCAAACTCTAAGGAAGAATCATGTTATTTCAACGGTCTAAACGCTTTGTAGGGGGAGATGGCAGGTGCGTTTTGAACTTAATGGTAATTAGGTACGTAGAAAAAAACTTAAAAAAACAACCGACTTCTAAATGAAAATACACTAAAAATTAAAAAATAACTTTAATTTCGGAAGTCGGTGTTTGTATTTTATTTCTTCGTTTTTGACACCGACTTCCGATATTAAAGTTATTTTTTATTTTTTAGTGTATTTTCTTTATTGGAAGTTGGCTGTTTTTTTTTGTAAAAAAGTTTTATATTTTTCACTTTTTAGTTGATAAAACCCAGAACTAAAAACCCCAATAAAATGGAACGTGGAATTTAAAACATACTCGTAATTGGAGAAAACAAAACGTCATCTATGTATACGTATTTTTTGTTTTTGTTCAGCTTCTCAAAAACCGCTGAAGCAATTTTGATAAAATTTATATGGGACCACCTCGGGAGTACATTCTTTTGGATAAAAAAATAATTTTGAAAATCGGTAAACAACTGACAGAGAAATCGGTGGACATACATAAAAAAAATAAAATACGTACCGTCGAACATAGAACCCCCTCCTTTTTCGAAGTCGGTTAAAAATAAAAATGTTATTAATTACATACGTATTGGTAAGGCCGAGTACTTTTCGATTCCCCATCGTATTATATTTTGTATTTTTAGGTTTCATGTTTAGACTTTATACTCCTTCTGTCGTCAAGCTAAGTAGAGCGTCGATCTTCACAGGGTGGGTTCTAGCATTTGGATCCAAGAGCTAAGATTTGAGGTAAATGGCTCAGTGGCGAGTAGCTACAACCAAAGTGGCGAGCGCCAATACAAGGAAGCTCGAAGAGTCCCTGAGAAGCTATTCGACTGTATTGGTTCCTGCAACTGAAACCTGAAAATAATAAGAAAAGAACAGCAGAGGAGTAAGAAAAAACATAATTTCTACTTCCCTGCATATTTAACAGGAGACAGGACAGAGAGAGGTCAACAGGTACAAAATTTGTGGTCTTGTTAATAAACTAATAAACAGTACTGTTTTATCTTGCTTGTATTACAAAACATTGTATACCTAATACCCCAATACTGGTATTTCTAACCGGAGTGGTTGGACATGCTATTGTTTCAGTTATCGACGCGAAGAAAATTGAATTCGTCCACAATCCGCGGGATTGCGGGATCGGATCCGACCCGGAATCGAACGGTTTGTTTCCCAATAGTAACTGCCATTTGTTCTGAGGACTATTGTTACAATAGCAATAGATTGATTGGTGTTATATAACGGTTTGTTGGTATAAGACCATGATTGGATTGAGTCGGATGTGGTTTAGATGTGTTTTGTTAAATTGAGGGATAAGTATAACCAGTCACAAAGCCATGGTATAGCTTAGAATCATCATCATTTCAGCCGAAAGACATCCACTACTGCCACAACGACCAGTGATGTGCGTCTCCTCCTCCAATCCAACCAGGAATCCTCACCAGGTCATCGGTCCACCTTGTGGAAAGCCTTCTAACGCTATGTCTTCCGGTACGCGTTAGCCACTTCAGAACTTATCAGCCTCATCAAAAAATCTGTTCTGCGAGCAATGTGCCCTGCCCACTGCCACTTAAGTTTAGCAATTCTTCAGGCTATGTTGGTAACCTTGGTTCTCCTGCGGATATCTTGATTTCTGATTTTATCAGGCAAAGAAACGCCGAGCATAGCCCTCTCTATTGTCCTTTGGTTGACTTTTTAAGACTTCTAATGAGGCGTATTGTGGGCGACCACGTTTCAGTGCACTCTTATATGTGATAATATGGAATGTGGTATTGTGTGATATTATAATCTAATCTGTCCCCTTCCTTCTGTTCCTGTTTCTTGGCTTTTTACCCTAGGGCAAGTTTAGTATTAACATATTAGAAAGGCATTTTCCAGAAAAACAGGCTAGAATAAGATTACAATAAAATACCAAGAACTTGAAGAAAAACTTGTGGTGTATTCAGAACTCGAAAATTTGGACAAGATGAAAACAAATAAAGTTGTAAATTTCACGTTTTAGCTTGTCCCTGTTTTATCTAAAAAAGGACTAGTTTGTGCTCCTGAATACATCTGAAAAAGTTCATAGTATTCCGGAAATACAAAACTGTACGTGCTGATACAGGGTACGGTCTTCTTATAAATCAAGTTACGTATGTACCTATCTATAAAAATAATCGTTTCACCATAAATACTATATTGGTTAACAAATATCAATACTTTCGAATTTACAGTAAAGAATTCAGAAATTTATTTGCATTCTTTAAATCAGATTCCAGTTTATCCAGTTTAAAGTGCGGAATTTTTATTAAAGAAATTGTTAACGATCTCAAAAGAATATTGAATGGTAATAAGAGTTTTGTGAACGATTTCAGTAGTAAAGTTCTTCTCAGAAATGGAGTAGCTTTCTTTTGTTTTTTTTTTAAACAAACATTGCCGACACTTGGAATTTCTCCTGTATCGTGGGTGCGTTTACAAACACCCACATCCTGAACAACTATCTTTAGTACATACAAATATTTGTTCCGTGCGAGAATGGAACCCGCGACACGCAGCGCAGCAGTCAATTGCTCACCTACTGACCAGGGGTCGTGGATAAATTCGAAACAGAGTTACTGCGCCCCTGGGCACTCAGGGCAGGGAAGGAGCAGGGGTGGGTTTTAGTCAGTAAGAATCTGACACGCCCTCCCGCTCCACCCAGAGCGGGAGAAGTCATATGATAAATTCCAACCCAAAAAAAAAAATTGAGTCGACCGTGTTGAACAAAATGAATAAATAACAACGGATGAAGGTGTAAGGTTTCATAAAACTGTACATTTGCTTTTGTACAAATGTAGATTTAACTAAAACAATAACCAATATCTCTAGTGACAAAAGCTACCTACCTTCGTATATCTACCAAATCATTTAAACAAACGATAAAAAAATATTAAGAAATTGTAAAAAAATCTTTACCCTAATGTAATCATGACATCTGTTAGTACATCCTGGCAGCGGTAGAGATAGCAAAAAAATTAAAAGGAAGTCCGGAATAAAAGGACTCGATCAAGTTAATTAGTAAGAACGTTTTGTAGAACACTAATTGACTATTTTTTGCGCTGGTGGCCTTTTGAGGACAAAAGTTAAAGTAGATGGACTCATTAGTGCTGAAATAGTCTTACGCCGCCGCTTTTGTGTTTCTTGTATAATGTACGTTAATTTTATTGTCCTTCTAGTGGTAATGCCGTAATAGTGATTTCTTGGAAGTACGCAATGCCGACGTGTACGGAGAGGAAAACATAAATCTCAACTTAGACTCTTTTTGCAATGTTTTATAGGCTTTTTGTCTTTGAATAGGGAAATTAATTTTGATTGTATCATTATACTACTCACAGCAAACTAGATAGGTTTGCAGGGCCTGCAGTCTCGACATTGATAGCGAAACTTACGTTAGCTACCGATCGCTAAATAACCCTCATTGTGAGGAAAAATAATTGATTTTCTTGAAATATGTAGAGACGGCGTAAATTTTAACTTGCAAGCACAATTTTTCATGAAAACTGATATATATTTTTTTAATTTGTAAAGAAAATATTTCTTCCACCGGCTAGCGTCAGAGATACTTATGGCCTGAGACCCTGTTACCTATCTACGGGTTTTGTGCATGAGGTATGTATGTAGTAAATAAGAGTCCTTAGATTTGGTCTTCACATATATCACGTTTATTTATAACACTGCAACACACTATAATATAGCACTCCGTTCTCAGAAAATTGTATGTTCAACTTACAATTTATGTCGAAACACTTTTACCATAACATTCGAAGATTATAGGTCCAGTTCAGAAGTCCTCAAACGGCATCTACGCCGTGGTCATCTAATCATGGGCTTTTCTGGACACGTGGTTGCTTGTGTTCGGAAACATTCTATGATCCGACCATTTATAAAGTTTTTGCATAGTAATTAAATATAAATCTATCGTAGGAACCCTGCCAACAAATAGAAAGATTTGATGAGACTCCTGAATGCCACGCGCTTAAGACTTAGCATCAGCACAGAAAAAAAACCCAAAAAGACTACTTACAGCGTCCTACATCCGAATGCTTAATGCATTTGAACTTAACTCTGGTTCCAGCTACCTTTCGAGACATCAACTAAAAATTTTCTTAGTTCTTTCCAATAAATGAAGTTTCTTAGACAGACTCGTTGCAGATCCAGTTGGAGAAAAAACGTCAAACGACAATCTGTCATCTGTCAATTCGCAAAACAACGCTTCATTCCACGAAACTAAATTTATTCTATTTTTAGGTGTTACAATACACCTTACCCCGGTTAAAAAAAAAATTTTTTTTTTTACTCAAAAAATTTTTTTTTTTTTTAAAGACTATAATGCCATGTACATTTAGAATCTCACCAAAACACTCGGCAGAAGCTGAGGCATCTCGAACCAAATCTGAATTTAGATTCCCCTCAGACACAATAACTAAATTACTACTATATAAGTACTAATTTAATTTAAGTTTTCAATTAAGTATTAAGTATCAAATAAAAATCAAGAAACAGGATGAGAAGGTATGCATAACCCCCAATACACCTTAACAAAAGTCTGTATGTAGGTATGCACACGTTTAAATAAAGTTTCAAGTTTAGTTTAATTAAATAATCAATACTCCTCAACGCAGAGTATTGTTATTTCAAAGTATCTATAAATTTTAAATCTAAATAACTACTAGATACTAGAAGTATCAAGTATTCACAAGAAACTATTTCAAAACTAATAAAAAAATAAATATTTAGTTTTGACAACATTAATCTCTTATTCAAGTAATTGAGATTCAATGAGTAAGTATTAAGTTTTATTTTACTACCCTCAATCTCCCATCCTAGTAAGTAACAGTAATACCATAACAACAAGTTCCTAAAGAAAGTAATATCACATCACAAATCTAAGTAATTGTGATCTATCATATCAATGACAAGTAAATTACAAAATCATTAAGGTTAATTTAATTAAACAGGATTATAAGAAACTGTTTAACAAATTACATAAGTATTGGCTTGGGAGCAAATTAAGCATGAACCCCAAGCCCAAAATCTAAGAGTGAATTGAGAACTATTTGCCCATCTAAACGAATTTGGGTATGCAATACCAGACACACTTACCGTGTATCTTTTAATGGACAGACTTACGAGCATCCTAGCCAACCGTTAACAAAATAAACGAATTGGGGTTCAACTATCCATCTAAACAAATTCGGATATTCAATATACCAGACACATTTATCATGTATCTTTTAGTGAACAAATCTTAAGATGTCCTATAATCAATTCCAAAAGTTAATTATAAATATAATAAATAAAAGTTAAATTTAGTTATCTAAGAGTGAATTGAGGACCATTTGCCCACCTGAACAAATTGGGGTATTCAATATACCAGACACACTTATCGTGTATCTTTTAATGGACAGACTTACGAGCATCCTAGCCAATTGTTAATAAAATAAACGAATTGGGGTTCAACTGTCCATCTAAACAAATTTGGATATTCAATATACCAGATACATTTATCATGTATCTTTCGGTGAACAAACCATGAGATGTCCTATAACCAATTCAATATGTGAATTAAACATATAATTCCATAAGTGAATCCAATTAAAAGGATTCAATGAATAAAAGTTAAATTGAGTTTTATTTAATTAAGTTGGGCGCCTGTGGGATCATCAATAAATAAATTTGAGTAAATATCCCACATTTATAAAAGTTGGTATCACTAGTTACTAAGAGAATTGAGAAGTTTTTATACTAATAAAGTAAATTTTAAAGTTTTAATAACTCCGGTGAAGTATTATAGTCATCCGAGAAATTCTCATTAAATATTGAGACCAAGTTAAAATTCGTTTGACTATTTCACTATCAATCCACAGTCAACTATCCAAGTAAACGGTACAAGTCAGAAATTGGTCAGCAATTGGTTCCGAACACAAGCGTACCTCATCGGCCACCGTAGGTGCCAGATAGTCCTCTTACTTAAAACTGCCACACAGACCACGATACCGCTTGCAGATCTCATCCCAGGATATATTTGGATTGACTGAAACATTACAATAATTTAATCCATGTACAAATTCCTACCTAAGAAGGTAATCAATCTATAATTTATACATCCTGAACAAAAGAAATCTTAAGTTTCTATACTTAAGTTAAATTAACAAGTCAATAGTATATAATAATAAGTGTAAAAAAAAATTACCATGAGTTATAACAATAGTGATCAATACAAATTATAGTTTAAGTTTCACTAAGTGAACATAAGAAGCTAATATTAGACACTCATAGGTGCATCTAATATAATGAGTTGTTACAATCTTTAAATTCAAGAATACATAACAAAGGATGAGGCTCAACAGACCATGTGCTGATAACCTCAAATTAAGTACCTTCACAATAATATCAGGTATTGAACAACTCCAATAATTAAGTTAATCACTATTTTAAGTTTAACCCTTAATTAATAAGGCATAAGACAGGCAACCTAAAATTTTGCCATGTGCTTATAAAGTCAGTGAAAAAATTGTCACAGCAATATAAATTAATATTTAACATGTTTACAAAGTAAGTTAAACACTATTTAAGTTTTAACTAATAAACAAAGGCTTAAAATTGGAAACTATAATATAAATTTTCAACAATGTGCCTTTTAACCAGAATTGTGTCAAAATACTTGACCTAAAAGAATTAACTAAAGATTACCAATTAATCTTAACCTTATTACCACAAATAAACCTCATGCATCACGTTGGGCGTACATTGTAAAGAAAATATTTCTTCCACCGGCTAGCGTCAGAGATACTTATGGCCTGAGACCCTGTTACCTATCTACGGGTTTTGTGCATGAGGTATGTATGTAGTAAATAAGAGTCCTTAGATTTGGTCTTCACATATATCACGTTTATTTATAACACTGCAACACACTATAATATAGCACTCCGTTCTCAGAAAATTGTATGTTCAACTTACAATTTATGTCGAAACACTTTTACCATAACATTCGAAGATTATAGGTCCAGTTCAGAAGTCCTCAAACGGCATCTACGCCGTGGTCATCTAATCATGGGCTTTTCTGGACACGTGGTTGCTTGTGTTCTGAAACATTCTATGATCCGACCATTTATAAAGTTTTTGCATAGTAATTAAATATAAATCTATCGTAGGAACCCTGCCAACAAATAGAAAGATTTGATGAGACTCCTGAATGCCACGCGCTTAAGACTTAGCATCAGCACAGAAAAAAAAACCAAAAAGACTACTTACAGCGTCCTACATCCGAATGCTTAATGCATTTGAACTTAACTCTGGTTCCAGCTACCTTTCGAGACATCAACTAAAAATTTTCTTAGTTCTTTCCAATAAATAAAGTTTCTTAGACAGACTCGTTGCAGATCCAGTTGGAGAAAAAACGTCAAACGACAATCTGTCATCTGTCAATTCGCAAAACAACGCTTCATTCCACGAAACTAAATTTATTCTATTTTTAGGTGTTACAAATTTTAATTATTATTTTACCGCTTGTAACAATTAATGATCTGGGGCTTATTTTTAAGGCCCAGATCCAGATCCAGAGGCCCAGATTTTTAAGCGCCAGAGACGGCGTAAATTTTAACATGCAAGTGTTGTAAATAGTGCTTGCAAGTTAAAATTTACGCCGTCTCTGTTGCCTATATCTAGAAAATCGATTATTTCTCCGACGTAGCGACCAATCGTTAGGACGTAGCGATCGCTATCAAAGTCAAGACTGCAGGGCCTGATCGTAAGGACGTAGTGACCGATCGTTAGGAAGTAGCGATCGCTATCAATGTCGAGACTGCAGGCCCAGGGCACAACAATATAATGGTCACCACCATTATATTGTGTGTGTACGTAAAATCAACGGGTGTATTACTTCGCCTATTTATTTCTTCTTTTCACTTTGATGTTGCAGGGAATAAAAGTATAAATTTAGTTAATGTAACAATCCTCTCCGTGGCGCATTGGTCGAGCGTGCGGTTCTTACGCCGCCGGCGCCGTAAGTTCGAATCCGACTGCCAACGGCTCAATGTTTTTGTATGTTTTAATACAATATTTTACGAACCTCATTGAAAACCTATGGGGTCATATATGGTGCTAAACTGGGACTCATCTGAAGTCAGGTCTAAATCGAATTTAGATGATGTCGTTACTTCGACATGGGAATCGTTTCGTGGCACTGACTTGTGTTGGTATATGGTTGCAAGCATGAGGACACGATTGCAAGAAGTCATAGACACCCCCCCCCCCTTTGTACATTTGTGTTGCATGAAGTTTTAATAAATAAATAATAAATACTGAAGGCGCAGCAATTGGCTATTGATAAATATATCAGGGGGTAATTCAATTTGTTATATGTGAGTGATATTATTGTTAGTGAGATTACAATGTAAGATATCTGTTTCTTAATATCAAACTTATTAACATGTTTATACATATCATTAATAATTAAGTTTAGTAACACACTTGAATAAGAAAAATAACGTTAATTCTTGTCCGACTTAGAATATTTGTCATGCACAAAACTTTATAATTTATATACCACGTGACGCTACAATGGTGACATTAATTTAACACACGGGTAGGGCTAGTGCCCATTAATCATAATATAAAATAATGATAGGTTCAAATAATTCGAAAATTGAAAATAAAAATTTTTCAAACAAACTAAATAGTAATAAAAACGTTTTTACGAAAAAAAAGACATAAAACGAAGAAACAAAACCAGAAACACCGTCTTCCGAAAATGTTTTTTATAAATTGGTACTTACTATGTTTTTGTAAAAAAGTTGGCATTTTTTTTATCAACGCACAGCCCAAACCGCTGAACCTAGAGGCTTGAAATTTTGCACATAGATGCCTTATGCAGTGTAGGCATCCACTAAGGAAGGATTTTTGGAAATTTCACACCTAAATGGGTATGGAAAAGGGGATGGAAGTTTGTATAAAAAATCTTACTGCTTGGATTAAAAACTTAAAACTTAGCAGAAACGTGTCTCTAAGTAAATAAAAAACATTGGACCTATTTAGTTTGCCAAAACTACCCCCAAATGGGGTTTAGAGGGTGTTAAAGTTTGTGTGGTAGAGTCTTATGCTTGGTCCGATAAAGTTAAAACTCGGCACAAATAATCTTGATTAAAAAATAAGAATTCCGTATTTTTTAATTTTTCGAAAATCACGCCTTAAAGGGGTGAAAACGGTTGTTGAAGTTTTTAGGTTCTCAATAACGGAAATAGTTAGGGTGACCTAGCTTTCATCATTTATCTAATTGAGCACGGGAGCTTCCACATGATTCATTCTGAAGGTCTGATGATGACCAGGTAAGTGTTTGTCGGTTCTCAATAACGGAATTAGTTAGGATGACCTAGCTTTCAATATTTATCTAATTTACCACGGGTGCTTTCACATGATTCATTCTGAAGGTCTGATGATGACCAGGTAAGTGTTGATCGGTTCTCAATAACGGAATTAGTTAGGATGACCTAGCTTTCAACATTTATCTAATTGACCACGGGTGCTTTCACATGATTCATTCTGAAGGTCTGATGATGACCAGGTAAGTGCTTATCGGTTCTTAATAACGAAAATAGTTAGAGTGATCTAGCTTTCAACATTTATCTAATTGAGTACGGATACTACCACATTATACATTCTGAAGGTCTGATGATAACCAGGTAAGTATTTATCGGTTCTCAATAACGGAAATAGTTAGGGTGACCTAGCTTTAAACATTTATCTAATTGAGCACGGGTGCTACCACATGATACAGTCTAAGGTCTGATGAAGACCAGTTAAGTGCTTATCGGTTCTCAATAACAGAAATAGTTAGGGTGACATAGTTTTCAAAATTTATTTAATCGAGCACGGGTGCTACTACATGATCAATTCTGAAAGTCTGATGATGGCCAGCGGGGTAATTGCTTAACACAATATCAGTAGCAATGATTTGCATTTTGAGAGTTCAACATTATTAATTGCATTATTGAAGTTGTTGAGTAGACAAATTTTTCGAACATATGAAGCAATGAATTAACAATATACATCAAAATGATTTAGAATAAAAAGGGCAGCAGTTTTGGGACTCTCTTTATGTAGAACTTTGACGTTCAAAAAGTTCTGGCTCTCAGCCTAATATTACTACTACTGCTCTCAGCTTAATATTAATATTAGTACTTTGGATTTTGATTCCCATAGTGTTTTTTTAATGTGCTACTCACTGAAAATACCACTCAAATTTATAATTAAACTTTTCACGCGGGCGAAGCCGCGGCGGAAGCTAGTAATTTATAATTACAAATTATAAAGTTTTGTGTATGATACAAATATTCTGCGGGCTGCCGCCGGGCCCAGGGATCGAAGCTCCCACGTTTCAGTTCAAGTTTATTTCTGTACCATCTTTCGACCTCGCCTAACTACTAGCTATTACTATTGAGCTAGCAATAAGAGACGAATGCATAGTGTCGAGCTAAAAAGTAGGCGAGAAACTTGTGGTAGATTCTCAAACCGGTCAGGATAGAGCTTTATTCAGTTTATATATTAACTCTGAATTACAAAATTTCAAAAATAATGTTTTAGTAAACTCGAGGCTCGAACTCAAATCATTTGTCACTGTAGGTTTAATGCATACCTGTTGCGTCACGAGAGCCACTATTCTATGTTGCGAAATCATGATATACTACTTTTAGGAATCAGAAGCGGAAATATTTAAAAAAAAACAACACGGTACACAAAACCTTAAATACGTTTATTTATTTTGATACACGTTTTCAAATTATTACAACCGTTATTCACAAACAAGGAATCAAATTATAACCGCTCAATAGACATAAATCACCACTGCTATAACTAATAGAATTAATGTCTAACTACCTGGTTTTCACAATCGAATATGACAACAATAGAAAATATAAAACTTACAGCCCTTTGAGCGATGTTGCCGCCACGAGTGCCACCCGAAAAGTGACCGAAACATGGCGCGCGCGCTCCTTTTATACTAGAGACGAAATCGTCACAAGTTTCTTCCTAACACGGTTTCTCCTGACACCAAGTCGTCCTCGACTTGAATGTTCTGCGATTCGTCATCAACGGGATCATTTTGCTGCGTCACAGCTCCTACTTCTACATCAAGATCAGGCATGGAAAGTCCTACCGCCACAGGTTCGTTATTTTCGGATTGATCTAAACCGCTGTCGGCATTATCAGTTTCATCATCTGAAAGTTTACACAACGATTATCATATGAAAAACTGGTACTATGAAACTCAAGATAATAATTCAGTGTGACAAGAGTATAGGATGGTTAGCGTCCCAGCCAGCCTATACTATTGCCGAATACTTTACCACAGCGACTAACGCTGTCTAGGCGACAAACGCCAACGTTGGGCGACACACGCCTTTGAGGAGGGACACACCCACATGTTGGGCGACACACGCCTTTGAGGAGGGAACACACCCACATGTTGGGCGACACACGCCTTTGAGGAGGGAACACACCCACATGTTGGGCGACACACGCCTTTGAGGAGGAACATGTCACATTCACATGTTAGGCGACACACGCCGTTCAGGGGAACGCATCCCAGCACTGATCTATTATGGAAACCAGGCATGATAACAGTGGTTGCAAGTATACTCACTCTCAAAAAAGACGGCACACGTCTCTGGGCACCATTCTCCTTTCCATGGTACCATGTATTGGGAGGCCGCTTGGGTAGTTTTCCCGCGACCCCCACTGAGCAGTTTAAGTTCATACCGACCCTTAGGCAGAACTTTAGTTACTTTGTAAGGCCCTCGCATTCCAGGGTCTAGTTTCCCCGTTGATTGTGAGTACTTTATCACAAAAGCGAGATCGTCGACCTTGTATTCACGTGGCGGGCGTCTGGACCGGTTAACTGAGGCATCCTGCTCATCTTGATTTTTCTGCAGTAGTTCACTGGCACGGCTTCGACGTACCTCCCGCAAAGCTTCTCTGTTAGTGTCTGGAGTATCTGAGGCTAGATCCCGCACCAACGAGCGTATGACTGGGGTAGAGGCGTCAGTGCCGATCATTAAATTGATCGGTGACGTTTGAGTAGTCTTTTGTTTGCTGATATTCAGCACTAATTGTAGCTTCCAAAGCGTAGTTGACCACAATGCTTTCTTGTGTCCAACTTCAATGCGAAGCATGTTGAGTACGGTTCTTATGTAGCGCTCTACTTGACCGTTTGAGCTATGCATTTCAGGGGTGATATAATGTAGGTCAGAACCAAGTTCAGAGATCCACTGAACAAAGTCCGTTGATTCGAACATTCTACCCCTGTCAGTGACTAGCATTTTAGGAACGCCAAATAGAGAAACGGCCTGGGATATTACTCGTTTTAATTCGCCGGTATCCTGGCGGTAAATTGGATAAAGGAGGCAAAATTTTGTAAAGGCGTCGACCAATACTAGGACAAATTTGTAGCCCTCCGATTCGGGTAATGGTCCCAGGGCATCGACGTGTATGGTATCGAATGGTGTATTAGGTTTTGGCCATGATGAAATATTCTGTAGTGGGGCTCGGGGAACTCGCTTTTTAGAAATACAGACTAAACAATGCGAAATGTATTTAGCAACAAATTGACGAAGGCCGGGAAACCAAAAATGTTTTAGAATAAGGTGCAAGGTTTTATCTGCACCAATATGCTCATGCTCGTCATGAAAGATCCGTAGTAAGCTCAGTCGATGGCCCTTGGGTATGAAGCAGAGAAAACGCGGTTCTTCGCCGACTGCTGTGTATTTGTAATACAACAGATCGTTTCTCATGCAGTAGCGATTAGGATCGAGCTGCCCTTCAGAGAGTTTTTGTATTAAATCTCTTGTTTCATGATCCGCAGCTTGTGCTATTTGTGCCCAGTTACGAGGTTTCGATATTTGATTAACCGAGATAACAGGGTTTCGACTGAGATAATCGGCATGTGGTAGCATAGCTCCTTTTCGATATTCAATGGAAAAGTGGAAATCTTGTAGATAAATCCACCAACGGGCGACGCGAGGGAGCAGATCTTTCTTGCGTTCAGTGGATTTGAGAGCATTGCAGTCTGTGACGACCTTGAACTGCAGGCCCACCAAATAATGGCGGAAATGCTGCAAAGCCTTCACGACCGCTAATGTCTCCAACTCATAGCTATGATATTTGCTCTCTGCTCCTTGCGTGACTTTGCTAAAGTATGCCACCACATGCCTACCACCATCAGCGTGCGTCTGCAAGAGTACGGCTCCATAGCCAGCGGAACTTGCGTCTGTGTGCACTTCGGTGGGGAGTTCAGGCTTAAATATTGTAAGGACAGGCTCGCTAGTTAAGCAGCGTTTCAAGTCTTGACGGACCTGTTCCTGCTCTTCACCCCAACGAAACTCAACCCCCTTTCTGGTTAAATGTGCGACGCACGCGGTCTTTGTTGCATACCCTTTAATGTACTTGCGAAAATATCCCGCAAGTCCTAGTAATTGACGAACTTGTCTGACGTTCCCGGGTGCCGGTGAGTTTTTTAAAGCCTCTATTTTACGCGGGCTCGGCCGCACCTGACCAAAGCTTACTACTCTACCTAAGTACTCGACTTCCGTTGTTAAGAAAGAACATTTCTTCAAATTTATTGAGAAGCCTGCTTTAGTCAGTGTTTGTAAAACACTTCTGAGTAGAGAGATACCATCTTCTACTGTATTACTCAGAAGGAGCACATCATCAATATAGACTAAAGCGTCTCCAGCGTCAATAAATTGACGAAGGGTTTTATTGATAATCCGCTGGTAAACGATCGGAGAGTTCGTCAAACCATATGGCATTTTCAGGTATTCATAGTGCCCTTCTGGTGTGACGAACCCTGTTACGTGTATAGAGCCTTCTTTAATTCGAATTTGGTGGAATCCTGTTGCCATATCTAAGCTAGTGAAGAAGGTGTTACGTCCTAACCGATCGATGTGGTCGTCTATTAAAGGCAGAGGATATCTCTCCTTCTCAGTAACACGGTTAAGTGCTCTATAGTCAACACACATTCGGTCAGTCCCGTCTTTCTTCTTTACAAGAATTATGGGGCTGGCGTACTCCGATCGTGATTCTCTGATTATACCTTTGTCTAGCAAATCGTTAATTATTTCGCGAACTTTAAATTTTTCGTTATAAGAGAGTTTGTATGGTCGATATACAATAGGGGAAGTGCTAGTGAGGTTAATTTCCATTTCACCAGTGGTGACAGTACTGGTTGCGGTACCAGAGATGAGAAAGTCCGAGAAACTATGAACCACGGACATCAAAGAATCGCGCGAAGCACCTTGTAACGGGGTGTTAACTAAAGTTTTATCAAAGTTTTGAACTACATTAACTTGGATGTGAGTATCATCAGTTCGCGTGATGTACTGTCTATCTTTTGTACGAACGTACATGACGCCATCACGGTTAAGGACGTCAGTTCCAATTACGATTGAAGTATTCATGCATGAACTTGGTACTATAACTAAATCTGTCTCTATGGAAATGTCGCTAAGCTCTATGGTTACCGTTACAAAAGACGAAACTATAATTTCCCGTTCACTTATACCCTTTAAGACACAGTGTGTCGGTTTCACTTGGCAAGAAAGGTGCTTTACAACATCTGAAGAAATCAGCGATACGTTTAGAGCTCCGCTATCTATGAGTACGTCCATAGGAATGCCTTGAACTACGGCTGTAATGATGTCTCTTTTATTGCTTGCGTGATCTGCGCATAAATTAACACTTCGCTGATTTCTAGACTCCGATCGATTCTTTGCAAAGCACGTTTCCTCAGTGTGTCCTGTTTTCTTGCAAAATGAACACTGTGTTCCGGCCTTAGCAGTGTTTTTATCTTGTGTACCAGACTTGGCAACAGAAGTACTAGATGGTTCTGTACGGGGCTTTTTAGGGCAGTTACGACCTAAATGTCCGCGCTGACTGCATATGTAGCACTTGATTCCGCGGTCCGAGGTTGAGTTCGGAGGCGTGTGTTTCTTAGTCAATCCGCCACGAGATTCTGGCTTGGCGCGATTCGGTTTTACATAAATTGAAAGAAACGAGACTAAATCTTCGGTTGCCAAGTTTGCATTTGCCGCGGCTGCCCTTATTTGTGGGCTATCGATACCGCGTATAACAATAAGGGTTCGCAATTCATCGGTGAGACCCTTAACGATTCGTAAACGTAACAATGTACGCCGGGCGTACTCTGCGTATGTAGTGAATTTGTCGGATGTCGTGTTCATCGTTTCAAATAGAATATTTGCATAATCTAACTTCCGAGGGCAAAGGGGTTTAAATTCAAGCTTAAAGTTTGACCAACAGCGGTCATTGGTGACCCATTCATTTAGCCAAACTTTAGCATCGCCTTTGAGGCAGGAAGCTACTCGCGATAAACACTCGTAGTCGCCCCAACCATTCGCGGTTACTGCACGGTCTACTTCATCACACCACACATCGATGTCATTTATGTTTGGATCGAAGTTAGAAACATAGTAACTATGTGACCTCGTAGGCTGCAAAGATCTAATAGCTTCCGCAAGCATGGTTACAGTCGATGAGTTCTCTGAACCGCGAGCAGTTGGTTCGTTTGTAGAAGTGGTTATTGAAATGCCCTCGGAATTGTCTGCACGTACTCGTTGCGGAACATCGCTCAAGTCTACGGGGCTACGAGGACGTGAAATGATTTCACGAACCGGATTTTCAAGACTAGCTACAGTATGATTATTGCTTTGTGGAGCTTCCAAAACATTAGACGCGGCAATCACATTTGTACTGGCGCGTTCGATAGCACTAAGCCTCGTCATGATGTTGCCCAAGGTGTTTTGTAATGAGCTGTCATCATTTGACGCAATAGGTGGGTACCTAGTTCGCGAGGGGGTTCTGCGCGAGTGTGTCAACATTGATCTGGACCTAGAACGTTGGTAGTCACGAGCATCACGGCGACGATAATAAGAACTATCCTTTGAATTATCGCGTTCACGACGACGCCGACGGCTCTGCCGTGATCTATGACGTGAGCTACGCACGGTTTCACTACTAGTAGATCTACCTCGCGGACCGTCTCGCGAACGGTTATGAGAACGGTGGCGGTCATGCCTTTTAGGCATATCGTATCACAAATTTAAACGAAAACACGGAATAAAATGACAACACTAAACTAAAAAAGTAAACTTTGAGGGTAGAAAAACAATTATAATTTTGTTCCTTGTGTGCTTTCGCTTTAGTGGGCTTTTAAGTTCTTTATCCCACTTCTGATTTTAGGAATCAGAAGCGGAAATATTTAAAAAAAAACAACACGGTACACAAAACCTTAAATACGTTTATTTATTTTGATACACGTTTTCAAATTATTACAACCGTTATTCACAAACAAGGAATCAAATTATAACCGCTCAATAGACATAAATCACCACTGCTATAACTAATAGAATTAATGTCTAACTACCTGGTTTTCACAATCGAATATGACAACAATAGAAAATATAAAACTTACAGCCCTTTGAGCGATGTTGCCGCCACGAGTGCCACCCGAAAAGTGACCGAAACATGGCGCGCGCGCTCCTTTTATACTAGAGACGAAATCGTCACAAGTTTCTTCCTAACACTACTATCATAGATGTTAGCGCACTGACTCTAGGAATGCGATGTGTGCGTGGTTGTCATTGTGAGCAGTACGTACAGTAGCGATATAGTTTTGTAGTGTGCGTGCCTGGTTACTTAACTCTTTTGGCGTGTGTACATAAATATCTTACGATCTTTAGATAAGTCTACCGTAAAACCTAGGAACAACACTATTTAAAGGAGTGCGCACCTGATTCAACTACTTAGAACCTATAAATAAATATCAAATTGAGGTAATTTCAATACTATTCAAATATAGCACAAGAAAGTCACCCAAAAATAGAGTTTATCTACAATTCTAAGAAAATTCGAGCGAGCTTTTGCCTTGACCTCGAAATCTAACGTACAGAAAGAAAATCTATTATACGAGACATCGGGGTTAGGTTGCAATATATTCAACATTAACATTTTGTTCGTATATAGACTCTAGATTCTTCATCTCATTTGAATTCGGCATTATATCTGTCACAGTCAAAACTGTTAATCGGTATGAACCTCTTTCGTCTGCCAACATTAGTTAAAACTACTTTTGACTATATACGAGTAAAACTGCGTTTGACAACTCAAAACTACGTTTGAAATTACAAAAAATTACATTGGTAGGTTCTTCTTTGTTTTTATTTTAGAAGGTTTTTTAAAATGTGTTTTGTAGTGATCTTTTTTTATTTGAGATAGGTTTGCTCTTGACTCTAGTCTAGGTCAGAGGTGACAGAGACAGAGTCGAAGATGGAGTAAGCTTACCCAGAAGAAGCCTGTTCACTCTAACCTTGAAGAGATTAGGGCTGTATGCGTTCGGAAACACAGACGCAGGCAGAGACCTCCACTCCTAAGCTGTGCGCATTATAAAAGACGCTTGGAAACGCTTAGTGCGAATTGATGGAATAGCAACAAGGTAGGGAGGGTAACTTGCCGTGCATCTAGATGTCCGATGGTAGAAAGGGGCCGGTGGGATGAGGTCGTGGGGTTCTTGGGTACACTCTCCGAAGTACATTCTGTAGAAGATCGACAAGCAGACAACCTTGCGGCAATGAGCCAAGCCCAGCTTTGAAGCTTGACATTCACTAGTTTTACGTCACCAATGAGCCTCTTAGCTCTGCGTTCCATAGAGTCAAGTGCAGCAAGTTGGTATTTAGCTGAGCCATCCCAAAGGTGGCTGTGATTATGTAGCCTCTGTTGGCGATCGAAGAAATAAGTAAATAAGTAAAGTAAGTAATTGTGCTTTGTAAAGGGTTAAAAGCTGTCCAGGCGTGAAGTATCACCTCACGCTATTTAGGATGCTCAGCTTTTTGGCAGCAGTTTGGGCTTTGTACTCAATGGTGGCGCCAAAGTTGAGACTGGATGGTCAACTCCATGCCTAGAAGCTCGAGCCGATCAGTTACAGGAACAGATGTACTTTTATTTTGGCCGTACTTTTATAAAAGTCTCTCTCCTGTGTTGAAAAACACAGAGAGTTCAGGTGCACACTGCCTCAACACTTTCGCTGGAATGCCGTCGTCGTCGATCCTAGGCAACAGACGTTTCAACCAATAATTTTTAATCGAAAATAAAAACGGGGTTTGACTGTGTCGTACGTGTAAACAGCCGTATGTTTTACGTGAATACGTCCACTTTACGTTACCCGTTAAGTTGGAGTTGCAGCTACATTACATCTCCATCCAATATTTATTTCCATTTAGTATAAGTCTTGATTCAGAAAAGCTACGACGTTTGTTTTAGTTTTATTCGACAGCTCTCGTCAAGATTTATCAATTGTGTAAATAGTTTTAAATAGGTAAAAACAATAGAATACTATAATCGCCAAAAAGCCCAATCAAAATATAAGGAACGTATACCTTTAGAAAGCGAGCTCTTCAAGGGCAATCTAATGATGTACATAACACCCCATATGAAAGAATAAAACGGTGCCAAGAAAGCAAAAAGTCTTTGATCGGCTCAGACGCCTAACAAATTCTTTGATCCTTTAGCTATCCGGTGGTGTAATTAAATATTGTATGGAGATGATAGATATATAGCGGCAACCCCAAACTGTATCCATCAATTTTGTTATTATTGGGTTTTTTGGTTTGCCTCTCACTATGGAAGCAAAGACGTAAATACATAAAAAAACGCTTTAAAAGTTAGGTAACGGTTTTCACTAAAACCAGCTGAAACTGGTTTTGACCGAAGAATAGTTATGACTACAACATATCAATACAATGTCGTTTGTCAATTTTGATGTTCAACTGTCTAGACTGAATAAATTGAAATATGTACTGTTTGAGTGCCTACTACAGGCAATATTTCGCTGAACAATATAAATTAGCAGATGGATTAGGTTTTGAATGTGTTCATGAAAAACATGGTTTCTGAACTAGATTTTCAGATCTTAGTTCGAATATATTTCGAACACTTAGTACCTTAATGATGTTTTATCTCTCCGAACTTTCGTGTTGGAATTCCGTCTCTCACTATCAAAGTGCGATTTGATAGTGAGAGAAGAGATCTCCTACGTCGATGTCTCCGTCAAAATTAGCCGTCATGACCGAAATTCGGTTAGGAAAACTTATGTTATATTACCGTATTTTACCTTACCTTCACGAGCTTGGAGACGCCTTGGCGGCTCTAAAATCTATACCGGTGATTTCTTACTCTGTGGTGGTATGGAACTTCCTGAATTCTGTGATACAATACAACTGTGCCTCCTGCTAATGAATACCTTAATTGCAGCAACCAGTAACCATAACATTTGAATTGCTGCAACCAGTCTCCTTAATTAAACAATCAATCAATCTGTCTAGCCTTTGCCCAACTATCTTGGGGTCAGCTTCCAGTCTAACCGGATGCAGCTGAATACCAGTATTTTACATGGAGCGACTGCCTGTATCTTACCTCCACAACTCAGTTACTGGGTAATACGATACCCCTTGGCACAGATAATATAATAGTAAGACTTGTTGTCAGACTTTCGGGCTTCTGACGACACGTAACGACTGTCAAAGATCCACGATTGACAGCTGGGACCAACGGCTTAATGTGCTCACCCAAAAGATGGTCACCCATCCCAGGACCAACCCCGGCAAGCGTAGCTGAACCTGATGGATCGACCCGTGCGGCTGTTATTACTTAGCCACGAGCTCCTCCTCCTCAGTCTCCTTAATTAAACCTTGTGTAGAATAACCACACAAGAATCCACCATATTTCTCCTGTCTCAAAAGAATATTACTCGTCCACAATTTTTGTTGGACAAAATGCGTGCGTATCATTACGCCTAGTCTACATAGTGCTGACTAACGAAGTAGTGTTAGCGCGAAGAAATGAATGTATCGTATCGCGCCTCATTAGGCTGGAGCTCGATTCACGCGTGCTATACAAAAAATGTATGGAGCTGCAGGCTTAGGTGTGGTGTACACTGGAGTGCTGCTACTATGGTAGGCGCCAGAAAGAATTGCAACATTGGGTATTAGGTTAGTGACCGCTATTGATAATTTAATTCTTCTGTCGCAAACACACATTACAGAAATTATTAAATTCAATAATTTTCTGTAATTAAAAAAAAACTATAAAACACACTTTATTTTTTATTTTTCGTGTTTTTCTCAGTTAACTATTTAATTTGATACCCATATCTTGGGAACGCATAAAAAATAACTAGTCCGCCATCTTTGGGAGTCCGCCATATTGGATTTAGAATGACGTCACTTAACTAACCATGCATTGTCATCCAAACTAAACATGTACGCAGAAGTTCAGCTTAATCAGAAACCGTGAAGTGGGTCAAATTAAACTTCTAAGATTTGTTTACATAGTTAGTTACAAGTGAAGCTAATGTAGGTGTGTTAGGGTTCCGTACCCTAAGGGTCCAAACGGAGCCCTATTGTTGACACTCACGTGTCCGTCTGTCTGTCCGTCCGTCGTCTGTCACAAAATTTTGTTACGAAGAATTTTATAACTTCCCATTGACATGGTGATAATGTTTTTTTTTTTTTTTTATTACGTATACTTTACTAACAAATACTAATATTTGGTACGGAACCCTTAATGTGCGACATCCGACACGTACTTGGCCAGTTTTTTTGTAATGAAAAATTTATGGATAAATTATTTTACTGTTCGGGTTCTTATGAAGGTATTAATTTATTAGGGAAAGCCAAAATGCAATATTTTGAACATAAAAAACTTTTTTACAAAAAAACAGAACCGACTTCCAAAAAAAAGTGCAAAATAACTTTAATTTCGGAAGTCGGTGTTCCTGTTTTGTGTCTTCGTTTTTTGACACCGACTTCCGAAATTAAAGTTATTTTGCACTTTTTTTTGGAAGTCGGTTCTGTTTTTTTGTAAAAAAGTTTTTTATTTTTCACTTTTTAGTTGTGGTTTTCCATTAAACTGTATTAACAATTCATAGACATACGATAGCAGCAATCGCGGTTGATTTGCTGTCAATTTTTGAAGAGTTCCGTTGTCTGTCTCCGAAACCCATCATCAGATCTTTTTGAAATTTAAATGGGACCATTTCGGAATAAACCCTTTTCGAACAAATAAAGAATTTTGCAAATCCGTCAATATATGACGGAGTTATGCCCGAACATACATAAAAAAAAAAAAAAAAAAAAAAAAAAAAAAAAATACAAACATCCGAATTGATAACCTCCTCCTTTTTCGAAGTCGGTTAAAAATATAGTTTTTGATTCAAATCATCAAAAGATTGGCTTGAATGGGTAAATTGCAGTAAATGTCGCAGCATCTCACTTTCCGTTTGAATGAATGAATCCAATAGCACTGGAACAAATCAGCGACTATTCTGCGCTAACTGGATTGAAAAATGCTTATGATGGTCCAACATCGAATCTGTGTCACTGGATTTCAGCGCTTAAATGAAATACTGAAACAATATATATAGCTGATAAGCTATAATACTATCAAAAATAACGGATACTAAATGCGTAGCAGTTATACCAAACTTTAACCTCGAAAAATGTATGGTAAAACTAGAGTTTATTCTGTTTATCAGTTTACTCCGCGTTTCTCAATAAGGTAGTAGAAGATTTGAATCTCTACTTAATCTACCTAGGTATTTGTTAAAGCTCAAAGGTGGTTCGCTTATAGTAAGCTTCGCATCGCTACCACTGTGCTATAAGATTTATCCCGCGTTCTTGCCGACGCTATAATATTAGCGCCTTTCCTCTTGAAATTACGAGTAGCTTTACCCGGGACCACAATAATTAAGGACATCTATATGTACATAGTTATAATGTTTGCTGTTTGTTTCTTTGCAGGTTTTTGCTTGTTCTCCCATCCCATGGAGGGTGGGAATCTCAATTTATAATAGGTACCTACGTAGCGCCAGAATGATGCAAAAATTAAGGGTATTCAGTAGCAGCTGTCTCTTTTCTCATAGATTTGAGATTTTGTTAAAAGGATACGGAGGCTGGTTGGATGTATGTGTTGTTGGATGTTTATCTCTGGGTGCGTAAATTACTTTCTATCACCGAGCGCTTCGAGCTTACGCACACAGAAAAATAAGTGTGCGTGACCCCACACACACATTCAAGACCTACCCGCTTTTGTGAGATAAAACAACTATGTCTACTGACTTATAAAGGAAGGGCTTGGTGTCAAACATAAACTTCTACATCTCTTCCAATGTACTTCTTCTCAACGAGTCTAAAAAGAAAATTAATTACGGAACATATTTCAGTGCCAGTTGTGAGTAATTCATTACAGTTGTATTTTAATTAAACCTTCCAGGTTCCGTGGGGAGCGACATAATATTGTAATTCGTGCTCGAAAAAGCAGTATTCCTTCACAGGAAGTACTGCTCTGAAATATAAATACTTCATCAGAGGAGAGGTAACTAGATATAGAAGGCTCGTAGAAAAACACCACACAAAACTACATCGGTCTGCTGAAAACCTGCATCATAAGCAAACATACAGCTACATTCTCTATACACAGCTCAGAGTACTGAGACCGTACATCGGTGTCATACACCCGGATTTAGCGCCACATAAACAAGCACACAGCTCCGTATATAATATTTGGTAAGATCCCAAACTAAACGTGCTGTAAGCATTCCCAATTGCCTTGAGGGACGCCTCTCAGCCGCAGCCGGCCTCTCGAGGCGCGGCCGTGAGGACGATAGGGCACACTCTCTCTGTGGCCCCCACTTCAATCCCCCTTATTATCCCCTTTTGTCCTTTTACCTTTTTGCACCTGTCTGGCTGAGTGACGTGTTAAAATGCAAAAAGCTGTGTTGACTATAGTAAAATGTGGTATGCGTAAATGAAAAGGATTTAGAATCCCAATGGATCGGTGAAGCTCTCTTGTAAGATGCAATTCTTATCCTGTATGTGCTTACTGGAAAGAATATTGACCTGGAAAGTTTTATTCTATAGAAAATACAACTTTTATTTAAGAAACAATTTCAGAGTGTATTTCAATTAATTCCGGTTTATTGAAGTACCTAACTACTAAAAGATGGAAAAGTATTTTGTATCAAAACATTAGGGAGCCCACACTGTGTAATATTTGTGACAAAGTCATAATGAGTCACCTGAAAGAACCTCGATAAGACGTTTGATAACTTTCTCTAAAATTTTCATTTAAGTGAAAAACTTAGGCCAAAAGATTTTAAGTACTAAAAGTATGTGAATTTGCTGCAGAAAACGCATATTAGAGCAATATTCTAGTTAGCCGGCTGTGTTAAATGTGCTCGTACGAAGTATGAGCTCACTGCAATAATACAATGAGGTCATAGCATAAATGCTCTTTGGAATTAACATAATAGGTCTAATAGCTGAAGCGAATAACTAGAATATCTTGTTTTAGATATGAGTTAAGATAATCTGAAAGAAAATGTTTGGTAACTGGTCTTAATTCAGAGGCTTTTTTTTGTGGGGTTGGGTTGCTTTATTTTAGAAAACATTTATTTTTACTCTCCTGGTAGAAAAAGCAGACCCTGTAGAAATACAAACACAGACCTTATTAGTGATGTTCTTCAGAAAGGCAAGGTGCGTAGTAGGTACAACCGGCGTTTTTTTTTGGGTTAGGGAAATCATGCGATTCTGATGACTTCTTCCGTTCTTGGTAGAGCGTAGGGCGTGTCAGACTCTTACTGACTAAAAAATACCCGTGTTTCTTCAGTTGCCCTTTGCATTCTAAGGCCGCGGTGACTCTTTCCAACAATCCCGCGAATGACCACATGAACGAACGTAAACGAAGTAAAAGGAATAAGGATCGTAGCATGTACGTTCTGTAGCTTCTGCCTACCCGGATATTACTCACACTTTTTATTTATATGTCTAGGTAATGTATAAAATATTTTATTTTTCGTTTATCATTAAATACCCTGCCTAGGCTATGCATATAATGTTTAGAATGCCTCGAGTGGGTAAGGAAAAGTATAAAATAAAGGACAAATGAAACATCTTTTGTTAAAATATGGGAAGTGTGGGTTACCATTCGATCCCGACGAATCCTGAACCAATAAGTTCAAAAGCGAGCGAAGCGAGCTCGAGAACTAAGGGCTTTCCGACATGGACAGGTTAGGTTACAGGTTCGAAGGCGATGATGCGGACTAGAGTAAGCGAAGAAAACGAGCAAACGATCGAAGCCCCTGTCATCTCCTTCGTGTTAGGTTCCTTTAAACCCCGCAGACAGAAATAGGTCGTCGCTTTATCTTACTTTACGACAGTCGTTAGCACATTGCCGCTTGAACATTCGGCATTGTATAGAATGCCGAATGCAAAGAGGCAAAGTATAGAATAAAATAATATTTCATACATTGGCTGAACTAATAACATTTTAATACATTGCGTTTTAGGCATTCTATACATTGCCGGATTATAATAATTTCCGATAACATATACAGGATGTAACGGAAAGGTGTGGTCATATTCTAAGAACCGGTTATGCCCATGGAAATGACCAACTTTCCCTAAGAAAAAATTGAAATGTCCCAAAAAAGAAAATTGGACTTTCCATACAAAGTTATCATCAGCTGATCAATATTTGTATGCTTGGTAAAAATTTTTTTGAGAATTTCCTCAGATTTTCTAGAAGAAAGTTATTCATATCGATGACCAGATGAAAAACTGTCTCTGAGAAACTGTTGTGCAGTTTGGCAGAGGTAAAAATTAAAGGATTTGTTGTATTATTGTGAATAAACACTTTTTCATTTTTTCATTTTTTTTTCACTTTTCCGTTACACCCTGTATACTGTATAAATATGTGTTTTTCTTAAATACTCGTACCGTGTACGTTTCTTCAGTAGGTATGAATTTTAAGCAAACACTGCTACAAAGTACTTATAAAATATTTTAGAAATCCGTCTCACAAAGTCTTGCACGAAGATATTATCGCATGCAAATGCCTGAAATAAAGCAATATCTTGAACAATAAGGCTCAAAGACTTGCAACATGAGTGTGGGTACAGGTATCCGTCTTGAGCACAAAGCTTTTGAGAATACCTTGTTGTTAGTTCATTGCGCCGGAAAAGAAAATTTGTAGGACACCTGTGGTTACTGGGATGTAACAATGTGCACTCTTGTGAAATTGTGACGTACTTTTTGTGTTTTGTGTCTTCTGCGCGCATTTGTAGCAATTTGTGTGATGGAAATGGTGAAAAGCATGCGTTTTGTATGTCTTTTTGTTTATGATTTTTGTGTGCATGGAAACAATAAAAAAAAAACAAGTTAACCAATATTCATTCTTGGTAGGACTGTCTGGTCAATAACTAAATTCACTAAGGGCGGCAGGAATCGCGGAAGTGGGGTGCAGGGGAGGCCAAATGCCCCCTTAAAATAAAATGGGGGGGGGGGGGGGCCTGCACCCCGTTCAATTTTACTACCTACCTGGTAAAGTTTTCTCTGTGCTATCCTTCACAGAGCTTAAGTCGTCAGAGAGTACATAAGAATATATTTTAACACGCTTTTATTAGTTCCACCTGTATGTATGTTTGTAACCAAATCTTTGAGCGCATAAAAAACACATTATAGTTTAAAATAAAAGACTCCGACGAATTGAGAACCTCTTCCTTTTTTGAAGTCGGTTAAAAACTAAAAAAAAAACACTTTCATGGTAAACCGAACTAAAAAGTAAAAAAAATATCATACCTAAGAATAAAGTGATCAGAGAGAAAATTAGGAAGGGGTGACCAAAGAAGTTCGTTCCCCCCGTCATGGAGTACTTTATTTATTTATTTAACCATTTATTTCGAGTTACAATGAGACTCATAGGGTTAGTAACAATAAATATACTTATATGTTAGTAAGACATAAGACCATATAACATCAACAGCGACATACACACATAAACAAATTATTAACAAATAAATTAATCATTGCTTCAGCATTCCACCCGAAATACTGGAGCAACGATTAACGACACAACAGTCCAGTCTGTCAGCAATCATGCCCAGGATGCCGTTGGAACTGGCTCGCACCCTGCGCACCAAGGATGCGCATCTTTTACACATTAATGCATAAAAGCAATCAATACGCATTTCCGCAAACATTCCTGATGCGCTACAGAAGCGAGGCAATCCCATCAACACCCTGAAAGCATTATTATACTATACGCGAAGGGCGCTGTACGACTTTTGCGTATAATGTACCCACAGGCAACAGGTGTAGAAAGACGAACAGAAGGTTCTAAATAGTGTTTTCTTAACCTCCGTAGAAGCACGCATGAACCTGTGGGCAATCATATTGGCTCTGACCGACAGCGCTCTCCGCTCTCTCTCAATGTCGTCATCGTCCCTGAGGCTGGCGGTCAAAACGTGCCCAAGGTACCTAAATGTGTGTACCCTCGATAACGGTACACCATTGATTTCGACCGCAGGTACCGTTTCAGGGTATTTTCCACCAGCTCCAAACACCATAACAACACTTTTTCTAACATTATACAACAGGCCGTGAGCACTTGCGTACTTCTCACACACACTCACTAGTTTCCTCAAGCCACAGACTGAGGCACTGAGCAGCACTATGTCATCTGCATAGCTAATATTGCTTACACATACGCCATCAATACAACATCCGACTCTAGTGCTGCTCAGCTCCACAATCAACTGGTCCATGTACAGGTTAAAGAGTGTAGGAGAACTTAGCCCCCCCTACTAGACTTAGACTTTGCGGTCGGTTTTTTTTTTTTTTTTTTTGGGGGTGGAAAGTCATCCAATGACGTCTCCCGCTCTGGGTAGAGCGGGAGGGCGTGTCTTACTGACTAAAACCCACCCCTGTTCCTTCCCTGCCCTGAGTGCCCAGGGACTTCCGCGGTCCCTGAAGGGCGAGTTATTTGATCCGTAGTTAAGTTAATCAAAGTTAATAAAAATAGTAACTAATGTTAAACGGGATAATGCGTTGTTCAATACTTATGACCATATATTTTCTTCTTCTTTCTTCACTATCAATTATTTATTTGGCCATTGGTTAAGCTTACAACTGTGTAAGCTTAACCAAATAACTATTAGTCAAGACAGAAGAAGAAAATATATGGTAGTTTTAGCGTAGGTAATTTAACAATTAGTTACCATTTTTAATAATTGTTGAGATAACTACGGATAAAAAAAATGGCGCTTAGATGACTTTTAAGCAACATTTTAAATCTAGTTTCACAATATTACTTGTAAGCTAATATTTCCATTTAAATACCAAAACGAAAATTAACAGACTGGACTATTTATTTAAATCTAAAATTTGATATTTATCGAAACGAAATTGAAATCCAAAATAAACAGCTTTTCAAAGGGCGTAAGAATTTTAATCTTAATATCGAATATCTTAGTTTTGGAATCTTTAGCTTCTAGAAACTAATTTATTGAGAAAGACTACCAAATACAGTACGAATCGGGACATCTTTAATCAAGTCTCATAATATATCTCGTATACGGTTTTTGCTCTGTCATTTTCGCTAGCAACATCCTTCAAGTCAGGACCTCCTGGCTCCGATTCTATTTTGCTGGATTGAACTAATGTTGGAGAGGTACGTTGGATGACCCATGCAACATTCTAAAATATCTTATTTTTAACCGACTTCCAAAAGGAGGAGGTTATCAATTCGGATGTTTGTATTTTTTTTTTATGTTCTGGCTTAACTCCGTCATATATTGACGGATTTGCAAAATTCTTTTTTTTTTCGAAAGGGGTTTGTTCCGAAATGGTTCCATTTCAATTTCATATAGATCTGATGATCGGTTTCGGAGACAGACAACGGAACTCTTCAAAAATTGACAGCAAATCAACAGCGATTGCTGCGATCGTATGTCTATGAATTGTTAACACAATTTAATGGTGAACCAAAACTAAAATGTGAAAATTTTATCGAAATTGCTTGAGCGCTTTTTTAAAAACTGAACAAAAACGAAAGATACGTATACCTCAATGACGTTTTGGTTTTGTCCAATTACGAGTATGTTTAAATTACACGTTCCATTTTATTGGGGTTTTAAGTCCTGGGGCATAACAACTAAAAAGTGAAAAATAAAAAACTTTTTACAAAAAAACTTCCAAAAAAGAAAATACTCTAAAAATTAAAAAAATACTTTAATATCGGAAGTCGGTGTTTGCTTTTTATTTCTTCGTTTTTTGACACCGACTTTTTAGCAATTTCGAGGAAATTTATATGGGACCACCACGGGAGTATATTCTTTCGGATAAAAAAGAATTTTGAAAATCGGTCCACAACTGACGGAGAAATCGGTGGACATACATAAAAAAAATACATACTGTCCAACATAGAACCTCCTCCTTTTTCGAAGTCGGTTAAAAATGGAACCGACTTCCAAAAAAAGTACAAATAACTTTAATTTCGGAAGTCGGTGTCAAAAACGAAGACATAAAACCAGAATTACCGACTTCCGAAATTAAAGTTATTTGCACTCTTTTTGGAAGTCGGTTCCATTTTTTTGTAAAAAAGTTTTTTATTAAATTACTTCAAGGTCATAGCTGTGTCATGTCACGCGGTCACCCGGGCCACTAGACGAAGGAATGACTGTTACTGTTACTGGCTGTGCTTTGCCTCACTGCATATGCACCTTTAGCGAACTATCAGGAATGCTCATTGTTTTTCCTATTGTGTTTTAGTATTGCATCGTCACACATTACCTTACTATCTCATTATTCTGTGCAGCTGGTATGCAATTGTAAACCGCTGCGATGTGTGAACACGCTTATCCTATTATCATAGTACCTTCCCTCGGATGCTATATGGGCTGGCACATCGCATGCTGCTGGTTCCTACTCACACACTGATCTGCGCACTTCACACGCTTCCAGGGTTCCATGCAGAGGTTTCTGCGCCGGGGTGTCCATGCTACGTACGCCTCCACAGGCCACTGAGGCCGCCACGCTTGAGCACCTAAACCACGTGCTCTCCGCTGGCTAACTACAGCTTGGGGCCTGAGCTGCGAGTTGTCTGACAGCACGCCTACTGCACCTCCACGTGCTCTTCGTTGACTTGACTGCAGGCCGGGGCCTGAGCTGCGCGTTGTTTGATGGCACGCCACACGGTAAGTGTGTGCCTACTAGACTCGCTGCCGCTGGCGTCGGGCCGCCTCTACCGGCCGGTCGTCGCAGCGCCACGTGGCGCCCCGAGGGAAGTGATCCTAAGTCCTAATACTTATTACAGGTGAGTGCGAGCGCGTTCAGTTCAACTGTGGAAGTGAACCCACGGCCAGACACTAAGTGATTTAAATAAAGATTTGTGTACTACTCACTCTACACCTTCCGGATCGAGGCCTGCGCAGCCTGCCCTGCAAAGGTCTAACCGTTAAAAACTCCTAGAAAGACAGCGTTAGAGCGGTTGCGCACTACGTCCGGTACTTATCCGATACTTATCCGTGAAAAGACGGTCCGGCGTGGTCGTAGAACAATTTGTATGGTAGGTTACGTACTACCGATCCGAGTTCGGTCCGAGTTTTCTATAGATCTGTTTTTTGACGGATAAGTATCGAATAAGTATCGGACGTAGTGCGCAACCACTCTTAGAATAACTATCACGATTTCTCTATCTTTTCCTATCTATCCTATATCTATAGATTTGTTGATTCACGGATCATCTGGTAAATATAACCATCAAGTAGTGGTCACCAATTTTCGTCCCCGAACCTAATCTCGCCCACTTTGGTTATTTTTTCATACAGCTAACGCCAACTATTTTTAACCCTCGTCGCAAAAAGAGAGGTGTTCTAAGTTTGACCGCGTGTGTGTCGCGTGTGTCTGTGGCACCGTAGCTCTTACACGGGTGAACCGATTTGAATGCGGTTTTTTTTATTTGAAAGCAGGTTTTCTAACGATGGTTCTTAGATAAATGTTTTATCAAAATGGTTCAGCCGTTTCAAGGTCATCAGCTCTTTTTTGATTTTTAAATGTTCGCTTTTATGAGTTTTTTTTTTTAAATTTTTATTTAATTCTTATCTTGTTGAGAATCAAAAACATGTCACCAAAGTTGACATTTTTAGTCCGGATCAAAAAACTGGCCCTTTTTGGAACGTTCAGATCCGAGAAAGGAGATTAGTATAGGTACTTATGTAACACTAGGACCTATATTATAGATTAGTAGAAGGTAATGCTAGCGTTCTATAAGCCCCTATAAGCCTAGTCATTCGTCAACGCCTAGTCACCGACGGTAGAAACTTGACGTGTGTAATCTCAGTCCTAAGTCAGGGATAAGAAGGGTTTGGCTTTGAGATGTTAAATAGCAACGTAAATTTTAACTGAAGGCCATCAAGTTCAAGTACGTGTAAAGGACGTTAGAGCTCAATTTTCTAATCTATCTATTATGAAGATACTATATTTTTTTTTATTTCGAGTTTTTATTAGGGAATTAAAAGCTTCAGGTGTCAGATGATGATAATTTCATAAAGTAATAGTGGGGATGCACAAAAGCATTATATTCTATTTGTTTAAATATATATCTAGCTAAAGTTAAAAAAATAAATAATTGCGAGTCGTTCCGTACCATAAACTAAAAAAAAAACACAAACTAGAAACGTATTTTGTTTTGTTTTTGTTTTGGGCTGTATCTCATGATCCGTAATAGGTAGACAGTTGAAATTGTGTTTAAAAATAAATTAAAATTAAGGTAATTAATTTTTTTTAATTAATTTTAATTTTTATTATTTGTTGTTATAGCGGCCATAGAAATACACGATCTGTGAAAATTTCAACTGTGTAGCTATTACGGATCGTGAGATACAGCCCGCTGACAGACGGACGGACAGCGGAGGCATAATAATAGGGTCCCGTTGGTTACCCTTCAGGTACGGAACCCTGAAAAGTGACACTATCACTGGCGTCAAAACTGTCAATTTCGTCTGGTTAACCGAGTAAACGTAATACCTGCTACTTCAGTTGTCGTAGTTTTGACGCCAGTGACATTATATTTGTTTTTAGTTGTCCCCAGTTTAGCCAGTGACTGTAAATATCCTTATACTTATTTACAAGCATTGTAAGGGATTTTGTAACGTTATCATTCAAAACAGGCGCCAAGGACTGACGCTGTCCTTTATTATTCCCAAACAGTATCTCCATTGAAATATTGGATAGATAATAGTGTTGTATCCTGTGATATAAAGCGTCGTCGGTTACCGGAGCACTCCTTATCAGGGCTCATTTTATGACCGCGTAAATAATGGACATTTTCGAGAAAATTTTATTCAATTTCCTGGGTCTCTGCTTTGAATAGAGGATGTTTTACATAATAGTTTGTGGCGTGGCATGTTAGGTGTTAAAATGTTTTCACTAACTCACTGTTTTGGCAGACTTTTTGGACCTCCGTAATATTGAACACTTCTCACTTCAAAGATATATTTGGTCCATCAGTGAGATTACCAAAAAATATTGGACACATATTAATTCTTTTGTCACTAAACAAAAAACCGGCCAAGTGCGAGTTGGACTCACACACGAAGGGTTCCGTACCATAAACTGGAAAAAATCCCAACAAAAACACGTTTCTAGAAACAAACGTGATTTTTTTGGGTTTTATTTTTGGGCTGTATCTCATGATCCGTAATAGGTAGACAGCTAATATAAAGCTAACAGAAAATTTCAACTGTCTACTTATTACGGATCAAGAGATACAGCCCGCTGACGGACAGAAGGACAGCGGAGTCTTAGTAATAGGATCCCGTTGGTTACCCATTTGGTACGGAACCCTAAAAATGAGGACGATACAGTACGTTGCTGTGCCCTAACAAAAAATATTTATGTACATTGACAAACAGTATGTCGTATTATAGCTTACTAGTCCGGTCAATTTAGACATTCGAAGGTACATAAAATCCCAACAAGCTGAAAATCAGTAAAATTGTTCAAAACATAATTATAAACAATTTTTAAAAGTTCCCCATCATTCCCGTGTATGGAAAAAAAATTATTCAAGGTCAAAGGTAAAAAAAATGAGATTTTCGCGATTTTCAGCAAAACGGTAAGATTTATCATAAAAGTACCTCAGACAAAAATTGTGGATCATAAAATTATCAATAAAAAATGTATCAATACTTTTTTTCTTACGAGCCACCGTTTCTGAGATATAACGATTCAAAAAGTTATAAAAGTTGTTATCGTCATAATATGCACACGTTTCCACGCCACCTATGAGGTAGTGTACTTAGCGCGTTTTTTTTAACGTGGTTTCCCCAGTAGGCCTACTCCACGGGTCAGTTGTGATCCTGTTTAATGTAAAACTATTGCAAAATAACGGAAATTTTCAAAGATTGGAAAAGATAAAAGCGATGTAAATTAAAAAAGTGGTGAAGTTCATTCGCCTGATTCGCAAGTTTCAAATTCTTCTTGTTCTTCTTCTTGATCTTCTTCTTGTTCTTCTTCTCCTGCTTCTTCTTCATCTTCATTTTGGATGCAAGTAAATTGCGTCAATAGCGATGTATCGCATGACACTTCGTCGGAATCAAACGAATCCTCCATTGTTTGTGATTCAATATTAGAGCACGACCGGCCTTGACAATTTGTGCATGCCAAAGAACAAAACATGTATGGAGCTCCTAAAAAATCTTTATGTACCTTCACTCTCATTTTTAGGTCTAGATTGACCGGACTACAACTTACGGACATACGGACTAAATATGTAAAGTATGTTATTTTTTTGTAACCTTTCCTTATGTTCTTCATGACTAAAATTATCAATGCATCTTCCGGACTGAAATCCATGTCTAAACGCTAATCTCCCCAGCTTCGTGCTATACCTCACGGAAATTCGACAAATCGTTGTTCTCAATCATCTTCGATCTCACTGAATTCCTAAGGGAGCCCCAAAGATATCCAACAGCCCAAATTAACACGAGGGATGCGTACTGATTGCATTACAACGATGCAATCATTAAGTGTTCCTTCATGTTCAACTGAGGGTGTTGCGGGTGTGCTAGTAACTCAATTACAATATCTATATTGGATGGAGGATTCCAGGACTTGACTTACATGCGATAACATTGAGATTCTGGCAAGGGAGGGCTCGGAAATAGCATTTAATGACTGAGTAAGGTCTATGGGGCGTGATGGTGTAAGGAAACACCCTGAATGTATGAAGAAAGGCTTGCGATATTAAGTGGCCGGATTTGTCCCAAGCTGTAGTATAGATATTTGGGATATTATTTTTACTAGCACTTTTCACAGTAATAGTTTTTTTTTTTTTTTTTGGGGGGTGGGAAATCATCCAATGACTTCTTCCGCTCTAGGGTGGAGCGGAAGGGTGTGTCAAAAACTGTGTTCGGAAGTCGGTGTTTCTGGTTTTTGTCTTCGTTTTTTGACACCGACTTCCGAAATTAAAGTTATTTTGCACTTTTTTGGAAGTCGGTTCTATTTATTTGTAAAAAAAGTTTTTAGTTGTGGTTCCTCATTAAATTAACACTACATAGACATACGACCGCAGCAATCGCAGTTGATTTGCTGTCATTTTTTGAAGAGTTCCGTTGTCTGTCTCCGAAACTCTTCATCAGATCTTTTTGAAATTTAAATAGAACTATTTCTAAATATATCCGTCTATATAATGACGAAGTTATGCCCGAACAAACATAAAGAAAAAAAATACAAACATTCGAATTGATAACCTCCTTCTTTCTGGAGTCGGTTAAAAATGAGTTTCTTATTGTGTAATCATGCAAATATAAATCTTGAAGGTATTTGAAACCACCGCTTAAGCAAAAATAGAATCTTAATTATCATAGAAGCAGAGATTGAAGCAAATTAATTAAATAAATTAACAAAAGCTACATAGCTCTGCTAAAAAGCCTGCGTTTGTTAAATGAAGAATTCGCGAGACATACTAGAGCCCATTGGGAAATTATATAAAGTACGTTACTAATTGTTCTCATGAAATAATTTCCCGCATTCCTTGAGTCATTTTCTCAACGCCAAGAGCAATTGCTTGAGCAGACTTCTGAGGGCTCCTTCACTCATGAAAGTTTGAATATCCCAACAAAATTTTGCATAAGTGAAACAACACTAATATGATAGCCAGTTACCCGAAATCTGAAGAGCCACCTCGCAAAAATCACCTTTCAAAGTCAAAGTCAAAGTCAAAGTTTTATTTGCAGATAAATATGGTTACAAAAGTTCTTCCAATGCAGTAAAATAGTAGCTTAACATATTTAATCATAACATAATGCAATACAAGCAAAACATAACAACAACAACACATGTTTTAAGCAATACATTTCAAATTCCTGTGGCATGTTCTCTTGTGTAGTTTGTCCTGTGGGCGACCATAGGAACCCATGTAACTAAGGTTGCCTAATATCGTGCACTTGGTTAACTCGTAAACTGGGTGGTACGGTTATAACCTTAGAGAAAGGATTCAGTGGGTCTGTTAAAAATATGGTAATTATTTTTACATGATAACGGCAACTCTAAAATAGGGCAATTTTTAGGCTTCGTTGGCCACTTTTAAAGTGTATATTCAGTATGACGGACATTTATCTCGAGCAGCTGGTGCATATAAACAGTAACGTTGATTTTAATTTCTAAACAAACCTACAGTCAGTAACTGAAAGGTTGGAGAAACTTCATTTTAATGGGTAGACGCAGTTTTTAAAATATGACTACATCTTTCATATACAGGGTGCTACGAAAGGGCGTGGTCATATTTTATATAAATACTGCTTCTTTCCATAGACATGAACAACTTTTTTTAAAGAAAGTAATAGTGAGACTACCAAAAACAAAGTGTTCATTTCCATGGGCAGAACAAGTATCTAAAACATTTCCGTTATATGCATATCAAGTTTTTTCAGTGGTAGAGGTTAATGAAGTTTCTCTCTATCATGTTGTCACACCTATTTTGCGGCTGACAATTGTGTCAAACGTGAATCGGAACGTCACCCGAGGTTAGAAGGGGCGCGCGAGTGTCCATTTAAAAACACCACTGAGCACTCTTTTTTTTTTCTTTCGCCACGCACCGTCATCGAAACCGTAATTTGGTACAAGTGTAAGAGGTAAAACATTTATTTCTACATATTTAATTATTAGATAAATATTGCAGTGCTATTCGATTGTTTTATTGACATTTAAATTTCTAGTCATTTAATTATTTGTTATTCCAGTGCTATTTGAATATAGATATTAAAAATAAGTTTAGTCAAACATTTAGTCGACTATTCACGTGACCAGAGGGCTGGCCTTCTTTTTCGGCCAACGAATCAGCATTGCCATTCATCGTGGCAATGCTGCCAGCGTTCTGGGCACTTTTCCCATTGACAGCGATGTGGACGAATTTTTTGATGCCCAATGAGCTTTACTCCTACCGGATCTTTTATGCCTCTTGTACATATTTTATTTATTAAGTTATTTATTAGTTTAGTATAATATGTATTGTAGTTATAGTCTGTTGAAAATAAATTTACCAGTAAAGCCCTAAAAATAAGATTTGGGGTATTTCTAATAAAAATGTAACAGTTAATTATTTGATAAATGAATTATCTAGCAGTTAAAAGGGTAACACTGATTTGACCTAATTATAGTTTACATAACATTGTAGCTACCTTCTGATAAATAAACGCTTCGTATGATTTACTGACCGTTATTTTCCCTCATAATCATAGGTTTTGCGTCGTAGCTTGTAAGAATCATAGGAAGAACTCAAATAAACATTATCTTGCATTAAGGACGCCAAAAGTTTAATTTATTAACTCCTTGTGTTAACCACAGTTAGTGATAATTTATTCAATCTGCTAATTGATTACTACATTACGGGGTTAGCCAGTCTGTTTAGACCGATGTCATTATCCCAGCTTCCTTTGAATACACATACCGTATTTAGTAATTATTCACATCCTCTGATTGCTGTTTAGGAGAGGAGAATTATTCAACTAGCTGATGCTGCAATATTTGTAGCTTAAATTAGAGACCTCGTAAAGGGGCCGTCTTCGGTCTGCAGTGGGATCTAGGACGGATTTGATAAGATTAGCAACAACAATCTACTAAGACAGTTTGTCTGCGTTGTATCGTAGGTAGTTGAAAAAGTATTTCCTAGGAAAGGCATTGGAAAATTTTCAAGTATACAGGCATATGAGAAAAGTCAACTAAGTAAAACTTGGCTCCTTAATCTACCCTGAAATCACGGAAAAAAATCAGCTGTTCAGTACAGTTTGTCGAGTTGCAAACATTAAATGTATGGCGCAGCTGATTTTTAATGATTAAGAATTGAATGTTATAATTACGAGTATGTGTAATTGGATTATTTTTATAATTTAGTATTAGAGAAATTTAATAATTGAACTGATTCACTGAACTTGTTTGCAAAAATTGGAACTATAATGTAAGATGAGATAATGGGTGCCAGGGCTTACATTATCTCATCTTTTTTTTTTTGATATAACATACCATATAATGCCATATAATGTGACATACGAGTACCAGTAGAAGTATGGAAGTGTTTAAAAGAGGAAGGATGTATGTGGCTGACTTTATTCTTCAATAAGTTGTTGTATGAAGAAGTGATCCCACAAGAATGGTGCAATAGTTCGCAAGTGCCCACCTTCAAGAATAAAGGGGATGTACAGGACTGCAACAACTATCGAGGGATAAAGCTCATGTCACATACTATGAAAGTATGGGAGAAAGTGATAGAGAAAAGATTGCGAGAGGATAGTGAGATTACCCCGAACCAGTTTGGGTTTATGCCAGGTCGAGGGACAATGGACGCCACCTTCGCTCTCCGTCAATTGGGCGAGAAGTACAGACGTGTGCACAAGAACTTGCACATAGTGTTCATTGATCTTGAGAAAGCGTATGGATAGGGTACCTCGGGATGTATTGTGGTGGGCCTTGAAAGAGAAAGGTTTACCTGGGAAGTATGTTGAGTTGATTCGTGCTATGTACAGACAATCTGGTACCTACGTCCGGTCGGCTGCTGGCAACACCGATGAGTTCAGCGTGGCTGTAGGCTTACATCAAGGGTCGGCTTTAAGTCCTTACCTCTTCCTGTTGATTATGGACGCTCTTACGTCGGAAATACAGGAGGAGGTACCCTGGTGCATGTTGTTTGCCGACGACATTGTTCTGGTCGGTGAAGATGGACCTGAGATCCAGAGCAGATTGGAGAAATGGCAACAGAAGCTGGAGAAAGTTGGCTTGAAAATCAGCAGAACCAAAACTGAATACATGTTCTGCGATTTCGGCGGTCTCTCCAGTTCTCAAGCTATAGTGCTAGATGGCGCACTTCTCCCAGTCTGCTCCGATTTTTGGTATCTCGGTTCACTCGTGCAAAGCGATGGCGAAATAGATCGGACCGTTAAGCACAGAATTAACACTGGATAGATGAAATGGCGGCAGGTCGACTTAAGGGGAAGATTTATAAAAACAATGGTCA
Organism: Polia nebulosa; assembly: GCA_951329385.1. Lineage (NCBI taxonomy): Eukaryota > Metazoa > Arthropoda > Insecta > Lepidoptera > Noctuidae > Polia > Polia nebulosa. Next base: position 16,065,724 of record OX589596.1, read on the forward strand.
GACCTGCTGTCTTGTATGGTTCAGAATGTTGGGCCACAAAAGCGATGAATGAAAAGCAATTGCATGCGGCTGAGATGAGAATGCTAAGAGCGATGTGTGGAGGTGTTACGCGCATGGATAGAACTAGGAATGAGTATATAAGAGGAAGTCTGAAAGTGGCACCGCTGACTGAAAAGTTATGTGGAAGTCGGTTGTCGTGGTTTGGGCATGTGATGCGGAGGAAAGAAGAAAATGTCGTGAGTAAAATCTTGTGTATGGATGTGGATGGCTATAAGAGTAGGGGAAGGCCAAAGAAACGATGGTTGGACTGTGTGAAAGAGGATATGGGTAAAAAGGGGGTGACTACAGAGATGAGGACTAATAGAGGAGTATGGAAGAAAAAGACATGTTGCGCCGACCCCAAATAAATTGGGATAAGGGCAGGCGAATGATGATGATGTAAGCCCTGGCACCTATAATATAAGTTTAATCTTAGTTTGGGTGCCAGAGGTAGCTAATCTGTGATAATGCAAATTTGAATAGAAATAATGTCTCATCATATAAATACTCATGTAAAAATTGTAAAATTGGAAGTAAATAAATTATTATTATTATTTCGTTTATTAATTTCTATAAATACATACATAATTATATTTTTAAATATTTCAATAAAAAAGGAAAAAAAAGACATTAAAAATAGGTCCCACTGGTATCGGCAACAGGGTCCAAGCTACCAGCGGTCAGGGCTCTAGAGAGAAGAACCGCCTGACAATGCGAGCCGTGTCCAGAAGTACAGCTTTCTGAATCAAACCCTTGATCCAGCCGCCTAACGAGAGCCTCCTGAGGTGTTGGTCGAGGCTCGTGGCTAAAAGGCCATTGGCTGACACGACTATCGGCACAATGATCGCTGAGTCCACATTCCACATGTCGACAATCTCGCGAGCCAAGTCACAATACTTGATTTGCTTATCTTTATCATCTTTCACGAGGTTCTCGTCATGGCGGACGGTGTCTAATGTCAACAATCATTGCATGCCTCTCGATTCAGTCCACCACCACTATATCAGGCTTATTAGCCATAATAGTCCTGTCAGTGTTGATGGACCGATCCCAGTACAATGTGATATGATTATTATCGAAAACTGGGTCGGGCACGTACCTGTAGCATGGCACTTCAGATTCTACAAGAGAGTATTTCAGAGCAAGTTGCTGATGGATAATCCTGGCTACAAGCTTGTGCCTATGCAAGTACTCTCCTTTAGTTAGACGAGAAAATTCAGAAATAATGTGTCGGATTGATTCCCCGGGCCGGTGGCATGCCCGATAGATGTCAACCGTACCGTTCTTCACAATATATAGAGAGGGTTGAGGGCCAGACAAAACCACAGTGGACTCAGACTGTCGCCCTGGCATATGCCACGCTCAATCCTTATTGGTTCGCTGTTCTCCTGGATCTGTCGAAATCCTGGATAGTGAAGGACCGTCCTCCACTGCCCCATACACGGCATCAGGAAGGTGCGCAAAGTTGCATCAACTTTCTACAACTCCAGCACCCTCATGAGCCATGTATGTGGCACTAAGTATTATTGTTGCATAAAAATTCAGATACAAATCATTCAGTTTGTCAAAAACTCAAAAATGGTTCTACCGATTTCAATTTGTTGTTTTTGGGTTTGTGTAAATTTTTGAAAATAAAACATGCACCCGTGCGAAGTCGGTGCGGATTGCTAATAAAAAATAAAAATACGTTCTAATAAAACATGTATCAGAGCAAACGTGTCTGACATAAAACACAGTTATTTTTAATTTCGTTTGTCTCCGACTGAGAAAATCAAATTAAGTACTTAAATAGGTAGGTAAAGAGAGTGCTTGTTGCCGGAAAGAGAAAGGCGAATAGCCCGTCAAAACAAATTGTGCGTAATCTTTGCGACCACCACCCCGCAAAAAGGTGAGTTTCCTCCATTATGAATAACTTCCACAGCGTTCATCTAATTTAACTTGTAAACATTACAATTTAGTCGCCCATCTCGACTTGATGCCTCCAAAAGTGCTATTCGCTACCTTTATTACCGGAATTTTTATTTCGTATCTCGCTTTTTGTTCGCTTGTTATTTCTTTATGAGTAACCTCGTTTACGCTTACGAAAGCTCCCAAAGAAATTTTAATAGTCGTCTTTAGTTCTTGTATAGATAGATTCTTAAATACTGTTCTTAATATCTATACATTAATACGTGAAGGAAAAACTTTCGACACCTTTTTACGAAAACTACTACCATGCCTTTGACACGTATATACTCTTTTGTTTATGGTTCACAGTTATGTCAAGTTATGTCATATGTTTATTTTATATTTAGTCTTTGACAATAGAACCTCAAACTTAAAGTTTAAATGAGTTTGAATGTTGACTTATGAGCGATCACTAGTTTACAGTACAACTATTTTCGTAATGACCCTCGGAAATCATCGCATTTCCGAATACAAACGAATGATTCAAAACTAAGTAGGTACTTAGTAGTTTTTGGCGGGATTTATTCGAGTGAAGTTCAGTGGCTGTTTTAATTATTCGCAAATTGATTCCTAGTGGATATTGTGATGTAAAATTGGTGTAGTTTTGTGTCTCAAGTGACGATGCAACTGGAAAATATGTGCAACCATTGAAATAGGCACGATCTCGGTAAAATAAAGCTGAGAATTTTGCCGTAGTATTGACTAGGTACCTCAGCGAAGCTTGCCGAGAAGGCGGACTCTACTCTTTTGGTGCCAAATACTGCAAAAACATTAGAATGTGTTACATCTGCATTCTAATGGGAAAAAGTGACAGTATTCTGTATCTAAAACTAAATACTTTCTTAACTTGACACTGGTGCCGATTCTCTTGTTCAATAACTAAACTAAAATTAGAGAATCGCTATTTTTTACTAAAAGGCAGTGCGAGAAATAGACGGCTATAGCTATGAACTAAGTTAGAGATGTCAAACTAGTTTACGCCTTGCGCTTTACCGTGTTTTCAGTCGACATGTTTTTACGTGTACCCTAAATTTGTATAGAAATATTAGTTCAACTAAATTTGACAGCTCTAATTTACGTCCGTCTCTTGCTTGTTTTATTAGAGAGAAAAAGATAGCAATAGCCTAAATTAAATTTATTTTGTGCTCAACAGAATCGGCACCATTGGCTAAATGCACAAACCGTGCGAAGCCTAAATTAAAAAAAAAGGAAGGTACTTCATTGTTGTTTTGTTTTGATTTCCGTGTGAAATAAGTAGGTACTTAGTTCTGAACTAAAATTATTATACACGATAAATCTATTAATAGTTTGTATTCGGAAATGCGATTTTTGCCGAGGGACATTAAAAATAGTTGTACTGTACATTATTTTGTTTCAACACGATTTGACTTTATCAAAAGAAACATACGTATCATTGTGAAAAAGGCACTGCAGATACCAATATTTGATAACAAATCCAGCCTATTATGTTTCAATTACACTGAAAGTCGTGGATTTACCGATGTCACTGTCGCATTGAAACGCTTACATCCCAAAGTAGCTCCAGCCAACCGAGGAGGGCGACTAGGGTTAGCAAGGTTTAGCGTTCAATTGGATACTGGAAATACCTTTTGTGCAAATTGGCTTGTACCTAGGTTCTCACAATGTGACCGAAGCGGCGTTCTGCTAACATGGCAGTTAAGGGTGTAATTGCATCCGTTACAGACGATGTACTGCGATTGGCGACCTCTGTCAGAGAAGGTGCTTTGTTAGTTCTGACGCATGGCCTTGGCTTGTGTAGCTTTGATTTTAATGAGCCTTGTGAAGAGTTCTGGTGTTAGTTTGGATTCTGCAAGCGTTCTCCGACAGTCGTTTCTCTTTTGGACTGATCACCGACAGGACGTTTCGTTTTTGAGAGATTCATCGATAGAACGTTTCACCTATGGATGTTTCGCCGACAGAATGGTTCGCATTTGTTTGTTTCGACGACAGGACTTTTCGACTACGGAATATTCGCCGTCAGATCGTTTTGTCTACGATTGTTTCGACATGGCTTTTTCACTATTTAACTACAAAGCCACCAATAGGCTACTTATTTATTTATTTCGTTAACCAACAACTGTTTACACAATACATTTACAATATACTCTTTTGTAATATATACCACTACTACGCTGCGGCCGCGCCGCCGCTACTTGCTTGCTACAAAGACAAAGAAAGAAAATGTTTTAAGACCACCTCTACTTTTATAATGAATGGTATTTATCTATTGGGTATACCTACCCATATTCTTCTATTTTGTTATTGCAAACATTGGGGAAATATAAAAACAAAAGATTAAAGAAACGTAATTATAATTGCATAATTTGATTCCGCCAAGCCCGTTTCATCAACGGACCACAAGACGTAAGGCGAAGTGCCACCGGTTCATGGTGGACATCCCATCTATACGCACAAAACGTTTTGAGAAAACATTCATTGTGCGTACAGCTAGGGAGTGGAATTCCCTACCGGAGTCTGTGTTTCCTGATAGCTACAACCTGGGAGTCTTTAAGTCAAGAGTAAATAGGTTACTTCTAGGCAAGCGAACTCAAACGCGTGCCTATCAACAATAAAAAAAAATCTACGAAATACAATAATGATGCTCTTTTCGCTCATAAGATGCGGCATATCGGTGTACTGGCATTTCTAGAGCCAAGTAAAATTATTGAGGCCTTTGCTATAATAAAAGACGAAAGTATACCAGACGAAGCAATTGATGTCATAACGTGGTTCGAAAAATATTATATCAACGGATCAATAAGAATTTCAAAATCAGTTAACTCTATAATGACAATGAAACGACTTCCACCGCAATTTTCACCTACTCTGTGGTCAGTACCTACATGATAGTATATTATCATATGTTCCTTTATCACAGAACGCCCTTGAATCGTGTCATAATAGATGAAACACACTACTAAATCGACAGAAGTGTAACATATTTAAAACTATCTCAGAGTTTAAAAAACAGCAAAAGAATACAGAGAAAGCGCTAAATGGATGGGCACATATTTCTCACCTGAGTCACCTGATGAAATAATTTTATATTTTTTAAACCTAGGTATACTAAACTACTCACCTACTTATAAAATTGTAAATTGAAGATATTTTTTTTTAAATCACTTTGTAATCGGCACTTTATAATATAATTATATTAATAAATAAGTTTCTTTGATCTTTTGTTTTTATATTTCCCCAATGTTTGCAATAACAAAATAGAAGAATATGGGTAGGTAATAGACAAATACCATTCATTAAAAGTATAGGCGGTCTTAAAACAGTTTCTTTCTTTATGACTTTGTAGCAAGCAAGTAGCCTATTGTTGGTTTTGTAGTTAAATAGTGAAAAAGCCATGTCGAAACAATCGTAGACAAAACGATCTGACGGCGAATATTCCGTAGTTGAAAAATCCTGTCGTCGAAACAAACAAATGCGAACCATTCTGTCGGCGAAACATTCATAGGTGAAGCGTTCTATCGACGAATCTCTCAAAAACGAAACGTCCTGTCGGTGATCAGTCCAAGGGAGAAACGACTGTCGGAGAACGCTTGCAGAATCGTTAGTTTGTGGCTGTTATTCGGGTTACATTATAAATGTATAGATTTCCTCTTTGTGAAACCTGGTTGGTCTTGGCACATTGCTTCTGTGTGCTTAGCTCTTTTCTATGACATCGAGTACTCAGCTTACGTACACAGAACAAAAAGTGTACGTGAACCTACACACACATCCAAAACCTATCCAACTTCGTGAGATAGAACTACTATATTAGTTTTTGCCCGCGGCTTTGTCCGTGTGGAATATTGATAAAAAGTAGTAGGCTCTCATTCTCCAGGTCCCCTAGGCTATATCTATGTTAAATTTCAAATATCTATGTTATTTCCAATAACATCGGCTGCTAAAGCTTCGTGTGAATCTATACTAATATTATAAATAAGTAAAGTTTGTAAGTATGTTAGAACTGGACCGATTTCAAAAATTCTTTCACCAGTAGAAAGCTACATTATTCCTGAGTGACTTAGGCTATATTATAAAAATATTTCATTCGTGTGAAGCGGGGGCGGGTTGCTAGTACGTTATAAACAAAGACACAAACACAGTTAATATCACATTCAAAATGTTAGTATGGACTTTAATGATTGACGCAGGGAAAACCGTGGAAAACATTGCTTAGAAAGTAAATTGGGTTGATAAATTGTGAGGCGAAATACAAGGAAAAAAACCTATTGGTGATCAAATGGTTAACAAATATAGTCTAAGTATAAAAAGAACTAAAAAGCAAAAAATAAATAAACCTTCTAAGTCTTGTGTATTGAGCTTATTTACTTATAGGTAATATAAAATTTTATATAAACTAATTTTGAGTAGTCGTCAAATAATAAAATGATTAATTACCTACGTAGAACCTTTTCATTTCTACGTACATATAAAATTTAAATATTTAATAATCAGATTGTTGTTTGGCGCCGACTTAAAATTAGTTTATTTAAAATTAGATATTTTATGTAAATAAGCTGAATACACAAGACTTAAAAGGTTTATTTATTTTTTGCTTTTTAATTCCTTTTCGTTAAATTTTTTGTTAATAAAAAGTTTTTTATTTTATGATTTTTTGTGGCTCGCGTCATCTTTTGATACTGAGGCTAATTTCTAATCCTACACCATTCCTCTTGCCACTGAGCTGATGATGTCATCAGCTGATGGATGTTGGATTGCTGTAGGATTTAGTTTGTGCCAAAGAAGGATGGTTACATAACCATCCTTCCTTGAGGTTCCCAAGATATTGACCAGTTGAGGCTACCTCCAATATTGTAAAGACGTCTTTTCTTCAAACATATTAAGTGGTTTCTGTCACTAAAACTAGTTTTTATATCTATCTTCTATTGTTTAGGAAAGGTCTGGGTTCCATCAGCTCAGTTTCATGATGTGATGATTCCTAAATGCAAATACCATGACTAAGTAATGAAAAGTAAACAGAAACAGTATTCGTGCCCAATTTAATAAGGGTTTCTAGGATAGGCTCGTTTAGTTGAAGCTCCAAAGTCTTGAGCATAAACGCCGAGTTGCTAGCCTGACGGTTTTCTATCGATTACATTTTGGGGAGTGTGCGACGGAATTGCATAATTTGATTCCGCCAAGCCCGTTTCATCAACGGACCGGAAGACGTAAGGCAAAGTGCCACCGGTTCATGGTGGACATCCCATCCAAACGCACAAAGCGTTTTGAGAACACATTCATTGTGCGTACAGATAGGGAGTGGAATTCCCTACCGGAGTCTCCTGATAGCTAAAACCTGGGAGTCTTTAAGTCAAGAGTGAATTGGTTACTTCTAGGCAAGCGTGCTCCATCTTCAACCACATCATCGCTTACCATCAGGTTTGATAGTGGCCAAACGCGTGCCTATCAACAATAAAAAAATAAAAAAATGGGACACCTATCAAATGAGTCACCTTTGAGGTAAACCCTACCTAGCAAAAAAGAATCATCAAAATCGGTTCATAAATAACGGAGTGAGGGCCGAAGATACATACAGAAACACTATTCGTGCCCAAAATTTTCGAGGTTTTCTCTCAATTCTATCAGGATTCCATCATTAGATCCTGATTTCCTTGACATGAGACCTACCTTAAAGTATACCCTATCTAACAAAAAAGAATCATTAAGATCGGTTCATAAATGACGGAATGAGGGCTGAACATACACAAAAAAAAATATATGGTCGAATTGAGAACCTCCTCCTTTTTTTGTCGGTTAAAAATTGAAAACTAATAATTGTATCGAGAAAAACCTTTAAACCTACGAATAACACTACAGAGAATTTAAAATCAAAGTCGTAAACTGTCTATTGAAATAGGCGATATACCTTTTCGCGTTAGTCGTGGCTTACGTGTGGCCGGCGGATGGCAATATTGGCTATCTCAATGCAACGACGTACTTACGAACGTGGCGCTCTGACAGCAAATTGGTACCGATGTCTAATATTACATTTTATTATGCAGAATAAAATATTTTGGGCGTCTGACTCAGTGGGTGGGAGGGACGCTAAAGTTTGGAAAGTAGTGTAAAAAAAGCACTATTTGAAATAAAATCATTGTTAAGTCATTGATGAATGCTTGCGTACCTTAGCTTTGATAAAATTTTGATGTTTTTATTTTTATTTAAGTTGGAAAGGTGCGACCAGGTCTTTGCAGTCAAGCTTGCTAAATGGAAGGGTGACTTATTAAGTACCTACTGGTTGATTATGCTTAGTCTAGTCACCAAATAATAATAATAAGTCTACCTAAGAGTTAGCAATATTTTCTAACAGTGTGTTGATGTGTGAAGGCAAGATTACATAAATTCAATTTGAGCACCTCAGAGAGCTTTGCAAATTGCCTCGACGGCCAGCAAGTGGAGTTAACCCTTTGATGCTGATCGCTAGCGTCATTCCGTCACCCGAACACTTCGGGAAGACTTCAAACGCTCCATAGATATTCAGTCAAAGTAAGCCGCGTTACGTTCGAGAGAGAATTTAAAATTCTAGATAGACATTTGCCGGACGAACGCTAGACCAATCCTGAAATTTTAAAACGAACTAAAGTGAACTTAGAATTTAGTATAAACATTTTTATTTGATAAAATATTCTAGATTAAAAGAACTTAGAAAACGAACACTAAACACGTTGAAAATTAAATCTATGTATATCCGAATAGCGGCTATTGTAGTCTGCAACTGATAGTCTTCATTGATAATGTAATCAAGTTTACAAGGCATTTATAATATCAGCAGTGGCATATACTACTCTCATCGTGTTGGTGAACCCCGATCCTTGTCTCCAGCCAGAGACTATGACTACTGGATCGCCAATCCTTATAAACCCTCTCTCGATGCCCCAGCTGATACCGAAGTTCACACGCTTCTCAAGATTTAATGCCCACTCTGAGTCCAGAGGTTCTAAAAAAATAACATCATATTATGCAACGTGAGATTATTTTTGAACTAGCTTCTGGACGCGGCTTTTCCTGCGTAAGAGTTTTATTGTCCTAAGGGAACTTACTGGGATGAAAGTATCTAATGTCTTTATCCAGGTCAAAATCTTTCCGTGTGCAAATGCTGTGTTCCATGCGAATCCGTTCATCGATTTAATTTCCTTATTTACAAATTGGCAATCTATCGGCATACCCACCTCCGTATACATTTATTTTATGCCAAGATTACTTGTGATCTTTTTGATTATTAATGTAAATTACGAATTCGGTATAAATTACATTAATTTGTTGACTTATAATGTGTACGAAAACTGTAAAAAACTACCTTCAAAAATTAAAGGTGTGATTCCCCTCCACAGGTGAAGTTGGCGTGCCACGACTCCGTACCTAGTCACTGCTAGTATTGGGCAGCGAGGCCTGAACTTTGCAACTGTCCGCGCCGCTTTGCCTGATGACGTCACAACCACAATGGCTGCCGCTATTGACCTTTGCGCAGCCATCACTCCTGCCATGGCGGTCGCTGTGCACTGGTCGCAAGGCAATGGCGTCTATGACATGTAAAAAAAATAAGAAGTTACTTATGTTTAAGCTAATTGACTATTGAGATGACGGCAAATAGAGATACGAGTACATACATATATGGAAGAAGAAAATGCTACCGAACTTATATAAATTAGGTTAATTGGGTAGAAGGATGGCGATGATGTCGTTACAACACTAAAGGCATTAAAGCTACGAAAACGAAATTGCAAAAAAAGAAAGTAACAACCATCATAAACGCTGATCATAATATAATTGCCTTATCATAGATATTACCTTTTCAATAAAATCATGGAACACTTGTTTGGTCCAGACACAAGCCTCAGCTTCTTTACAAACGCTACTCATAGTTTCAATGACTTCCACTGGGAACATGCCTACTGCTGTTTCAGCACCAATAGCCAAGTTGTCAGCACCATCCAGAATACAGTTGCTTACATCAAGAAGTTCACCTCTTAGGGCAAGCTTTTTATTGCTCATGCTGCTCAGAAGGGCAGCGCTTATACAGGTTGGAACGTTAAGCTACAAGGTTGAAAAACTTGATTTGATTAAGGTTAACGGCAATAAACAGGTAATAGTCATTTATGATACTAGTGCGGTAAGTTGGTTTTTACAAACGAGTAGACGAATGTCGTCTCGGGCTTACCATAGTCACGAGTTTGTAAATACCAATCCGCACGTGTGTCATACAACGTTTTTCAACACATTTGCGAGAAAACAGTACCTACAGTAGGTGATGAAAAAAACTTTTGTTTTGATGTGAAACAGCTCTAATAAGTTTTATTATTCCTGTCTCCAGGGTATTAGCCGTCTGACGGGGCCACTCGTGGCCGGTGCCTGCATGCCTAGGGGTAGCGGATAAATTCTGAAAATGAGTTATTGCACCCCTGGGCACTCAGGCAGGGAAGGAACAGGGGTGGGTTTTAGTCAGTAAGAGTCTGACACGCCCTCCCGCTCCACCTAGAGCGGGAGAAGTCATTGGATGATTTTTAAAAAAAAAGGGTATTAGCCGTCACTTTATCATTCACGCCATAATTACTATTTAGGTAATTATTTTTTTCAAGCAACTTACTGCATTCGCTCGAGCTAACATATTCTTTTGAGCTATAACCAGTTTCTTCGGACTGATATCAGATCCCAGTTCTTGTCGCGTTATCATTACAGCATCTGTTACCTGAAATTGGGAGTCAACATGATTTATGACAAGCATTTATTTATTCAAAAATATTGGCAAGATGGACAGACGACATTATTGCCATCGCGGGCAAAACCTGAATGAGTTTGGGACCAGAAAAGAGAGGCTTACGCCCGGCTATAGGCGAAGTCGGCCTGCGAATGACAATGAAAGTTAGCTTATTGCAATAGTTCTACTTCAAAATTAAGCAATCATCTGTAATGGGCCCAAGTTATTTATTCAGATACTTAGTAGCAAAAAAAATTACATACTTGTAAAATGGAATCAAAATTCCGAAATCCTTGATTCGTTTGTATATTTGACATTATTGCAATTTTTTTACCCTTTTCTCCTAATAAGGATTTTAATTCCTCTACACAACTAGCAGTGTTTACAAACGCTGCAATTACAATATCGACCTGCAAAAGAACACATACTGTTCTTACAAGATTTTTATTTAACTTATCAGTTACATAGTATGTATAGTATGGACCAAATCTTGTAACTGAATTTTGAAATAGTTATTCCAAACGATTGAGGCTGAAATTTTTCTTACACGTTTGGTTCGGATGACATTCGTTACAAGTGAAGCTTTTGTCCAACCTGGGAATCGAACCCAGGATCGAACTCATGCTTAGCAGTCACGCTTGCATCCAAGAGACTAGCAAAGCAGTTAAACTCATGCTTAGCAGTCACGCTTGCGTCCAAGAGACCAGCAAAGCAGCTAAACTCATGCTTAGCAGTCACGCTTGCGTCCAAGAGACTAGCAAAGCAGTTAAACTCATGCTTAGCAGTCACGCTTGCGTCCGAGAGACTAGCAAAGCAGTTAAACTTATGCTTAGCAGTCACGCTTGCGTCCAAGAGACCAGCAAAGCAGTTAAACTCATGCTTAGCAGTCACGCTTGCGTCAAAGAGACCAGCAAAGCTGTTAAACTCATGCTTAGCAGTCACGCTTGCGTCCAAGAGACCAGCAAAGCAGTTAAACCAAATAACAGCACTCCCATGAAGTATCAAAATAGAAGAGTTAAAGCTGAAAAAAAAATCAGAAAAGCTTTTTTTAACCTACTTCAAAAAGGAGGAGGCATAACTCCGTCATATATAGACGGATTTGCAAAACTCTTTTTTTTTTCGAAAAGGGTTTATTCGGAAATGGTCCCATTTTAATTTTATATAGATCTGATAAAGAGTTTCGGAGATAGACAGTGGAACTGTTCAATAACTAAAGGCAAATGACTCGCGATTACTGCGATCGTTTGTCTATTTATTGTTAACACAATTTGACGGGGAACCACAACTAAAAAGTGAAAAATTCCAAAAAAAAAGTGCAAAATGACTTTATTTTCGGAAGTCAGTATCAAAAAAAGTACAAAACCAGAAACATCGACTTCCGAAATTAAAGTTATTTTGTACTTTTTTTGGTTTTTTTTTTGGAAGTCGCTCCTATTTTTTGTAAAAAAGATTTTTTGATGTAGGTTTTTTTAAAATTAATAAACCATTACATATCAATCATTACATTAGGAGCTTACACAAGACTGTATGAGTACGAACGTACCTGCTGCTGGACCGCCATTTCTATATCGAGTTTGTCTTTATCAGGATAGTTTGGCATGTCCAATTCTACGTTAGGGACAAATACATCCTTATATGATCCCAGAAATGCTCCTCTTTCAACTTTGCACGTTAGCGTTGTTGTTGATATTACATCTACCTTTAACATGATTTTCTCATTGTCTATTAGAATGAAATCATTTTTTTTTAGTTGCTCAGCAAAATACATGAAATCTACGTAAACTGTGTATGTAGAACATCGATCCTTGTATGTTTCGTCTGTTGTCAGTCTTACGGTTTCGCCAACTTTTATTTCCACTTCGCTACCGAAAGTCTGTAACCAATCAAAGATAAATCCTGAAAATATTAGCTAACAAGTAGTCACTAGTTACGAGTAGCTTAGGGCGTCGTACATCGCGATTTCATTATTAGGTACATGTGGACTTTGTTGTTGGTCTTTTAGCCCATTATAACATGTGGACTTAGAAGGAGGCTTTATGATTATTAATATGGATTTTTAAAGCAAAAAAAAAAATATATATATATACTACGTTTAAAATATTAACTACACTTAAGTATTCTTTTGCTAAGGATTTTGTGTTTGTACGAAACTTTCACACTTTTTATAATTTGGACGACTAATAATCCTTAAACTAACGGAGCTAACTTAGTCGTGATAGTTTTCCTTCGATATATATTACCATCACGTTTTTTTTCACATTTTTGTCAAGTCAACAGTTCAGCTTTTAGTTGGGGCGGGACGCTCGACTCGACCAATAAATATCACTTTAAAGTTAATTATTTTGCAAACGAATCACTGAATCGAAAAATATTGAAATGAAAGACGTATCCAACGATATCCCACGGTATTATCATTTTTTTTTTTTTTGTGGGGTGGGAAATCATCCAATGACTTCTCCCGCTCTGGGTGGAGCTGGGCGCGTCAGACTCTTACTGACTAAAACCCACCCCTGTTCCTTCCTGCCCTTAGTGCCCGGGGGCGAGGTAACTCTGTTTCGAATTTATCCTCAACTCCCGGGCAGGCATCGGCCATGACGGGCCCCGTCTCTTTGCTGACAACTCTTTGAGGCGCGCGTGGAACACTACGCGCTGTCGACTCTCGGGCCTGGTGCTGATCGGACGGCGAGCTACCCATTACTCGCCGTCCGCAGACCCGGGTATACCACGGTACAGGATAGGCGAGAAAAAAAAGTGATCCCACTTTACATGTACGAGAACTTTTTAATTTTCTTATTACATTCTTTTCTTGGCGTGATTTATATGTGCCCTTGCAAAATTGCAGCTTTCTAGTACTAACAGTCTCTACGCTATACCTAGGAAGGACAGACTGACAGACCGAAACTTTATGGATACCTTGGCTTTTTTAGGACTACTGAACCCTAAGAAACGGGTATTTAGATAAAAATGCAGTTTAATTTGCATTTTGATTCTCTACCGATCAATAAAAGCGCTATTACCATAGTGTGAATAGTTGTCAAATAATGACGCAACATTATTAAGTAACCAAGAACGTAGATGAAGCGAAAAAATAAAATAAAACGTTTTTCCAAAACGCGTTTTTTCGTGATATGGCAGTTTTTAGGGTTCCGAACATCCGAATGCAAAAAAAAAAAGTTACAAACATATCACTTTTCGAGCAGTCTGATGCAGTTCGTGGAATTTATTTTAGTTCAACTAGAGATTTGAAGACACCAACATATTAGACTGCTTGAAATGTGTCTTGTTTGGATCATCATATAATCCATGTCTTAGATAGGACGTATAATATAATATTCTTAATTTTAAATTAAATAAATTTATAAATTATTTAAAAAAATTGATGAAAAATTACAATTCCCCTTAGCTCCGAACTACGAGTACTAGTAGCCTAGAATTTTGAAATAAATATAAAAAGTTTTTTATTTCTATACTTACGTATAGATTACAGAAACCCCCGTTCGAAAAAACTGTTTTTTTTAACCCTTATTTTACCTTAAAATAATGGTTAAAAAAACATTTTGGAAAAATATGATTCGCTTGGAACCCTTGAGGATGAAAGAAAGAAACAAACCAAATTGCGTTTATTGGCACAAAATTAAATAAAACAAATAAGACGTACACAAAAAGAAAAGATAATCGTTGTGCCGAAAGGGCCTCAGCTCAGCATAATGTTAGGTGGCAGCACTGTATTACCACCTAACACTGATTTTCAGCTGCAGCCCACGGGTGTCACACGCTCGAACGTGCATTAGCAAATGCAGGGCACGTGCACATATACATGAGACATATAAATAAAAAAGTAAGTGTGTGTGTGTGTGTGTTGTTTTAATTGTTTGAGTTTGAGTCTTTTTAACATCTACACCAACGACCAGCCTATCACCCAACACACAGAGCGATTCCTTTACGCAGATGACTTGGCCCTAGCGACACAAGCACCGACTTTTAACGACGTGGAGCACGAACTAACAGTGGCACTCGATTTATTGGGGAAGTATTACGAACAAAATGCTCTACGGCCCAACCCGTCCAAAACGCAGTCGTGCGCGTTCCATCTTCGCAACAGACAAGCGAATAGGGCACTCAACATCACGTGGCAAGGAATTAAGGTCGAACACAGCCCAAACCCAAAATATCTAGGTGTGACGTTAGACAGCGCCTTAACGTTTAAGTCACACTATTTCAAGACAAAGCAGAAGGTTGGAACACGGAATAACTTGCTTCGACGCCTCATTTCCACCAACTGGGGTGCGGCACCTGATGTTCTCCGCATAACTGGTATGTCTCTATGCCTCTCTGCTGGCGAATTTGCGTGTCCAGTGTGGCACCGATCCGCTCATCCCAAGCATGTAGACACTGCCTTAAATGAGACTTGTCGTATAATATCTTGCTGCTTAAAACCGACTCCACTCAACAAAATCTACCCGCTAGCAGGTATCGCACCACCTGCCGTACGAAGGGATGTCGCATGCGCACTGGAAAAAAAGAACCAAGAAACCGATGCCCGGCATCCCCTCTACGACCACTCTACAACTACGGGTAGATTAAAAAGTCGCAAAATTTTTTGAGAACGACACGTGCAATCCAGGACAGCACACCTAAGGAGAGGAGTAAGCGGTGGCAAGAGCAGTGCCCACCACCACGTGACTTTCTTGGGCCCAAGGAGTACCTGCCTCCCGGTCGTGATTTGCAGTGGCCTATTTGGAAAGCGCTGAATCGATTGCGTACCCAAGTAGGCCGTTGCAAGTACAATTTGTCGAAATGGGGGATAATTGATCCCTCAAATACTGAGTGCGAGTGCGGTGCTCCTACTCAGACTATGACCCATTTACTGGAGTGCCCAAAATGTCCATTCACCTGTAGCCTGGAAGACCTGAGTAAAGCTTCCACTGAAGCAATAAATGTGGCCACCTTCTGGGCACAAACAGTATGATTGTATAAGCAAAAACAATGTACCATCGATACGAAAAGAAGAAGAATTGTTTGAGTTGTTCATGATGTACAACAAAGAATATAACAAATAAATTACAGTGAAGTGTTAAAAGTGTAAAAAGAAAAGAAAAGGTACAATAGTAAATTATTATTTGAAAGGCTACCGAACCACACGATACGAGTATTAAGGTAGTTCGATTAGTAATAGGTACTGCTCAATATGTCTGTCCCGCTCGCACACGTGCGTTGAGGCGGCCTTATGTGTGATATGTAGATTCAATCGAATAATGCGATAGGAAAAATACTCACGTCAGCTATACGTCCGGTCCTTATCTTCCTACCGGAGAGTCTCATGGCAATCGCTAATGGATAATTTCTGCCCATCTTTACGCTAAAGTTTTTGCAAGCTGCTCGGAGCATTTTTATAGCTTCCACGTGTTCTTCTCGTGGCCCAAAGTTCATGTTTAGCATCGCTATGTTCATGCCGGCCGCCATCATCCTCTCGAGTATATCAAGGTCATAACTTGCTTTTCCTAGAATTTGATAAAATTGTTGCTGTTTCAATTTCTTCAAATTATAAGGTAAAATTGAAAGAATTTATTCCTGAAACTGGTTTGAACAGAATCGAGAGAAAAATCGACACGATCAAATTATATTTTAAGCAAAAACTATTTTTGGTAGAATTAAGTCATCGCGATTAGAACATGTGTACAGATTTTGATTAGAACAAATAAAAATGACAAAATCGTTTACATTAAGTCTTAAAATAAAAATATACTTATTGCCGTAACAACTTATACAATAAAAAAAAATGTATGGGTGTCTCGAGGTTTCAGTTATATCGATTACATCTTGAAAATCTCATTTTAAAATGTACCAAGTGACGCAGTTATCCCCGTCATTCGCGTGCAGGCAGCAGGTGCTTTGATGTCCAAGTTCAACAAATGGTCCAGCGGTGTGGCAGCATGCGCTGACAACAGTTGTTGGCCGGGTAGTACCATGGCGTCAAACTATAAAATTGTCACGAGCAAAAGAAGTATGTAAGGATCGTAGCAAGTGACGTTCTGTAGTAGTATTGTACTTAGTAGTATCGTTTAAAGTGTTGTTTAGTTTAACATGAAATTAATGAAGACATGTACATGGAAATAATTAGCACAAAAAACAAGTGTTTCAGTATCTATTGAAATTATCTAATTTAGATATATAAATAGTAAATATATTTAAAAAATATAGATAATTATAAATTATCTATTGATTTTCTTTCAGTACCTTTCAGTACCTAATAGATAAGCAAACGCAAATTATAACGTGGAACGGGACTTTTTATATTATTACGTTGTCATTGTTTTATTATACAAATTTAAAACTTACTTCGGAAAGCTTAACATCATTTTCAGTTGGCCACACCATGGTTTGCAAATAAAATATGTTAAAATAATAATCTTAAAATAAATTCTTTTCAAAAATTCACTATTACAAACTTCTGAATAATTCTCTTACAATGTCTGTTTGACATTGACAATGAAATAGAAGATGAAGTTACCTTTTTAGTTGAGGTTTGTCGTCTTCTCTTCATTTAGCCACTCTCTTACAAAGACTCCATGCCATATTACATGCGCATTAATTCGTTTAAAAAATTGAATCTTTACATTCCTTCTGGCGTATGCCAGCGCCCAGCGCCAAAATTAATATCACGGGCAAGTTCTATTGGGATAAATGTTTTAATTTAGGCCACTGTCTAGCTAAGTTCCAAGTTTCATTCGAATCCGCTTAGCCGTTTTTGTGAATTCCGGGCAGGACGTGATAGTTTGACCTACGTATGTACACACTTCAAAATTGTATAGGGATCAAGCACGTTTTAGAGTTTCGCCGCAATTAAGAATTATTATTTTAACTTTTTTGCATCCTTATTGATTCTTTCTAGTGAATTTCACATTTGAATAAAGAATTATTAAATTTTTATTAAAAATACAAAATCAACTGTCAATTAGGATTTCAAAAAAAGGGTGGAATAGCGTTTTTAAAAAACCATTACAATTTCTGCATCAGAACTAAAAAAAAATTGCATCGATATGGAGTGACGACATCAATTGACACGAGAAGAGATGATGAGAGCCGTCGGAATGTTGCAAGCTGGTTCCAGGCAAAGTACTGTGGCTGTCGCTCTTGGCACTACACAGAGCGTCATAAGCCGCCTCTCGAGACGCTATCGTATCACGGGCAGCGTGGCTGAGCGACATAAAGCATGACCTCGCATCACCACTCGCAGACAAGACCGGTACATCCAAAATACTGCTCGACGAAATCGTACCATGACCGCCATGAAGTTGGCTACGAGGCTCCACAGCTCTTAGGCTTGCTGATAAGCGACCAAAACATCCGAAATCATTTACGTAAAGTGGGTCTGCGTTCCCGAAGGCCGCTGAGAGTTCCACCTATAGCACCCTGCAATCGTAGGGCCTGTTTACAAAGGGCTCGCGAACACAAAAATTGGGACGAAGAAGACTGGCTTTGCGTTTCCTTTTCCGATAAATCTCGTTTCGATATGAGGCCGGATACAAGACGTACTCGAGTTTGGAAGACGTCTGGACGTCAAGAATGTTTGAAATTTTGACAGAAAGTTCATTCATATGGAGGGGGAATAATAATGGTTTGGGACTGTATTTGGATCGGTGGAAGAACCGATCTCATTTGTATAAGGGGCAACCTCAAAGCTCAGATTTATGCGGAGAGGATTGTTTCAGACGTGATCATCTCTCTCTTTGTAAAGCCGGTTGGGTGATTCGTTTCGACTAATGCACGACAATGCGCGTCCACATAAACTAGAGTCGTAACATGCACTCTTGCCGATGCTCGCATCAACATTCTGCCGTGGCCTATTCAATCGCCAGACCTCAACCGTGCTACTGCAAAATCAAAAGTCAAAGTTCAAACTCGGCTGAGAGCCAGCACTTTTTGAACGTCAAAGTTCTACATAAAGATGGTCTCCGAAGAACGCCCGCCCGTCACCACTTCCTAGTGTTTTAGCTGTGAAGAAGAAGTGGCCAATAAAGCCCCCAACAACACATCTGTCTGTTAAGTTTGAAGAACTTCGTCATCATCATCATCAGCCTTTTAATGGCCCACTGCTCGGGCACAGGCCTCCTCACTGTGAGAGGATGTGAGCCATAATCCATCACGCGGGCCCAAAGCGGATTGGTGGATGTCACATGTCTCTAATGACATATAATCATAAAATTAGACTATCCGCCACTTGTTAGCTAGCACACTCAATTATGCCATTAAGAAAATCTTCTTCTTTAATTGGAAGCTCATTTTTAATGTTTTGGCGGTATAAGGCATAAAGAAAAGCATTGTCTTCCATTGAGGATGGAATGTCCTTAATTAATATTCGAGGGCGCCTACCCTTTGGTTTTTCTAGCCGTAAACCAGCGGCCTTGATGGCATCCACAGATTCCAACTTTTTTAATTGATTTTCATTAGCGACACGCAGTACAACACCGGACTTCGCTGTTTTTGTCACGCCTACTATTTGGAAACCGTCATCACAAGGTTTAATCGCCTTCATAAGAGCTTGCTTAGTCGCTGACGAAGTGTTAAAATCAGCTGACCGGGCCGCTGTCGGATAAGCTACTAAACATGGCAACGGGGCCGGAACTCACAGATGGCAGGAGTTACTTTTGGCAAACGGAGATTTAACGAGTCCGCATACAAAACTTTGCTATTATTATTGACATTACTATGTTTGACACTATTTTGCAATTTAATATTATCCTATTCGCGTTCCGTATTGGCTAACTTCGTTTCGTTAACTGACGATTTGATTGCTAGTAAAGAGACGATGGCCGTTATTCGCTGAGTCATGTCCATAATTGCCGATTTATTTGCAAAGTTAATGCGAGATCCTTTGTCATTGACTAAATCGTTGATCTTAGTTAAAAATGTGGATGCCTCCATAACCAAATCGCAATAACCAGAA
Source organism: Polia nebulosa (assembly GCA_951329385.1). Classification (NCBI taxonomy): domain Eukaryota; kingdom Metazoa; phylum Arthropoda; class Insecta; order Lepidoptera; family Noctuidae; genus Polia; species Polia nebulosa. The sequence continues at coordinate 16,085,367 of OX589596.1, forward strand.
TTGCTCGCATTACTGACATTTAAAATTGGAGAGGAGTTATCCGCGCATTCTGACATTTGGGGTCGTTTTGACCTATCGTTTGGCGAAATGTATGACGGCGTCAATTCACTGAACAAACGTTTAGAGCTAGGGGGGTAAGCCGTCGTCGGCGGCGACCGGAAAATTTTGGTGTTCCTGCGAGATATATCTCCGCCTCGATCAGGCGGGTCATCGCTGTTTGACAACATAATTTATGGCAAATAAATTAAATGTACGTATGGAGATAAACTAAATTATAAGTAAAAAAAAAAACAAAACACTTAAGAAAATTAAAGAACAATAAAAAATTATTTCACGATACCCACACACTAAAGAAAAGTAAATGTACTTACCGAAAGCAGGAGAAATTAAGTAATAACAGTAAAAACAGATGTAAACACTTATAAAAACTTACGATACCAGCACTTGACTCAATAATGCACAACCTGAAACAACTTACGTCCGAATAACCCGGTCTTAAATAAAATTTCGGAATATAAATTGAGGAGCACACGTCCGCACTGTTACCGAACGGGGAGGGGAAGTGAACTGGATATTGGAGAGGACATTGTCTAATGTATAATATGTTTGCAAAAATGAATTGAGATGCTACCGTGAGAATTCCAATTTCTTTGAAAATTTCTCTTAAGGAAACTCTTTACCCTAGTCTGTATATTGCTCGTACAGCACGATTTTGTAAAACAAGTATATTTTGTATGTCCGCAGCTTCACCCCACAAAAGAATACCGTAGGACATAACGCTATGGAAATAACTAAAATAGACTAACCGTTCTGTGTCAACGTCAGTATATTGTCTAACTTTTCTAACGGCGGCCGATAGGCTTGCCTATAGGTATGGGGGCGCACATACATATTATGTATTTGCGCCCCATTGAATTTGGAATGAACAGTTATACCCAAAAAAACTGCCGAGTCTACAGTTTCAAGCACTTCATTATTTAAGATGACATTGGGTCCTAGATTTATAACAGTAGGTAAGACAAACTTTATACATTTAGTTTTCTTAGCATTGAGAACTAAGTTACTTGTCGTAAATCACTATTACCCATTTTTAAACACTTTTTGGCCATTGATTAAGCTGAAACATGCATTACTTATTAAGTGCCTGATGCAATAATATAGTACTATGGAGCTGGTCTGAGGATGAAGCTGGAAGGTGGCTATAGGATGATAGATAGATAGATGATAGATAGATAGATGATAGATATGATATAGATGATATGATGATGATAGACTCGTTGAGTCAAAACTCCAAAGTCTTGAACATAGACGCCGAGTTGCTAGCCTGTCGGTTTTCTATCGATTACATTTTGGGGAGTGTGCGACGGAATTGCATGATTTGATTCCGCCAAGCCCGTTTCATCTAAGGACCACAAGACGTACGGCGAAGTGCCACCGGTTCATGGTGGACATCCCATCCATACGCACAAAGCGTTTTGAGAATACATTCATTGCACGTACAGCTAGAGAGTGGAATTCTCTACCGGAGTCTGTGTTTCCTGTAAGATACAACCTGGGAGTCTTTAAGTCAAGAGTGAATAGGTTACTTCTAGGCAAGCGTGCTCCATCTTCGACCACATCATCGCTTACCATCAGGTGAGATAGTGGTCAAACGCGAGCCTATCAAACATAAAAAAAAAAAAAAAAAAGGATCCTATGGGTTTAGGAGATCTCCTTAACCAAACAAGATGGCACCATCGCGTTTAGTCTCAGTGCATATGTTTTGACAAGTTACGTTAGACTAGGTGACACCTAAGGTCTGATGATGAAGCCGAAAGGTGTCCACAGGATCTTCGCAACCAATAAAGATAGCACCATCGTGTTTGGACGCATTCGATGAGTATTGAAAAGTGATTATACACTTGGTAGTATCCAGGGTCTGATGATGGGCACGACGCAATTGCGGCGGTAAGGCCCCTCTTTGAGGAGTGGCTGGAGAGGCGCCACGGCGTCCTCACCTTCCGCTTGACGCAGGTCCTCACCGGACAAAGAAGATTCGAGACGTTTCTGTGTAGGATAAGGCGGAGGGAAACGCCAGGGTGTCACCACTGTGAGGATCGCCCAAAAGACACGATGGAGCATACGGAGGAGATCTGCCCCGCGGGGCGGAGCCCCGCTGTGTCCTCGTGGAGACGATCGGCGGCAGTGACCTCTCGCGCCCGGCCCTGGTCTAGGCCATGGTACGGAGTAAGAGTGAATGGGAAGCAGTCGCCTCCTTCTGCGAAGCAGTAATGCTCGCGAAGGAGGAGGTGGAACGGGTGAGCGAGGCCCAACAGAGTCGCCTTAACGCCCCCAGCAGCAGCCGCCGCAGGAGACGCCCTGGACGTCGGACGTCGCGAGACGCTCTCTGGCCACCGTAGACGCGGGCCTCTGGACCGCGAGTAGTGGGTAGCTCGCCGTCCGATCAAGATCAGGCCCGAGAGTCAACGACACGTAGTCTTCCACGCGCGCCTCAAAGAGTTGTCAGCAATGCATGACGGGGCCCGTCATGGCCGATGACTACCCAGGGGTCGTGGATAAATTCGAAACAGAGTTACCGCGCCCCTGGGCACTCAGGGCAGGGAAAGAACAGGGGTGGGTTTTAGTCAGTAAGAGTCTGGCACGCCCAGCTCCACCCAGAGCGGGAGAAGTCATAGGATGATTTTCCACCCACAAAAAAAAAAGGGTCTGATGATGGAGTTGGAAGGTGGCTAAAGGATCTCTGCAACCAAACAAGATAGCACCATCGTGTTTCAGCATATTGGATATGTATTGACAAGCGATATTTCATTTAGTGGTGGTGGTGCCCAGAATCTGATGATAAAACCAGAAGGTGACCGTAACAACTCCTCGATTGATTTTGTCTTGACAAACTACCTTTAGTTCCATGTGTAGTCCAGGGCCTGATGTTGGATCTGAAAGGTCATCAAAGGAAATTCTCAACTTAACAATGTAGCCCCTTAACGAAAGGCTAGTTAGATTTGTCTTGACAAGTTATAGCACACTGGCCGTATAGATTCGATTTTTTTTGACTGACAAGAAGTTACAGCTGGTCGATTCTGTTAACAGCTCACCGTGAAAATTTAGGTGGAGTGAGCGTGAAGTGAACTGTCATTTCATCTAGATTGTATGGATTGACAGCCCACTTCATGTTCACTTCACCTAAGTTTTCACGGTGAGATTTCACAGAATAGCACTACAGGGCAGCTGGCTAGAAGAATAATGTCAGATTGTTGCTGCCTTAGGTACTGACTCTTTCGGCCATATAGTTGATACGCTTTTGGTGTCAGGATAAATATTTCAATAAATTCTACATTTAAAAAGTATAAATAAAATAGAGTATCTGTTGACGATGCTTTTCGCGATAGGCGCGAGGGTTGAAGGATTTGTGTGTGACTGGCGTATTGTTGTCTCGCGACACGCACGTGTGATGAATTGAGCAAGTGGGTCAATCAATTGATACACAGATGAAATAAAAATGGTATATTGTTACATAAAATAAAAGGTAAAATGGTAAAAAGTCAAATGAAGCACAGGTTTACACAGAATTACAGTTGAAACACAATTTAGAATTACTGCCCCAATAGTGGACAGTAACTACAGTCTGTACAAGGAGTGGTACAAGACAACAAACCGCCGTACAAGGTGTGGTACTAGGCGATAGGAGCGAAGCCAGAGGCCTTCGAGCTCACTTGAGTCACTAACGCTGAGAGACTAATTTTGACTGCCAGGGGTGCCTATATATATTACCCAAATTCTATGGGGCACGTAGTGCAGCAAATGCAGACCCGGACAGCCAATACATTTTGTTAATTTTACAAATTAACTTGAACATTAACTTTCGACCAATCACAGGCATTCTGACATTCTAACGATAACCAATCAGAGAAGTCTTACTTATCTCTTATGTAATGAACACCTGCATATTTACTTTTACATATTTACTGGTCTTACTAACAACAAAACTGACATTTATACATAATACAAAGTATGTATTCTAAAGACAAACTGAATCTACGTTATACTTTACTATTAGATTCTAAATTCACATTCTCACAAATCTACAAACTACAATAAAAACAAAGGAACTTTACATATGTATTTCAATATGTACATAAAACAACATGGTGGACTCCGAAAACTTTCCACTGTCTGTAGCCAATCATGAGAAGCATGAATATGATCAACCAATCGCTGACTAGCCGAAATTTCTTACTACGGACTTTAACACAATTGGTCAATTTATAGCGCTGTGGCATGCACTACTTGCGCTATACAAAAAAGTTACCTCATAAACCTTGACATGGAACATATTTTTACCTTTATTCTTAGGATATTTAAAACATAATAATACGTAGTTAAAACATAATAAGACATACTTAGGACATAATAAGGCATACTTAGGACATAATAAGGCATACTTAGGACATAATAAGGCATACTTAGGACATAATAAAACGAACTTATGCTAGCTATATTTAGCTATGGTCAGAGTGATGGCGCCATTTTCAACACCGGGGTGATGGTGGATCCTCTACATACCACCCCCCGTGAAAGGCTTCAACCGATCACGCTACCGTCGGTAGGAAGCACAATCACCCTGACCGCAGGTCTACGTAAGACCCCCGAAGTCGTTTCCACGTCGACTACCCTAACTATAGAGTCCATCCCGGGACTTACATTTTTGACTACCCCTTTTACCCACTGATTACGCGGCCTATTTTGATCTGTCACCAGCACGACGTCGCCGACCTTGACGTTGGGCACGTCGCTCGTCCACTTCTGTCGCCGCTGCAGAGCCGGAAGAAACTCCCGCAGCCACCGGCGCCAGAAGAGGTCTGCCAACGCGTTGACACGACGCCACATGCGTCGCGAGTCGATGTCGCCCGGATCAGGGCGCACGTACGGAGCATCTCCCGCGGCTGAGCCCAGCAGGAGATGATTGGGTGTCAAAACGACGGGATGGCTCACGTCGTCAGAGACATAACATAGAGGCCGGCTGTTGACGATCAGCTCGGCCTCGGTGAGGAGGGTGTAAAGGACCTCCTCACGTGGGGCGCGCTCTCGCAGCGTCGCCTTGAGGGCGTTCTTCACTGAACGCACTAGACGCTCCCAGCAGCCACCCATGTGTGGGGCCGCGGGAGGGTTGAAGTGCCAGGCAATGTCCCGGCCGACGGCTTCTTCTTGGACCCGGGTGTGGTCCAGGTCCCGCAGCGCAGCACGAAGCTCGGAGTTGGCCCCGACAAAGTTGGTACTCTTGTCGGAGCACACGTGGGCGGGCCACCCCCGGTGCGCCACCAGGCGCCGCAGGGCGAGGATGGCGGAGTCGGCGCTCAGCGAGGCCGCCAACTTCACGTGGACGGCACGTGTGGCGAGGCGCGTGCACAACACGCCCCACCTGGTCTCCCGGCGCCTTCCCATGCTGACCTCCATGGGGCCGAAACATTCGACCCCGCAACGCACGAAAGCGCGTCGCGTCACCTGCGGCCTTGCGGCCGGCAGGTCTCACATAACTTGGCGCCGCCGGCTTATCTCGAGCCGGCTGGCACACTTGACATGTCGTTACCTCGGCATGCACATTCTCTGCGGAGTGTGTGGCGTCCCGACGCCGCTTACGTCGTCTGCCGAACCAGGCTAGCACTCTCGCTAGTGAGCGCTGCTTGTGTCCACTTGTCGACTTTCTGTCGCGGTCGACTACTGGCTCTCCACGTATTGCCAGTCTGTGGGTACCCTGTACCCGCTCAGCGTCGGCACCTCCTGACTTCAAGTCGGAACATGCCTGCCGCCGCTCCTGTGAACAACAAAGAAAGGCGGGACCCAACGGCCATGCGCCGCTGCTAGTTGGCCATGACAAGCTGGTTGCCACGTCAGCTGGGTTCTTCGCCGAAGAAACCCAGCGCCAGTCCCCTCTCCCACTCCGCGAGTACATGTCACCCAAATGGTGAGACACGAACATATTACATTTGTACATCCAACTCATTACCCCTGCGCTGGATATACTATTGGGTGGAGCAGCAGCACAGCGCGCCAGTATCTTTGGCGACCTACGCGGCCTTACCTCCTCCCTACGAGTGAGGCGCCACACTGACCTGGCCGCCATGTTACCACCCACCAAACATCGACATACATACATATCCGTACCATTGATAGGTACGGCAGCATGATGAGACGGGTACCACCCTGGATGGCCCACTTTGCCTCCTACCTTGGAGGCATACCCCTCCTCGAGTGACCTGTCTATCTGCTTACAATGTGCAGCTGCGACATCAACATCACGGTGCAGCTTGCACTCTACTCCACCTACTACCCCTAGCTTGCCATCTGTCGACTCTCTTGGTGTCGACCCTAAGATGGCAGAGGCCGGCATGCCTTCGCCTGACATACCATCTGTCGACTCCCTAAGTGTCGACCCTAAGATGGCAGCGGCTTGCATGACTTTACATTTCATACCATTCTTCGACCTGAAGGTGGTAGCAGCTTGCTCATTATCCCGCTGTTTACCCGGAGCCAACCCTATTGGCCCCAGGTCAAACTGTTGCTCGACCCTATCAGGCAACATGGGCAATGAGCTGGACATACAATTTACATAACATGTACTGTTGGCGGAGCACACCCTCCTAAGAGGGCCATGAACCACCCACCCTAACTTTGTGAGAGAGGCAACCGGCTTACCAGACTTTCCCCGGCGTGTCCTCTCACTGGCGAGTAGCTCCCAATTGTCCTGCCCGATCAGCAGCAGCGGCTTGGCTCCCAACATCTCTCTGCAGCCCAAGTCACGGAGGTGGCGATGGTCCTCCATGATGCCAGCAGGCACCGACTGCGCCGGCAGGTCCAGGTCCTGTAACGTGCGACACATAATATTAAACGTTTTGTTTGTAGCTCCGCGTACTGACAGTTTAATAACTTTCGAACTGGAATCATACAATTCGATACCACATGCGCTTTGGATTCTAATTGGTTTTTGGACACCTTTAACATTTCCAATTAGACTCTTGTCCACCAAAGACACAGTGGCCCCGTCGTCCAATAGGGCGTAACATTTCTTAATGTTGTTGCCAACTTTTACCGTCACTGGTATAACTTTCAAGAGAGCACTACCTACATTACTTCGCATGTTGGTTACCGATTCGTGCTTCTTCTCCTGATGTAACATTACATGGTGTGCCGCGTTGCATTTTTCACACCTTTTACCTCGACAGTGGATACGTGGGTGATCTTTAACTAGACATTTAAAACATAACCGCGTACTTTTGACGTGTCTCCACCTCTCTTCACTATTTAATCTAGCGAATCTCTCGCAATGCAGTAAAGTGTGCATTTTCTGACATAAGGAACATTTATACTCATTTTTAACATCAGCTGTTTGTTTGTCAGCATCAGCTGTTTTTCCAGTGTCAGCTTCAGCTTGTACGAACAACTTTTGTTTATTATAATTTTGATTATTATTTTTATTATTAGGCACAGCAGATCTGGATTTTATATTAACAGCTGGGCCAGGGCTAGGCAAGTCTAGTTGTACATAATATGAAGTAGCCCTGGCTAGGTGCACTAGGAATTCTGATAACAGTTCTAAGCTAGGCGACACCCTGACGTCGATGCCTTGCGACGATGCCACCCCCATTGCGAAATCCCCGTACTGAGCACGTTGTATAGGTGTAAGTTTTGAAAGCAATTCACTTACCAGCTGTGGGTTGTTGAGATATCCATTCGCGTTTATATTCCTCAATAACGACACACAATTACGTACCGTGGTGGAGAACGTACGCAACTCACGTCCACTTTCGGTGATCTTTGGTAATGCACGCACTTTCCTGATGGCACATTCCAATAATAGGTTCGGATGGCCGAACTCCTCGTCGAGCGCCCTCATTATGTCGGCTGGATTTAAACATGTGCGCAGCAGGTCTTTCACTGCCCGCCTTGCGTCGCCTTGTAACGACGTTCGCAGCCGAGCTAGGTTCTCGTATGACTTGAAGTTGTACTGGGCCGTCGTCTCCTAAAACATATTTTTGTATGCGAGCCAGTCTGCCGGGTTGCCACCAAACATGGGCAGCTCGTAAGCCTGCCTTGGCACCGGGCGTGGCCGAGCTATGCTTGCAATAGCGTCGGCCAACTGGTCGAAACGGTTGTCCCTTGGCTTGCGCTCCGCGTCCTCGGGCTCGTGCCCCCAATTTACTCCCCCCCTTGCTGCTGATGTCTGCGGACCAGCAACCTCACGAGTTGGCGCCGCCAACACTGAATCCGCAAACTGCACTGACACTGTGGGTGGTCGTCTTTCTTCACTGGGCACAAACCGTAGCACGGGCGCTGTCGTAGCGCAGGACACAACTTTCGTCGCCACCGCGGCACTTGGCGTCGCGGCGCGTGTAACATACGTCGCGGGCGCACCGGTATACGTAACGGGCGCGGTCGCGGGCGCTCCGCTGTACGAAGCGGGCGCCGACGCGGTCACTTGCACGTGCGCGTCACTGTGTGTAGGTACGGCGAGTGTGGACGGTACACGATACTCCGATGACTCTTGACGTCCATCTTCTTGTGGAGTCGTGTCCATCCACTGTTCAACACGTCGGGTTTTAGTCCCCTCCCCGTCCGTACCCGATGAGTTCTCAGCGTCTATCTCTGCAAGATCGACCTCCAGCTTATTCCTCACCAGCCCCTCTCTGAGGCGCACCAACTCCCGTTGTGCCTCGTACTCCGCCTTCCTCCTCAGGTACGTGGAGTGGCTCTGCCCGCTCCTGGATGAGGCGGCGACACTGGGCTCTTTCGACTCTCCCCTTCCACGGCCTCTTCGTGGCGTTACCTCTGGTGCTTTCACATTACGGTGATCTATTACTCGACCACCCACCAGAGGTATTGCCGGCGTGGGGAATGACGACGTCGTTGGTGCCATTGATGGTGAGGCGGGCGCCCTCTCACTGGGCACGCCCGAGTCTGACTCTAGGTGCCTTGTACTGGCCATTCTTCTCGACTTGCTTCTTGTCGTGACCGCACTATGCTCACTCATAATACCCAGTCACAACACACAATCCGGCGAACGAAGGACCAAATTGTTGACGATGCTTTTCGCGATAGGCGCGAGGGTTGAAGGATTTGTGTGTGACTGGCGTATTGTTGTCTCGCGACACTCACGTGTGATGAATTGAGCAAGTGGGTCAATAAAATTGATACACAGATGAAATAAAAATGGTATATTGTTACATAAAATAAAAGGTAAAATGGTAAAAAGTCAAATGAAGCACAGGTTTACACAGAATTACAGTTGAAACACAATTTAGAATTACTGCCCCAATAGTGGACAGTAACTACAGTCTGTACAAGGAGTGGTACAAGACAACAAACCGCCGTACAAGGTGTGGTACTAGGCGATAGGAGCGAAGCCAGAGGCCTTCGAGCTCACTTGAGTCACTAACGCTGAGAGACTAATTTTGACTTTTTTTTTTTTTTTTTTTGTGTCTGAAACTCGCAGTTCAACCCTAGCGGTTGTCGACTGCTTAAGCGGACGTGCCCGTGGTGGTTTTAATTATTATTAAAGCCTCCAGCCAGGACTTATACTTAAACTACTCGCGACTACGCTGAGGGCACCCCCTTTGGGGTACGGACCTCGGCTCAGGGCGTCGCGGGGGGAGGGCCTCAAGGGACAGCTGAATCATGATGTGATTATTTAGGGACGAATTTTTTAAAACTACAGCTCAGCGGTGCGTGCTGGCTTGAGCAAAGGGACTGGGGGGATTTCTTTGTCTTAAGTCCCCTGCTGTGTTCGGACATGCCGCGCACGACAGGGGGTGTCTGTACGTCAGGTTGCTTCACGACGAGCCTATATTAACTTAGGACACGCCGCGTCGCGGTGTGAGTCGGTGTCGTGTGAATATGTCATGCGGGCGGACTTGAAACTATCGGCACAGCGGCGCGGGCTGGCTCTGTCAAGGGACTGGTTGCATGGCTCTGCGTGGGGACTCGCGACGGTCCTCGGCGGCGAGGACGGAAGGACGGTGGTCTGCGTCTTTTCAACGTGCTAGTTTCCCTACGGCTCTCTTGGAGCAGGGTCGTAGCGTCGTCGGGTGTGATTAAAGTGTGCCGGGGTCGGCGAATTTTACTGACTTGGGAGGGAACGTATCGGCCGGCCGATACGATTAGGGGGTTCCTATGTTTAGCAGCCTTCTCAAAGAAACGCTTGGTGAGGCGTTTCATGAACTGCTGGACGGTGGGGTAATTTTGACTGCCAGGGGTGCCTATATATATTACCCAAATTCTATGGGGCACGTAGTGCAGCAAATGCAGACCCGGACAGCCAATACATTTTGTTAATTTTACAAATTAACTTGAACATTAACTTTCGACCAATCACAGGCATTCTGACATTCTAACGATAACCAATCAGAGAAGTCTTACTTATCTCTTATGTAATGAACACCTGCATATTTACTTTTACATATTTACTGGTCTTACTAACAACAAAACTGACATTTATACATAATACAAAGTATGTATTCTAAAGACAAACTGAATCTACGTTATACTTTACTATTAGATTCTAAATTCACATTCTCACAAATCTACAAACTACAATAAAAACAAAGGAACTTTACATATGTATTTCAATATGTACATAAAACAACATGGTGGACTCCGAAAACTTTCCACTGTCTGTAGCCAATCATGAGAAGCATGAATATGATCAACCAATCGCTGACTAGCCGAAATTTCTTACTACGGACTTTAACACAATTGGTCAATTTATAGCGCTGTGGCATGCACTACTTGCGCTATACAAAAAAGTTACCTCATAAACCTTGACATGGAACATATTTTTACCTTTATTCTTAGGATATTTAAAACATAATAATACGTAGTTAAAACATAATAAGACATACTTAGGACATAATAAGGCATACTTAGGACATAATAAGGCATACTTAGGACATAATAAAACGAACTTATGCTAGCTATATTTAGCTATGGTCAGAGTGATGGCGCCATTTTCAACACCGGGGTGATGGTGGATCCTCTACAGTATCATTATCAGCCTTTTAACGTCCCCACTGCTGGCGCATAGGCCTCCTCTCTGTGAGAGGGTGTGGGCCGTAATCCACTACGTGGGCCCAATGCGGGTTGGTGAATGTCACATGTCTTCGAATTTTTGGTTCAAGGACATGCCGGTTTCCTCACGATGTTTTCCTTCACCGTTTTTGAGAGCAGTGGTGATGAAAATAATTTACACAAAGTAACTCACGACCTACAACTTGTAACTCGCGGCCACCACTGGGCCACCACTGCTTGCTCTAAAAAAATAAATAGTGTAGATAAATTAAAATCTTTTTAAGGTAACCTTCAATCAAATTAAAAGCTAAACTAGAAAATGTTCTAATTGTAACTATACGAGTAACATTATTTTTAAACCTTAAGTCTAAAATGTAATAGTTGTACGCTTGTATCTTTTTAAGTTTAAATTAGTATTGTAAGTTCATGTAAAAGTTTGTCCTCTCAGGTACCTAAATCACACCGGTGTGATTTGAACAATAGATTTTCTACTGTGTCTGTTGTCTTGGTACTTCACTAGTTGAAAATATTTTTACTTTTTTGTATGCCATTTAAAAAATATGTGATTCGTTCGGAACCCTTTGCTCCTGAGTCCGACTCTTGGCACTTGGCCGGTTTTTTTATCTTTACAATAAAAATAAAAAACCTCATTTTTGCCTTTTTTTGCCATTTAATTGACGATATTATCTTAGGTTAATTTCCCATAATTTGCAAAAATTGCAATTTTTCTTAATTTTTACAAAATATAGGGATAAGTTGTTAACTTAATCATAGAAGACTAGATTTGGTAAATATTAATTGGATAATTTTAATAGTTAAAAATGTACTTGACACTTTTGATGTGTGTATTTGTAAAAATTAAGCAACCGAGTTTTTTTCTGTTTATTTTTAATTCCCCAGAGTTCGTAACCTTCTTTGAAACTGCTAATTAAAAAATTACTTTTTTCGAAACTCATGGTTTTCCACCTAGACTTTCTTGGGTGCTTATTTGTTGCAAATATGTCACACTATCATGTCCTACCGGGAATATGTCGAGTTACCAATAACCCTATAGAAAATTCCGCACATATGGTATTAGCAGGATAAAGTTATATGATTTGTGGTTTCTCCATCATCATCACATTATGGTTTGATAGATTTTTAGTTCACATGGCTTTACCATCCCTTTTTAGTTTTTGATGATATCACTTTAATACAAAAAAAACCGGCCAAGGGCGTGTCGGACTTCGCACAATTAGGGTTTCGAACCAAGTGAAGGAATTATCAAAGAAAAAATCTGATTTATCAATATATTGGTATTTGTTAGTAAAATATGGGTACGTAATAATAAACATTATCACCAAATTTCAAGTTCCTAGGTCAATGGGAAGTTAAAAAAATCTTCGTAACAAAATTTGTGACAGACGACGGATAGACAGACAGACGGACAGACGGACACGTGAGTGCCAGCAATACGGGTACGGAACCCTAAAAAGAAAGAAATATAAAATTGTCATAACCAAACTTTTATTTGCAGCGATTAGTCTTTCAAAATCCAAATCTCCTTAGCGAAATCAAGGATTGGAATGTTTACAAAAGTCAGGTGGGATCAGTAGCATCCCAATTGGGGGTAAGCTGAATGATAAACAAGTAGCAGCCACAGCTGCTGCTAACAACAGCGACAAAAATAAATAAAGCTCAGGTAGATAAATAGAGCCGAGTTTTATTTGTGGTGAAACCATTAGGGAAAGGAAAGATAAACGTGTCAACATAGGCAAGATGCGAGACGCTTAGAGGTGTAGACTTTTGGGAATCGTCGTCTTTTTGAATCTTTAGGCGTTTCTAGTACATGAAAAGATTCGCTATACGTTTAAGAACTGGTTTAATTAGGTACAAATCAAATTTTGAAGTTGTGATGATTAATATTTTATGGGGGTAGTTTACGTTAGATTCATTTGTTTTCCATGGTAAATACTGCTTCTGTCCATGGAAATGTACTACTTTCTTCAAGGATTTTTTTTTTTGGTGTGGGAAATCATCCGATGACTTCTCTCGCTCTGGGTGGAGCGAGAGGGCATGACAGACTCTTACTGACTAAAACCCACCCTTGTTCCTTCCCTGCCCTGAGTGCCCAGGGGCGCGGTAACTCGTTTCGAATTTATCCACTACCCCTGGGCAGGCATCGGCAATGACAAGCCCCGTAATGCATTGCTGACAGATCTTTGAGGCGCGCGTGGAACACTACGCGCCGTCGACTCTCAGGCCTGATTCTGATTGGACGGCGAGCTACCCACTGCTCGCCGTCCACAGGCCCGCCTCTACGGTGGCCGGCGATCGTCTCGCGACCCCCAAAGCCCAGGGTGTTTTCTGCGGCGGCTGCTGCTGGGCGTAAGCCGCAACTCTGTTGAGTCTCCCTTATCTGTTCCGCCTCCTCCTTCGCGAGCATTACTGCTTCGCAAAAGGAGGTGACTGGCTAACTAACTTCACCGCATGCTCCAACGCGTCCTCTGAGCGATCCAAACTGTGGTGACACCCGAGCTTTTCCCTCCGCCTTAACCTATACAGGAACCTCCCGAAACTGCCGTGTCCGTTAGGACCTGCGTCAGTCCGTGACGCATCTCCAGCCACTCCTCAAAGAGGGGCCTTACCGCCTCAATTGCGGCGTGCCCAGAGATTACCCCCTACAACGTCACAAACTCACAAACTTTACTTCTTTATAATATTATTTTTTTTTATTTTTTTTTATTTCATTGGGACAAGCCCGCCATACTAATTCCCAAACCACGTAACTTCTGTAAGCCAGAATCAACAGTGGCGACCACCAGAAAAAACGCCGAGGCAATGAAGCTCGACGAGTCCCAGAGAAACGATTAAACTGTCTTGGGTCCCGCAACGAAATTAATCAGAAAAGACAGCGGAGGAGTAAGAAAAACATAATTTCCGCTTCCGTCCTAATCAAGCGGGAGACAGAACAAAACTAGGCCATTAGGCACAAAGGGGGTTTTTACAACTGGGGTAAGCCCAGTTGCCAAACACCACTGGTTAAAAACACTAATTGTTGTGTTTAGCGCCTTGTATTTGAGACGATTTTGCATGTGTGTGTAATCACCTAATATAATAAGTAAAAACTGTTTGTACGAGTTAGTAGCAATAAACCATCATCGCATCAACACGCATCTTTCCTTACAAAAATCCCTGCAGACCAAATTGAACCTTAACTCGTCAACATATGGTCGAATTTCGAGCCGGATTGTGTTTTTAAAAAGTTATATTCATCGAGTGCAATACAAAAGAACCACATTCCTTAGATAAGAAGCCAGCTGCTAATGAGTTGTTTGTGCGGATTTTAAGTTAAAATAAATTGACTTGGTGTTCATATTAGGTCGTAGTGAGCGTTTTAGAAGAAATTACGAGTTTGAAATCTGATAGTGATTGGAAAATATTAAGATTTCAGCCATGACTGAACCTACACCGGAGCAGTGTTTATCAATACTTGAAGATACTGCGTTGTTACTGCAAAAGGCGCAAACAAATTTAAAGAAATGCCCTAAACAACGACTTACCAAGGGTTATATTGAAACTCGTATACAGTCGATAAATGAATACTGGGATACATTCAGAAACGCTCATCAAGACCTCGTCAGATGTGTACCAAAGGAGAAAAAGTCTGACATATCTTATTTTATGAATGAAGATTATTTTGTATTTATGAAGATTTATATTCATGTATACTGGCCGATTTGCGAGATTTATTATCAACCTTTTCTCATCTAAAACCACTGGAAGCAAGCTCATTCACCGAAGGACAAGTTAAGTTGCCGAGAATACAGCTGCCTACTTTTACCGGAGTGTATGATGAATGGCCAGCGTTCCGAGACTTATTTATCTCATTGGTACACAAAAATACGTCTTTGAGTAAAGTTCAAAAATTACATTATTTGAAAAGTACTATGGCTGGTGAAGCCCAGAATCTCCTGAAACACATTCAAATCACGGAAACTAATTACGAGCAAGCATGGAGTACACTCAGCGTACGTTATGGAAATAAAAGAATTATAGTCAATTCTCTTTTGAAGAAATTATTTTACCAACGGAAGATTCCCAGTCAAACGGCCAATCACATCAAATCTTTATTGGACGTTACAAACGAATGTGTTAACAGCCTGAAGAACCTTAATATTTCTACTGACTCTTGGGATCCAATAATTATATTTCTGACGGTTCAGAAATTGGACCCAGAGTCACACCGAGATTGGGAAGAGTTTGCATACCGGGAAGATATGGACGAGTTGCCGAAGTGGGAAGAGTTAGTGAAGTTTTTGCAAACCAAATTTCGTACACTCGAACTCGTCGCACCACCATCAAAAGAGAAACCTGTATCTAAAGGTACCCCTACAGTCTATATAGCCACGTCAGAGTCTACACCATTAAAACAGTGCATATTATGCGAAGAAAGTCATACCTTGAGCCACTGCAGGGAATTTACGAAACTAGAACCAAATGAAAGATGTGAAGTAGTGAAAAAGTACAATCTTTGTTTTAATTGCCTTGCTGGCGGACACAATGCGATCCGTTGTCGGTTGAATATGAATTGTCGTAAGTGTAATAAACGTCACCACACCTTAGTACATTCAAGTGCGCCAGTGCCTGCTCCCAGCAAACCAGATGCTGTTCAAGTGAATCATAGTGAAGTTCAAGAGGAAGAAAGCTCAAGTAATACAGTCCTGGAAGAACCAAAGGTTGAGCTATCGTCATTCTTAACAACACATACTACCATGGCCCTCTTGGCTACGGCACTAGTACCAGTGCAGAATGAAACCGGATCCATCACAGTGTTACGAGCCCTCCTCGATACGGGTTCCCAGGCAACATTTATCAGTGAACGAGCGGCCCAAATACTACACCTCAATAGGACCCCCGTCCACGGTACAATTACGGGAATTGGTTCCACTCAGACTGCAGTAAAACACGCAACTGACATCGAGATTTTATCTAAACACGATGACAGTTTCAAGATTAAAACTAAGGCATACATAATATCAACGCGACTAACCGCGCAACTACCTTCACAAAGTTTACCTAACAGCAACTGGGCACATTTAAAGGGACTAGTGCTAGCAGATCCTGGATTCCATCAGCCAGGTCGGATAGACCTATTGCTAGGAGTTGAAATCTGTGCTCAAATCTTAAAGGGTGAAATAATCAAAGGCCCACCAGGCACACCATGTGCACAAAATACCAGCCTGGGTTGGATCCTTTTCGGTAAAATTCAAAGCACCAAGAAAAACAACGATTTTACCGTCATGCACCTTAATCTAGACCTGAACACGATGCTAAAAGCTATGTGGGAACTGGAACCTGAAGACAAAAGTGTACTTACCATAGAAGAAAGAAAATGTGAAGACATATACAAAGATACACATACCAGAACAGAGGATGGAAGATATATAGTGACATTACCTAAAAGAAAAAATGAAATATTATCAACCGAAGGACAAACTAGAGACATAGCAATGACGAGACTGTACCAACTAGAACGACGATTTGAAAAAAACAAACAATTAAAATTAGAGTACGTAAACGTAATGGAAGAATACAAACGGATGAATTATATGGAAGAAGTACCTAAAAACGAAATAGAGAACCCATCAGTGTATTTGCCGCATCATGCTATAATAAAACAAGAAAAGGAAACAACAAAGGTACGGACAGTATTTAATGCATCGCAGAAAGGAAAAAACAAAATATCTTTAAACGAGGAATTATTAGTTGGACCGCAATTACAAGAAAATATGAGGAGTTTAATTACAAGATGGAGAATGAGGAAAATTGCTTTTGTCTCTGACGTTCAAAAAATGTATCTCCAAATTTACGTCAGCAAGGAAGACAGAGACCTTCAAAGAATTCTTTGGCGAAGTGATCCCAAAGATCCTGTAAAAGATTACCGAATGACGAGAGTCACCTTTGGCACCGCGTCTGCTCCTTATTTAGCTGTTAAAACCTTGCAACAAGTAGCGGACGATGAAGGCTCGAACTACCCTGACGCAGCTAAGGTGATAAAGGAGGATTTTTACATGGACGATTTGATGTCTGGAAAAGATACGCTGCAAGAAGCTATTAAATTAGCCAAAGAAATTGACACTATCTTACGAAATGGAGGCTTTGTCCTTCAAAAATGGTGTTCGAATAGCGCGGAATTCCTAAAACAATTTGAACCTTCTCTAAGAAGTTGTTATGCTAATGTAGATATCACTATTGATGGCACTATCAGAGCCCTTGGCTTAAGCTGGAATATGGGTAAGGATGTTTTCCAATATAAACTAAACTTACCTGGTCCAGCTGAGAAGATCACGAAGAGAATAATTTTGGGTGACATTCAAAGGCTGTTTGATCCGCTTGGCTGGTTGGCACCTGCCATATTGCCCACAAAGCTACTCATTCAAAGGCTATGGCTGCAAGCTATTACATGGGATGAAGAAGTTGACAGAGAAATAGCGGAAGAGTGGCTATCCATAAGACGTAGCTTATCTGATATAAATAGCTTTGAAGTTAAACGATGGCTACATACCGAATCAAATTTAATGTCGAACGTTACTGTCCATGGTTTCTGCGATGCCTCCAATAAGGCTTATGCAGCGGTTGCCTATATCCGTGTGTGTCAAGACAATGGTGATATTAAAACCAATATAATTGCAGCTAGGACGCGTGTAGCTCCCATTAAACCGGTATCATTGCCGCGTCTCGAGTTATGTGGAGCAGTATTGTTGTCTAGACTTTTGAAGCAAATTAAGGAAGCCACTAGAATACCAGTGAACAATATCTTCGCTTGGACTGATTCCACAATTGTGTTGTCCTGGTTATTTGGAGATCCCATGAGATGGCATACCTTTGTAAGAAACCGTGTCGTAGAAGTCCTAGATAACATCGGAAATAACTGGTATCATGTAGCAACTCAGGAGAATCCTGCAGATCCAGCTTCAAGAGGAATAACTTTCAAAAACCTGAAAGAAAATAAGATGTGGTGGGAAGGCCCTCAGTGGTTAACAAGAGAAGATGTACCTTATACCAGACCTAGCAGCCTGCTCACAAATTTAGAAAAGATACAAACCATTCAAAGCAACATGAAGATAGATACTGAAGGATTTAACAGCCTTGTCACAAGGTTTGTAGAATTTGATACCCTGACTGAGCTGTTAAAGACAGTCACTTATAGTAAGAGATTTCTGAAAGGCCGGAACATGAAGGTCAAAGATATTGCGATGACTACAAGTGAGTTGAATGATGCATTGAAGACCTGTATTAAGCTAGTGCAAAAATATAGTTTTAAAGACGAGATTACCACCTTAATGAAAAATAAATCAGTAAGAAAGGAAAGTAGACTAAAGACTTTACACCCTTTTTTAGATAACGAACTGATACTCAGGGTGGGCGGAAGACTAAGGCACGCTGACTTAGATGAAGATGGCAAACACCCAATGATTTTGGATAACAACAATGCCCTCGCTGTCCTCATAGTAGGAGACGCCCACCTCAAAACTTTACATGGGGGAGTACAATTAATGCTGGTCTATTTACGCTCTAAATTTTGGATATTGAAGGCAAAGAAGTTGGCAAAGGCAAGGCTAAATAAGTGTTTAGTCTGTGCTAAACAAAGTGCAGCAAGTAAGACCCAACTAATGGGAGATCTACCTAAAGTCAGAGTTACACCTTCTAGAGCTTTTTTACATAGTGGCGTCGACTTTGCCGGGCCTTTTCAAGTTTTAATGTCAAAGGGCAGAGGAATGAAGACCTCTAAGGCATATATATCTATATTTATATGTATGTCTACAAAAGCTATCCATTTGGAACTAGCTGGAGACCTCACTTCTGAATCCTTCATTGGGGCTTTTCGAAGATTTGTTGCCAGACGCGGCAAATGTGCTCATTTGTGGAGTGACCAGGGTCGCAACTTTGTAGGAGCTAATAAGGAACTTAGTATTGCCTGGAGCGAAGCCCAATTACAATTTGACGGACCAATTGCTGAACAACTTGCACTGGATGGCACGCAGTGGCATTTCATACCTGCCTATAGCCCTCACATGGGAGGTTTATGGGAGGCGGGTGTGAAATCGTTGAAATACCACCTCAAAAGAGTACTGACTTCCCATTTAACCTATGAAGAGATGTCTACTCTGCTATGCCAAATAGAAGCCTGCCTCAATTCGAGGCCATTAAGTCCTGTTGATGAAGCCGAAACAGATAATGTTAAACCACTGACTCCAGGCCACTTTTTAATCGGCGAAGCTCCTATAACCATTCCTAACCCAGACCTAGCGGAAGTACCTATACATCGGTTATCTCGTTGGCAGCATATGCAACAACTATTGTCACACTTTTGGCGCAGATGGCAAAGCGAATATTTATCTCGTTTGCAGCAGAGACCTAAATGGCTTAAACAGATCCCTGAATTGGATATCGGTAGTATTGTACTGATTAAATATGACAATCTGCCTCCGGGCAAATGGATGTTAGGTCGTATTGTGGATAAACATCCAGGCGCAGACGGTGTGACTAGGGTCTACAGCGTGAAAAGTGGGGATCACGTAGTTCAGCGAGCTATAAATAAATTATGCCCTTTACCAATTGAGAACGCAGATTAAGATATTGTTTTAATGTTGTAGGTAACTAAAGTTTTAAGTAGGAAATTTAAATTATTGTTGTGTAACGTAAACTTATTCAAAGGGCCTAATAACCCTTTGGTGGGCGGGATGTTGTGTTTAGCGCCTTGTATTTGAGACGATTTTGCATGTGTGTGTAATCACCTAATATAATAAGTAAAAACTGTTTGTACGAGTTAGTAGCAATAAACCATCATCGCATCAACACGCATCTTTCCTTACAAAAATCCCTGCAGACCAAATTGAACCTTAACTCGTCAACACTAATATTAATGAGTCCTAAAATTGTGAGCTGTTACACTTGATTCCAATAATAGGTATGGCAAAAACGCTTGAACGCACGGAAATTCGTTCTAGTTTCCACAAGGTCCGTGTAATAGACAACTCCAGACGTAGGCTGAATACTATCCAACATAATATTGAGCTCAGCCTGCCAAAGAGTACACTCCCACAGGATATTATGTGCAGATTGTTCGTATTCGCAATCAAGAGTAGAACATTGACATAAAGGTGAGGCAACCAGCTTGAAGGAAAATAATTTACTCTTAAAGTTGCCATGACCTGTGAGAAATTGGGCAACACAGTGATCCACCTCCAGCCATGTCCTATCCAGAAAGAACTGGTGGAGGTGTCTGCCTTTGATAGAACTTTCCCACCTACATTGCCATTCGGATAAAAGGTCCTCCCAAACTTCAGTTTGAGGTTTAAGTAATCTAGAAATCTTGGCACGATCACGTTGAGGTAAAAAGTCCGAGTCCGTAGTCTTTCGTGCAGAATAGTACATTGCAGCACGTCGCTGCACCTCAAGATCGACTGGAAGTACACCTGCAAGTACCGGTAAGGCTTCAGTGCTAACCGTCCTATACGATTTACATAGGAAAATCAAAGCTAAACGTTGACTTTGTAGCAATTTACGTCGTACCGCCCCAATGGGGCCACTATCAGCCCAAACAGGTGCCCCGTAGCACATACAACCCAGGTAAGTAGCCCCATAGATTGTTTTTAACGTTAGGAATGATAGGCCCTGTTTGGTCTCAGTTCTTGGTTGTAAAATGAAACTAGTGGACTGTATAAAATATAGGTATATTAACGCAAACTATGCAAAGCAAAAATATTCGGTTATGACGTAATTTATAAAACAATGACCGCTCGCTAAAGGTCTTGATGTAGAGTGAAAGAGTGACGCGCGCGCTGCCGGCGTCGGTCCGCTCTGGCTCGCTGTCGCCCCCGCCGTCCCGCGCGTCTCCCGCACCCCGCGCTCGCCTCCCACGGTGCCGTTCCGCGCGTGGACAGGCCCCAAGTAGCCTTGGAAATCCTCGTCAACGCATAGACGTTCTTTTTTAGCTTTTTAACCTACTGTTTTTACATGCTCAATAAATGGAAAGTTATTTTCTAATACCATACCGAGGTACTCGTAGCATACAGACTGTTTTTTTTTTAACGGGAACGTTATTAAACCTTATACTAGGCCAAGACTTAAGGTTACCTTTCAACATAAGTTGATAGGTTTTATGCGGTGCGAAGGTAAGACGGTTCCGATCACCCCACTGAGATATTAAACGAAGGGAAGTCTCAGCCAAACTCTCAAGGCCAGCCCGAGTACTTGACTGAATGATCAGCAGCCCATCGTCCGCATACCCGGTTAATGAGCAATCGCAAGGAAGCGGAATCGCGAGAAAATCATCGTACCCCAAATTCCATACGTACGGGCCTATCACTGAGCCCTGAGGACATCCCATGGTTAGAGATTTCGTCACAGAATGATGTCCAGGTTTGAGTTTCGCGGAACCATTAAAAAAGTACGAGTGAACCAGAGAATAAATATTTTTGTAGCAACTACGGGTTTTCAATTTTAGTAGTAGCATTGGCCACCATGCATTATCAAAAGCTTCAGAAATATCTAGAGAAATCGCGATAAGTATATATGTTCGGAAAGATTAACAATTTTACGGACAGAGAGTGTCGCATCGACGGTAGATTTTCCAACAGTAAAACCAAATTGGTTATTATGAAATTTAGTAGCAAGCGCGGAACGATTAGTCGCTCTAAGAGCTTACCCAAAGATGGAAGTAGTGTAATGGGCCGATATGACTTAGGGTCGTCAGGAGGCTTGTCACCATTCTTCGGAATTATGCGTATATAGCGTTGTCGCCATTTCCTAGGAAAAATACCATCCGCTATGCATCGGTTATAGACAGTTAAAATCTCGTCACCCGCTGTTTTACACGTTTCTATAATCATTCTGTTAGATATTTTATCTTCACCTGCCGATTTGTTAAGAGGTAGTCTCCTAACAACATTCATGAATTCGTCAGTGGATGGAAGGTCTGACGCTGGTGACTCAGGTGGCACAGCTGCCCACGCTCTAATCTGTTGGTGGTATTCAGTGTCATTTACTATTGAATCATCAGGTATAAGAGAATTAAGTAGAACTTCCGTTGTTTCTTAGATACCGGTAGTATGTTCATTGTTTACTTTGATGTTTTGGACATACGCAAGGTCGACTGATCTATTGGCCTTGAACTCATGATATAAAGGAGACCACGGACCCTCCTTATCTAGTTTTTCGACAATTTTCCGCAATAGGTTACCCTTAGATTTTTCCACCGATGCTCTGTAGCGTGACTTGGCAACTCTAAACGTATTTAAAGCATGAGTAAACTGGTCCCCGGTGACATTACGTTTTTTCAGCTTATTAAGATGTCTGCGCGCTTTGCGATAACTTTTGCGTTGTTCAACTAGGTAGTCACTCCACCAATCACACCTACGAATATTGGTCATAGATGTGCGACCTATGGCAATGTCAGCACAGTAAGTGAAGGTTTCTGACATAATCTTAGCACTTTCTTCAGTTGACAACCCGTCGCGAGTGAAGTCTTTGGCATGACACGCAAAAAGTGAGCTAAAGAATTCCCAATTCGCGCCTTTACATTTATATCTAAAATTACCATCTATGTGTGTCGGACCGTGAGTAAACATAGGAACGAATTCGTACACAATCAGGCGATGATCACTACAAGACGCGTCAGGCAGGACACGCCACTTATCTAAGCGTACGTCTGCACTAGAAAGTGTGACGTCAATAAAAGATTCGCCCATTTGGCTGCAAAAAGTAGGTGGTGCGTCAGGGGTATTATGAATTGATAGGTTCATTTCGGCAATGAAGTTTTCAACAGCGAAACGTCGTTCGGAGTCCGTAAACCGAACCTTGCCATACCACAGGGAAGAAGATGCGTTAACGTCCGCACCGACTATAACTTTGCAGCCCGCGAGCGACTGCAGGATATGACGGAGGTTATGTATATGAGGTCCTACAGGCTCTGAATATTGAAAGTAGCAGCTCACAACATAGATCTTATAGTTAGCCGATGAGACCTCCGCAACGGCACAGTGGGGCGTCATGAGGTTACATAAAGACGTAACAGTAAAGTTCGAAGAACGTGTTACATAAATCCCGGCACGCGAGTTGCGATCAAGCTGAAAAATTCTATGACGCAAGTGCGAATATTGGTATTGTTGTTGAACAAGTACTATGTCTAAATTATAATCGATAATTAATTTATCCAGCTCAGATGGGGCTATCCTATCATTATGGAGATTTAATTGTCCTATGATTAAATTATCCATTATTCCTATCATTATGGAGATTTAATTGTCCTATGATTAAATTATCCATTATTAATTTAGTAGTTGGTGTTCAGAATAAGTTGTTCGAGTTTAAGTTTAATTGCGGTACACTCATGAGAGCCACAGCGATGATCAAACGGTTTTTTAAAACGTTTACACGTCCCACAAGTCGGTGTAAAATTCAAGTCCTTGAGCAGACAATCTTTTGTTTCATGTGCCTCAGCACAATTAGCACAGCTAGGAGTTTTATTAGCGCAGTGTTTCTTAACGTGACCGAACTGTTGGCAATGTAAGCAGCGAACCACATAAACATCATCAATAAAACGGCAAGTGGCCCAATCAATTAATAATTTATCCTTTGTAGATGTCAGGTGCTTACGTACCTCAGATTCAACTTCAATGCCTATCCATTTCCGACCATTTTCTAAAGAACGCCTACGGATAATTTTGGTTGATTTAAGAAAATTTTCTTCTTTAATTGGGTGCTCATTTTTAATGTTTTGGCGGTATAAGGCATAAAAAAAGTATTGTCTTCCATTGAGGATGGAATGTTCTTAACTAATATTCGAGGGCGCCTACCCTTTGGTTTTTCTAGCCGTAAACCGGCGGCCTTGATGGCATCCACAGATTCCAACTTTTTTAATTGATTTTCATTAGCGACACGCAGTACAACACCGGACTTCGCTGTTTTGATCAAGCCTACTATTTGGAAACCGTCATCACAAAGTTTAATCGCCTTCATAAGAGCTTGCTTAGTCGCTGACTAAGTGTTAAAATCAGCTGACCGGTCCGCTGTCGGAATAAGCTACTAAACATGGCAACGGGGCCCGGGACTCACAGATGGCAGGAGTTACTTTTGGCGAACGGAGATTTAACGAGTCCGCATACGAAACTTTGCTATTATTATTGACATTGCTATGTTTGACACTATTTTGCAATTTAATATTATCCAATTCGCGTTCCGTATTGGCTAACTTCGTTTGGTTAACTGACGATTTGATTGCTAGTAAAGAGACGATAGCCGTTATTCGCTGAGTCATGTCCATAATTGCCGATTTATTTGTAACGTTAGTGCGAGATCCTTGGTCATTGACTAAATCGTTGATCTTAGTTAAAAATGTGGATGCCTCCATAACCAAATCGTAATAATCAGAATTGCTCGCATTACTGACATTTAAAGTTGGAGAGGAGTTATCTGCGGATTCTGACATTTGGGGTCGTTTTGACCTATCCTTTGGCGAAATGTATGACGGCGACAATTCACTGAACAGACGTTTAGAGCTAGCGGGGTAAGCCGTCGTCGACGGCGACCGGAAAGTTTTGGTGTTCCTGCGAGATATATCTCCGCCTCGATCAGGCGGGTCATCGCTGTTTGACAACTTATTTATGGCAAATTAATTAAATGTACGTATGGAGATAAAATAACTAAATTATAAGTAAAAAAAAAAACGAGAACACGTAAGAAAATTAACGAACAATAAAAAATTATTTCACAATACCCACACACTAAAGAAAAGTAAATGTACTTACCGAAAGCTGGAGAAATTAACTAATAACAGTAAAAACAGATGTTAACACTTATAAAAACTTACGATACAAGCACTTGACTCAATAATGAACAACCTGAAACAACCTACGTCCGAATAACCCGGTCTTAAATAAAATTTCGGAATATAAATTGACGAGCACATGTCCGCACTGTTACCGAACGGGGAGGGGAAGTTTATAATACTAGTATAGATGTATCACAATATCAAGGCACATTGATAGTTGGCGTGCTCTTTCGGTCCCCAAGCACAGTAAGTTCATTGAGACCTCCCCCGATATCTTTTGATTGGAATATTTTTATATTTTTCGTAAAATTGTAAACAATATGCACACAATGATTTCCTTGTGGTTTCCAATTTCTAATATTGCCGCCAATTCGTACATGTCTGATAGTATCACGGGCTCGAGGGAAACACAATCTATAAAATTCTCGTCCTTCTGATACGTAAACCTTTTGTATTCAGACTCTCACCGACTCCCAAAGGCCCACATCAAGAGTTACAATGAAATTCACGAATCGTGATGCGAAAATATATTCAAGTCAAATATATTCCACTTTACGTTGAAATGGTAGGGAAAATGCCGGCTTCATATTTTAAGGTGTGAAATAAGAAAAATGTTGTTACCTATCAAACGTGCAATGCAATTGTTTTAAAGTAATCTTATCAAATCTTACAATGTATGTATATATCACCGCGTCATTGCGAACACCGTAAGATTGTGAAAAATTCTTGCGAGAGTAAAAACTCTCGTTATATGAATTGATCATTTCAACCACAATAGATCTCATCTAAATTTGATCATTTTCAATATATGAGTTTTATTGAAAATAAAGAGTTCACAATTTTACGTAATGGATCATAAACTATCGGTGTTTACAATCATCCGGTGACATAACATACAAGTTGAGGAATGCATACTCCATATTTGTACCCACTCTATGGTTGTGCTGCCTAGCAATACGAACTGTTGATGAAGTAATTCGCTTTTGTACTGTCCATATACAGGAATCCATATACTCTATCGTTTCTCTTATTAACTGTTTTTCTTTTTTTAACCACATAACTTTAACATGGTAGCAGAGCGTTGAAAGTTGCGAGAGAAACTACAAGTTTGTTTTTTTTCCTAGTAGGAAAGAATAAGTAAAAAAAAAAAAAACTATTCTACCAGAAACTGTACCTAGAAAAATCCATCAAAAATGTATAAGGCTGTAGCTGAAGCCTCAAAGGTACAAATAGTGCACCTCAACGGAAACAATT